>JAQPZY010001644.1:4837500-5437500 GCA_029931535.1 Margaritifera margaritifera | reverse complement strand
TGAATTCTTTGTGGAGAAAACTTCTCAAATTCCAATATTGCCGAGAACCGAATACTTGCTGGATCCAAGTCAAAACTTTCAGCTCATCGAGGACAAAAAAACCCCCATCAAACACGTGGAAATCACACTCAAAGATTTGATCTTGGTGAATTACGAAGAGGTCATGGAGTTTGTTCTACCCGACAAGTTTGGCAATTTCATTGCAGCTTACATGACGGCCGATGCCCGTTTAAAATTGTATTTGGTGTTGAAACCTTTAGGAGATCATGTCCTTTGCTTTGACAGAAATAGTTGCATGTACATCGATTGCCTCAGAGAATATCGCCCACACATCGAAGACGAACGTTTAGGAGTGTGGACCGACAAACATCCCGAATACACTATTTTGAGTTTTGAGAATGGTGGACCCAAAAATTACGGCTACCAGTACCAGTACCGAAATAAGAAAGGACAACTTCATACCAAATGTAAAGTGAAAGGACTAGTCCTCAACCATCGTTCGAGTCAAGTGTTAAACTTCGACGTGTTGAAAGAAGATTTAAAGTCAGGTCAAGATCAAGATTTTCATGTCAAAGCGGTCGACCCTCACAAGAATGTACGTTTGTCTGATCATCCAATCGTCAGTAGACCCTTGGAAAAAGTGTATCAAATCGTCAACGAGAAACGAGTGCGACTTCCCAATCACAACACGGTACAGTGCGGTACCATCCTCCAGTATAAAAGAAGAGTTCCAAGACAGAAAGATCATTGTGGTCAGAGACTTCCACCGAGAAAGATGAATTCCACACAGAAACTATGAAATTGGCCCACTGATTCTAAGTTCCATAAAGTCGAGCGCGATGCTGTGTCTTACGACAAGGATGATGCTGTACCCTGCGACATTAGCGGTGCAGCACGACTTTGGCGCTCCACTATCGAAAGGGATGTCGTTCGTGTGCCCATCAATGGATGTCATCAACGCACTCACAAACCAGCCTGGATACCACAAGCTCATCAAGAATCACAAATCAAATAAGAATACGCGTTTCCTGGAACTTTGCCTTGCTATTGTGATTTTGCCAGTCTATTCCAGACTTTCAAAACGAAATGGCCTTAATATTTGGAAGGACCTACTCCCAAAACTTTAGCGAGAACAGGATTTTTCTACTTGGGACAAGGAGACCAAGTACAGTGTTTCAGTTGTGGTGTGAAACTTTACTAATGGGAGTATAAAGATACAGCTTTCCTTGAACATGCCAGATGGTCTCAGTGCTGCCACTACCTTCCTTTGGTTGGTCCAGGTTAATATCCTCAAGGATACTTCAAAAGTGAGGATTCGTAGTGAACCTTTGGAGCTGCGAGAACGCATTTACAGAGATTTTGTACAGATTCAAGTGAAATTCAACGAACCATCTCACTTTTTACTCTAGAACATTGATATGAACGAGAGGTATTTGAACGCTATAAAATTGAATAAGGTTGAAGAGAGTTTTTATGTTTTGTGACAAACATGTGATAAGGTTCTTCTGTGACCAGGTTATAAGACTTGCCATGCCGCAACTTCTGTCATGATTGTTACACTGAATTCAGTGGGAGAAAGTCGATGACAACATTCAAGACTTAGTGGATTACCGACTACTTTAAAAAGAACTTATTTGACAAGACGATACAATTCCTTTGAATTTAGGACTAGGTGTCATGTGTGTGAGAGTTACTGAATTTCCTGGATTTCATTTACCGGCAGGTTCTCTGCGGCAAATTTATCATCAGTGCATGCAAAGACATGATCACCAAAACTTTGTCCTGCGGGGTAAAAAATTCGGCCCCGTTTTTTGCGGGACGCGGGAAAAAAAAGCTTTTGGCCCCGTTCAAAAACTCGGTGTAAAAATGTTTTGGCCACAGTTATAACGCGGGAGTAAATACGTTCCCGGCCTTGCGGCTGAATAAGCTCTGTTCTAGTAAAATAGTTGTAAATCCCTAAAGTTAAATAAGGGGGGAGGGGTTTGTGTGTGTTTGGGGGGTCAAACTTGGTAAATGCTGTTTTCTTATGGCAAGTATTTAACATCTCTATTTCCCAACTACTCAGTTACATAATGCTATTTCTAAGTTAAATTCCTAATGTTTTTCATAATGTTATTCCTGTTATTTCTAATGTTAAATTCCCCTTGTCCCCCAAGTGTCATCCTAATGTTAAACATATGGACATTTTAATATGGAATTCTTATTGTCCCCCACGTATCATATTTTGAAGATGGCGGCCTAATGGTAATTCCCATTGACCACGAAGAGTCATTTCTGCCCCCAAGTGCCACACTGTACTACTAATTATTGAATTAAAATGAGTGTAAATGCACTTTTCAATGCACTTATAAAATGTTCTCGAGGCTTTTGTGTCTTTGTCAAATGCACCAGAGATGTAATTATAAGCATATCGATAACGGTTCATTTGTTGTTATTGTTGTTGTTTTTGTTGCTATTCACGTCTATATCACACTGATAATTTCTTTATAGTATCTTGGTTGTAATGAAACCCTTGATTTTCAGTGTCAGAAATGTCAGCAGGAATGTGGATAGAGTTCCACACTATTGTGGAATCTATTGACGGGCTTGAACAACAAACATCAATCATGCATACGAAAGCCAGTTAGTACCACTTGGAAATCAATTGTTAATTCCGTAATTACGACTTAGTATCTCGTAATCATTACTTAGACTCTCGCAATTTCTACTTAGCTATCTCGTAATTACGTGATAGTATCTGGTAATTAGGAGTTAACTATCTCATATTTACGTCTTAGCATCTCGTAATTACTAGTTACCTATCTCGTAATTACTAGTTACCTATCTCGTAATTACAACTTAGCTATCTCGTAATTTCGAGATTTTAACTCGTAATTCTAAGACACAATTATGAGATAGTTGACTCTTAATTATAATATACTAAGTCCTAAGTGCGAGATATTACAGTGTAATTAAGTTATTAACTTGTAATTGCGAGATAGCTAAGTCTTAATTACCAGTTACTAAATCGTAATTACAAGATCAAGTTTGATATTGATGTGACACTGACAGTAAGCAGTAGATTTATTATATTTCCTCTACTCTGTATGTGATTGAGGCAAGGTCATCAAAGCTAACAATATGCATCAGTGATTTTTATTTTTTTTAATTTTCTCCGTCCTCGATCTTGATAACCTACAACATACAATGGATTTGACCTATCGATAACTGTCAATCAATGTTTATCGGTAATCAGAGCTGACGGCTGGCCAATGGTATGGATAGTTATCTGACAGTATCCCAAAATGTTACCAAATAATCTTTTATTTTGAAGAAACTGGCGTGCTTAATGAATACAAAGAGGATAGTCGACAGGTCAATAACGTTGTTATCTAGAAAGAGTTTCCTATTTATCGTGCGCCATCTGTCTATAATTTAAAACTTGGTTAAAAGATATTCAGCCAAACAATAGAAGGCGAAAATCGAAGTAGGGGATTATGAAGTATTTGTTACAGCTTTGGTTGAAGTTTATACTTCTGTATCAATATAGAACAAAACAGAGCATTTTCCATATCAATATTAAGAAATTACTCAATATGAACAATCATATTAAACCAAAGATGTCACACATAATAGATTCTTATTAGATTTCAAACAGATTGATGAATTTTGGGGAAAAGAGCATTTCGTCCATTTTATATCTTAAGTGAAATATCTCAAAAGACTTTTCATTCAAATTATTCATTTACTGTATTTGTTTTTTATTCTGTGCTTTGTTTATATTAGACTGAAATGACTTCTTATATAATCGAACTTTGATTGTTATTGACTAAACTCATCAGATTTTTTAAAATATGGATCCCACATATTCTTTATAATTCTTTAAAACTTACATTATCATCATGTCAATAGATATCTTCAAATGCAGTAGAATCTATATATAGACAATTTCTTCTAAGTGACCATCTGTCTTAAGTAACCCCAAAATTTGATTCTATATTTGATAATTTCGATGCTGAAAAAAAGCCGTATTTATGAATGACTTGTCTTCAGGAACCACTTTCTTGAGGTCCCATATGTAGTTCGGTAAGACAAGCTACACTATTGTAAGGAAATTATATAATGACATGTACATGTACAGCATAATTTTATCAAAGGTATCTGAGTTATTTGTATTACATTCCTTAAGGTATCATCAAGTATGTAAATTAGGAGTAAATCATCAAGTATGTAAATTAGGAGTAAATCATCAAGTATGTAAATTAGGAATAAATCATCAAGTATGTAAATTTGGAGTAAATCATCAAGTATGTAAATTTGGAGTAAATCATCAAGTATGTAAATTAGGAGTAAATCATCAAATATGTAAATTAGGAGTAAATCATCAAGTATGTAAATTTGGAGTAAAGCAAGATATCTTTGCGCTTTTCTAATTTATCATATATTCTCCATCCCCATAACAACACCCCCTCCTCTTTCCCATCCCCATACCAACACCCCCTCCTCTTTCCCATCCCCATACCAACACCCCACCTCTTTCCCATTCCTCAACAACCTCCTTTTCTGGACCGTTTTGCATATTTATGAACCCACTATAATCATGTCCCAGAGATTAAAGTCTCTCTCTAAGAATCATTTATATGATGTAGAAATTAGGTCTTACAATTGCACACATAGCAAGAACAGATAAGTGCATCTAAACAAGCATTATATACTCGCTATACAAGCAAAATATATAACACAAATCCCGCCCAAAAAATAATAAACATATATATATATATATATATATATATGTGTGTGTGTGTGTGTGTGTGTGTGTGTGTGTGTGTGTGTGTGTGTGTTACACCTAGTATCAGATTCAATATTAACATTTCTCGAAGCATCCACAAATTTTGGGGGAGAGATGGGTACTAAAAGATGGACATTATTTCATAAAGTGAGATACAATTATTAAACAAATTTTACAAAAGGTGAATAGGAAAAAGAAACGTAAGGGTAAAAAAATGCTCGTGTTCAACTGAAGACAAATTTTCAGGAAAAGTGCGAGGTTTAAACATTGTGTATAGTACTGTAAACAATTCAGCTTAAAATGTTGATGCAAAGGTGTATGTCAGAATCCTCATAACAATAGAGGAAGCTGTATGTCAGAATCCTCACAACAATAGAGGAAGCTGTATGTCAGAATCCTCACAACAATAAAGGAAGCTGTATGTCAGAATCCTCACAACAATAGAGGAAGAGGTATTAAAGGTCTTCCCATAAATATTTTAAGCAGTCGTTCCAACTCAAATCTCAGAGAGGAAAATGACAATGAGAATACTAAGACATCTGGTGGTGAGATTACTGTTGAGGAGGAGAGAGAGAGAATATCAATAATTATCTTACATATTTCATGGATCATAACATGCATGAAATGTTCCTTGAAATTCCAAATATATCTACGCTGTAGGATTTTGTTTTTAAGGACATATTGTACCAAATTGTGACGACGAAGTTGAAATTTATTATATACCCATCATTACACAACTCATAATAAAGGCTACTTTTTTCGAGACTGATCTGAAACCTTGTATCAGGTGCGCATCTGATACAACGATAACGTCACCAAACAACGATAAAAATCTACGTGTAACAGTTAAGCCTTATTTAGACACACTATAAAATTTCAGTAGATGGATGGAATCAGAGTAAATATCAACAGCAACATAAAAATGTATTTCTATTATGAAATAAATGTTTTAGGGTATATAATAAACAACATCATCAGAACTAATCTGTATGAATGTATCGCGTCTCATTTGATAGCATAAAGACATTGGATCACGCTTGACCCTTCGGGTCTCACGAGTTTAGATGTCCTTCCGCTATCAACCTCGACGTGATTCAAGCACGCAGACCAAGTTACTGTACTGATAACCTGTATATATCAAGCAAACAGATTTATTGCCCATTATTGTTAATCATATTGTCATCTATTCCCTTTAGAATTGATGCATCTATTGAGAAAGAGACGTATGTTGTGTTTGAAATTTAGCTGTCTTGTTTGATAAATGTGGCAATCTTGAAATTGTGTTCTATTCTGCAACCTTGTTATTTGAATAAGCTTGTGCCAGTATCGGTCTCGCTATTCTGTGAACAAAATGTTACCAAGTATGACAAAATTTCCTTTAGACAGAATAAATGTAGGATAATTGCCTTGCAGTTTCTTCTGTTATGTGGAAAGGCTCAGGAGCAGACAAATAAATGTTGTTCACAATATTGTTTTCAAAAACAAACCCCATCCTTCTCCTCATGGAACAGAGAGTTTAATGTTTAAATTTAGCTTTAATAAACATTTCCAATTGCTTTAAAACGGAATTATGGTATATGCTTGTTGATTTAGATGTAAGTGCGATCTGTGTAAACATCACCATGACGCCTGCAATAAAGCGCAGCCATCTTGAAACTTTGTAATTGTTGAGCATACTCGTTCTTTCAATTTGAGATACAGTGCGAGAATAACGCACGTGTGTAGTAGGACTTATTTTATTTGGCTATTCTTCCTTTTTAGATTGCACAATATATTGCAGGGATTTTGGAAGAATTGATCATATAAACGGTTGCTGGACTACTTTATCAGGGTATAAACAGTCAAAGGTCAAACAGAAAGAAAGTGAAGGAAGGGAAAAAGGTGAAAGGATAAAAGTGGCTTATTTTTGTCAGTGCTAATTGACCAGAACTTGCAGCCCTTCCCTGCCACCACCCCACCCCTTCCTCCCCGTGTCTGGGACCTTGTCCTGCTATATTATCCTCATCAGTTTCCTTAGGCGACAAATGCAAAATGGTTCAACTTCTTGGCATGGCGTCTGTACACCTTCTAGGTTTCACATACATACCGCAAAGTCGGCAACACAATGGCTATGTAGACTTTCAGTTTTGTTTGAGGACTAATGCCTCTGTGCTCCCACACATGTGAGCATAGTCTGCCGAAGGACACACTTTCTTATGCAATTCTGCCGTTAGTTTCATCATCGATATGGACCGAACGTGACAGTGTACTGCCAATGTAGGCGAACTTGTCCACTTCATGCAGGATTTGGTCATTCACTGTGTTGGTAGGTTCTACATAAGGCTTTCCTGGTGCAGGCTGATGCACGACCTCTGTCTTTTTAATAATGATTGTGGTACCGAAATTGTCAGAAGCTGAAGACAAATTATGCATTCTCTGCTATCATGGAATTGCCAACCCATTATCACGAATTTCTCTGGGCAACCAAATTTTCCATAGTCTTCCAGGAGCCCTTCTGACTGTGTTAAAGATTTGTGTCAAGTCGATGAAAGTCGTGTACAAGTTGGAGTTCTATTCCTGGCATTTCTACTGACGTTAACGAGCTGCAAATACCATGTTTACAGTCCCTCGTCCTTTCCTGAAGCAACACTGACTCTCAGGCAGGAGACCTTGATCAATGTAATTCACAAGGCGATTCAGAAGAATTCTGGCAAGGATTTTGCCGGCTATTGACAGTAAGGAAAGGCCCTGAAGGTTGTTGCAGGATTGTATGTTTCCTTTCCACTTGTACAAGTGGAATGCATCCTTGTACTACTGGGGTATAGTTCCTTTTGTCCACAGTGACTGGAAGAGTTCACTCAGTTTCTAAGCCATATACAAGGCTTCGGCTTTGAAGACTTCTGATGGTATAGCATTTGCTCCAGGTGCTTTACCGTTTGGCAATAGGTCAAATGCTTTCACAGTTTCAGCCAGCATTTGTAGGATCCGCAAGTGATATGTTGATTTCCACTTGGGGCTGTCGATCAATTGCCTTCTCACTGATAGATGATTAATAATTGAGGATGTTGCTGAAGTGTTCTGTCCATCTTTGTGGTATATTTTCTTTGCCCGTGAGCAGTGTGGTGCCGTCAGTACTCAGTATTGGAGATGTTCTTGATGACTGTGGCTAGCTGATTGTCTTCAAAGAATCATAGAAGTTTTTCATGTCATTCCTGTCTGCGTAGGACTGAATCTCATCAGTCTTGTTGCTCAGCCATGAGTCTTGCAACTCTCTGAGTTTGCATTGGACAGTATTCTTGCTGTTGTTGAAAGCTGCCTTCTTTGATGATGAAGTGCTATCTTCTAAACAGGCCTTTTGGAACCGATGTTTCTCATTCAGTTGTCTCCATATGTTATATGCTATCTGAGTGTTGATACTTTGGATTCCAATATTTAGCAAACACCCCACTAGCCAGAGTGCTAACAGTGTATGCTGTTATATCTATATTTTAAGACCCTATGTATGCCAAATGCCTAACTAATGGGGAAACTAACCAATAGATTTTCGTAGCAACCATGTTTTTTTTTTATTGTAAAAAGTCATGTTGACAACATTCTGTAAGAAATATATATCATATCAACGGTAACATAACAAGTTAATTGTAATTTTGTTCAATTCTTTTATTATGATATCACCATTATGTCACACTAACATTTTTATAGGCAACTTATTATTATTCATTCAGCCTGTTTTCTATCCTTTTCATATATAAAAAAATATATTGTGGCTGGGAGCTTAATGAGCAATATTATAGCGATGGTTGTACACACACACACACACACACACACACACACATATAGGACTTTTATGCAGATATCTGAGTGTCGATACTTTGGATTCCAAAATTTACCACTAGCCTGAGTGCAAACAAACTTCATTTAGTTGGACACATTACACGCGTTCAGAACAAACATAGTCTACGAAATTCCCTAAAGGAGGAGCGGAGGTGGCATCTCTCGTAGGCAAAGGTCAATGAGTATTACTGTCACTGTAGAATCTATTGGGTGTCATCATTGTACTGAGTCTTCTTTATAAATAATGTGAAAAGCCATGATTTGCCATGTGTGTGCTATGTGTACTTTGCGGCTTAGCTGTAGCAGACGCTCACCTATGCAGTTCAAAACGAGGCTCAATTTTTCTCTGTATTACAAAAAATGACACCACAGAGAGCTGTTGTGTAAACTGAGATAAAGAAAAAAGATAACAAATGTAGTCAGAACAGGTGACTGTAGCTCTTTCACGGCAATAATAAATTACAACAGTTTATGTGATTGTTGTTACATGTCTGCCACCCGGGCAGACAGTAAGTATAATGTAAAATTGAAGTATTTTACTGTGAAACTTCCAATACAAATGCATCTTTGCGTGACAGAAAGTTTTAATAATTATAATCTGTCAGTTATGTATATTGAGAGACCAAACAGAACGGAAAGTGCTATCCCTCAATCCTACTGGAGAATGTTTGATAACATTAACAGAATTTTTAAATACGAATAAATATTATGATCATACATGTTAAAGAATTTTAATTCGTATTCTACGCAGATTCGAACCCAGATCCGCGGGTTACGGATTAAAATCTTCTAACCTTAATGATAATAGTATTTATTCGTATTTAAAAATTCTGTTAATGTTATCAAGCATTCTCCTGTATGATCCACTTTCCGTTTTGTCTGGTGTATATTTGTAATTTTCTCTAATAACCTCTATATACCTTGATTTTTGTCGTAGGAATCCGGAATGACTGTACTTAGATGAGAATTAATTACTGGGTCGACATGCGGGTGTGTCTGCCACGCACGGATGCCTATACCACCGACTTTGGTGATGTGTGGATGGTCGAAATGATATAGGGGTTGTAGCTTACAGACAAGGCGATAGTTGCCGTAACCCGCGGATCTGGGTTCGAATCTCCGTAGAGTACGAATTAAAATTCTCTAACATATATATATATATATATATATATATATATATATATATATATATATATATATATATATATATATATATATATATATATATATATATATATATATATATAATGTAGCAATGGTTAGCCCCACAAACACCCTTTCTCCTCCACCTCCCCACACCCAATCCAGGACACCTATTCAGACTACAAATGAATCGGCTAAAGAGAGAGCGGGGAGGGGAGGTAGGCAGGCAAGAAGGGAGCTGAATTTGAACTTCGCTTTTGATATAAATTCATTTTTGACATGCTGTTAAAAAAAAACTTGTTAACATTATATAGCAGGTAGTCGGCAAGACCCCAGAAACTGCTTTATATGTACTGGGAGGCGGGGAGGGGAGGGGGGCAGCTCTGGCTGTATATATCAAAATGACCATGAGTGAAACACATGGATATGTTTGATACGGATATTACTATTTACATATGGATTGAATGTAAATATTAACAGTAATAAGAAGCAAATAAAGATTATCGCCTGATTCCCTTGATGAAATCTTCAACAGCTTTAAACACTTTACAAATTAGATCTTAATATAGTTGAGATGAACGTTGAAGTAGCAGGTCAATCGTCGTTATGCTAAAGTATATGATTAAGATTTCAAAAGAGAAATCTACGTTGATCTCCATAACGGCTACACTCCAAAAAAAAAAAAAAACGATATGTAGCTTCAGGTGTCTCTCCAGAATTACGTAATGATGATTGAATTACATGGTTAGTCAAGCGATCATAATTTAGAGCACTTCAATTATTACTCATTCTTGCATAGAGGATAGAATATTTCCTCTCACCATATGTATAGTACACTGGTGATTCACATTTTTACAAAGTTATAAGTCGTCTAAATTCACTGATTGATGTCGCAAGTCTTGCATTTTCAATACGGTTGATCCACTAAGAAAAGGTTGAAATAACCTCCACCCCACCCCCACCCCTTGATATTACGAATATATAATTTTGGAATTTCCAAATAAATTCTATCATGATCACTACTCTCTTGACAACCGTTAAAATTTGTTCAATAATGCTTTCAATATTATAACAAATTACAAAAGGAGTTTTATAACTTCTAATGATAGTTTCTGGGTTTTAAAATAGTACCTTTTCAGGCGTTATTATTACTTTTTTTTTATTTAACTACTCTTTCAATTCTGTATATGATCTTCCACTAAAACGTTGTTAATTAATCTATTTTACTAAGCACAAAGTTTGTGTGTACACATATTTCCTTTTTTAAATATGGTTCCACTGCAAAAATAAATTCGTACAAATCTTGACTATTTTCCCTATAAAATTCATACTCATTTAATCTCTTTTTAAAGGAATCATGAAGCTAAGTTATAATTTTGTTTTACTCAGTTTTAATTTCTTTTCTAGTTCAAAGTAATATTTAAGGTCAAGTTAATTTTCTTAATTAAGCTGTGTAAATTAATCGTTATTTTTATTTATATTTTTATAGTTTTCAATAAAGTAATTATTATGAAATTTTCTTTTCTATAAGCATACAATGAACCTTATGCTATATTGTCTTTCCACATTTAAGTCTAATTTTCTCTTGATTCTTTTCTCTTTTAATAGTATTTCCTATACTATAATACCAGCTGCATTTTATCATGTTACACACCTTTATGTCGCTGGTATTTGTGTGTCGTTATTTTAGCTGATCAATTGGTTTTTCAATGTGATACATTTCACATCTAATAGTAATGTCACTTCGAATTTTTGCAAATAAATCTTGGCATTGGAATTATATTCCAAAAATCATTGTGCCGTAAACATAATTTAAATTTGCTAGGTCATACAGTATCTCATCTTGTTTTTGTTGTTGCTTGTTTGCTTGGAGGGGGGGGGGGGGGTTCTCTCCTGCTCTTTAGAAGAATAAACACGCAAAATGTTAAATCTATTTTCTTCAGTAATATTTATGATATTTTTCCAAAACCTGTCATTATTTTCTTGCAAATATCTGAACAAACAGTACCCATTTATTTTAGTATTTGTGATGACTACATTTTTACTGTTATCTATGTTTTGTTACAATACCAAGAAACATTTATAGATTGATTTAAAGAAATATTTCATCCTACAAAATATCAAAATTCTTATTTCTATTAAAATTGGTTTGTTTTGAGGTGGTTTTTTAAACTTTGGAATGACCACATTTGTGTCTTCCATGTTCTATTTATTTTAATGAAACAATAAGTTCAGCTTGTTACCAATTGCTAAAAATATTATCATATCCTGTCCTTTTCAGACTTATATATTTTACAGTTTTTCTTTGGGTTATTTGAAGTCTTTTAAACCTTGTACAAGACGTATTGTTGGTCGTAGAGCGACAACTCCTGCTTGTAAAATATCTCATCAATGTTCGCTCCCTTAAAGTATGTCAATTGTAAACAAAACTGGATCATCAAACATCACCTTTCTCACTTTAAAAATATCTTCTGCAAATTGAAAATATTTATATTTTGAAGTTATAATGATGGCTTTTCATAAGTACCAGTTGTCAAATAACCAATAAGTTAATCCAAATTTTAGTTATATTTGTTTTCTTTGCTTCCTTTGACCGAAGTTATACCAGTGGATCTATGATAAGTGCAAGTATATACCTTAATCAGTTTTGGCAATACATCTACTAATTTTCTGGTTTCATTTTGAGTATAATATTTCCAGATTCTTGTCTTCAAAATTGTATTCAATCTTTTTATTAGTCAGGTTTTCTTATTAGAGTATGTAGTAAAATACTCAATGTTCCTTTTTTCCAGCAACTCCTTAATCTTTCGGTTGTCAAATTATCTTCCTTGATCATACTCTATCTTTGACGGTTTTCTATATCTGAAGATGCTTTTAAATCCAATATATATATATATATATATATATATATATATATATATATATATATATATATATATATATATATATATATTGTTACGACTCTAGGGGTAATGTAACAAGATAAAAGACACAAACAAGCTTTCAAGATTAAAATGCAAATCTTTAATTTTCTAAAGTATTAAAATAGTTCAACAAACAATCAAAGTGAAAGAATTAAAAATAACTTACAGTATAGAATATCCTAAAAAGTCCTAAAATGTTTTTTTAAGTTCACTTCCGGATGTTAACCAAGTAATCCGGATGTAGTATTCCGAATGAAGAGTCTGCACCGTGCTGACGTTAATAAGTTCTGAGTAAATCCAAAAATAATCCTTGTAAGTCTGGAATCTCACAAGTATTAGAAATGTTCCAGATAATTCCACGGAACTGTATGATAATTCAGATGAAGACAGTACTTATTCCTAAATGTACTGTATAGATAATAGATGAATCTCCAAATAAATATAGATATATTCCACACTGTACTACAAATTCAAATATGACCTCTTTTCTCTATGTAACTGTAACAGAATAATAATCAGAAGATTATTCTCTGTATATACATAATAAGTGCGCAGTATCGAATTGAAAAACCCTTACTCCGTCTCCAATAACAGAGTATTACAAAATAATTCAACCCTCTACGAACCAATCAGGAACTAGGTTATGCGTCATAATGTTTACGTTCTCACGCTCTTAAATTCTTAACCGGTAAACATCATGTTGATTCAGAATGGGAATGTGACCTTTCAATGTTAATTTCTAAAGGTACAGGAACTAGGTCGACATCTTTTTCGCGCGCAATTAGTCATGTGACCATTTATCGATCGAAAGGTTGTCGTATGTATACTCACATGGTATCCGCAGTTTAGACTAAGAACAGAGATCATAAACTAATAAATTAAATCATTATGAAAAAGGAAAAAGAGGTATGATTCCGTAACATTCCCCCCCCCCTTAACGAAAAAAAAAAAGATTTATGCAATAAAACCTTTTTTTTTGTTAATATGTACTTCCAACATATAAATAATTAATTGCAAAAGCAATATTAATACATGATACAGTCATGTACACAAAACAGTGTAACGGTGGTATTATACACATGAAAATACATCATCAATTAAATTTTACTAAGAAATAGTCGTAACCTTAGCTTATATTGATTTTATTTGTCCATGTCCCACAATCATGCCTTAAAAAGGTAACACAGGTCCGACAAAAGTCACTTTTATTCAAATTGATGGTCAAGTTCGCTTCGCTGAATCTTTTGAAGAATGGCTCTATATGATCTTGCCACATGTCGTTGCAGATGATGACATCATCGATGTAAGCATCGCAATTTCTATTCAGATGTTATCATATTCATCAGACGATGAAACTTGGGGAACCTTCATCTCAAATGATACGACTTTGTATTGGTAAAATTCTGGAGTCGTGAATGCAAACATTTCTTTCTCTCTCTCCGTAAGTGAAATTTGGTAGAATCCCTTCAATAGGTCAATTTCTTGTGACGTATTAGGCATTTCCAATCCTGTCTAGAAATTGGAAATGAATCTGTCCCGGTGACTCTATTTACTTTTCTGTAATTTGCACACACACGGAAAGTGTTATTTTGTTTCGGCACTGAAACATGGTAACTCCAGTCACTTTTATTTGGTTCAAGTCTTTTTTCTGAATATCTTTCTTCAGATAGTCTGGTTAGAGAGGTGACATCATGGAAAATTTTTCGTGTGGAATGTTTGTAAATAAATGTTCATTTTCTTTAATCAACTGCTTCAGTTCGTTCATCTCAGGCTGCAGTAGATGCGAAGAGTAGTGACTTCAAATCATCCTATCAGATTTCTCATCTTCATTCAAATCTTCATTATGTGAGACAAGTACTTCTAAAGTAATCGATAATTTATATGGCTATTTCTGTCTACATATTGTTCCAGCATCTTAACATGACAAAGTTGTTTCTGCTTTCTCCTCCCAGAAGCATTAATATTATAATTCAAATCACTCACCTTTTTATCAATGGCATAAGGACCAAAATACTTAACCTAAAGAGGATTTTTGGGGTATAGGTAGCGAAGCTAATACTCTATTACCTGAATGAAAAAAACTCCTACACTGACCCCCCGCAGCAAACAACAATAATTGGAGACCTTCAACCTACTCCGTTTCTGTTCCACAACAATTCCAAATTATATACTATCTCATAACAATATGCTATAATTATTCGTTCTAAAGCCTGATGTAGTATCAACTTCAGAAGACCAAACAGTGTGAAGAACCCGACCAAAGCTCTCACTATGGTCTCAGTTTTAATATTCCGCAAAGGAATAGCTTTAGAAAAACTTGTAGACGCACACTTCGTCGACAAGTATTTGTTGCCTAACTTCGTCTCATTTATTCCTAAACGATCTTACAACGACGTTTCATGAACTACACTAAGTAATTCCTGACGATAGTATCTAAGAACTACTATTTTACCCACTGACCACTCGTTACCAACAATTACTCCAAGCAATCTCTGTTTCCTCTCAAGGACTTCACTCGTCAAGAAGTAACAAGTACCTTCTTGCGTGGCTTCAGTTTCAGTCATAGCCCCCTGAAACAAACAGGAGATATCCGAATCTCCCTGTTGTAAGACAACTTGTGTTTGTCTTATTACACCCTGATTATTTTTATGAGACGTAGTAGTTGAAAGAGTATCACTATTATCAATACTAGATTGAGAAGTAGAAGTGACCTCATGAAATGCCTGACCCAAAAAGGTATCCGCTAAAGGAAATTCATCCTGTTCAACAACATTATTCTCAAGAGTATACTTTGCCATAGCTCTAGTAACTTCACAAGCTGAATTTAAACCAGGGATTTCTACTTCAATATGATCAACTCTTTGATCCATACTAAGCTTGTTAGTTACAAGTGAATTAACCACGACCTTATCTTTCGCTAGGTCATTACCTAGTAATAAATGGATGCCCTTAATAGGCAAAGACGCCACTGCTCCTATGGTCACAGGTCCCGAAACTAAGTCTGATGACAAATTAACACAATGAAGAGGGACATTAACATATCCACAATCTACCCCCTGTATTAATACACTTTCACTAGTAGAAGTCTTCTCAGAAAACGGCAAAGTACTATCTAATAACAGACTCCGTGAAACTCCTGTGTCTCTTAATATCTTAATAGGAGTAGTCGTACCCAAGTCACCAACAAGTGACACCGAACCCTTCGACATGAATGGTTCGTAATCCTTCATTATAAAATCAGACTGAGGTAAACTAGCCTCCAAACAAATATCATTCTTGATAAATGACCCTGACCTTGACTTCTTGATAACTGGAGCATTTGGAACTGCTCTATTATAATTCTGATGCCTATATTCCAACTTTAAGCAATCAAAAATAACGTGTCCCTTCACCTTTCAATATGAACACGTGGGTAAAGATAAGGTTTTCTGATATTCCTTATCAGAATTTTGATTCTTCACAGTTACATCACCCTGAGGTCTGAAATTACTCGAACGAGTTTAAAATGATTTCCTAACATAAGCTTGTTGAGAAAAAGTTTTAGTTACAAATGGAACCTTGTGTATTGAAGAATATTCATCAGATGTGATGGCTGCCTTTTCTATAGTCTCAACTCCTTTCTCATTAAGATATACCTTAATACCATCACTGACACAATTCTTGAAATCTTCAATTAATACCAGTTGTTCAAGATTATCATAATTGCCTTCAACCTTCTTAGACGTACACCATCTTGTAAACAAACGTTTCTTTTCCCAAGCAAATTCTACATGAGTCTGATTAATTTCCTTTTTACATTCTCTAACGTTTTGACGATGAGTTTCAGGTACCAACTCATAAGCTCTTAAAATATATTCTTTGACCAGTTCATAATCAGCAGATTGTTCAGATGAGAGTGCAGTATAAAAATCACTAGCTTTGCCAGTTAACACACTCTGCAATAATGAGGTCCACTTCTCTTTTGGCCATTCCAGATTCTCGGCAATTTTCTCAAAACTGAGAAAATATTTGTCTATCTCCTTTTCTCTAAAAGGGGGAACCTGTCTCATATGTTTGGCCAAATCAAAGTATGAACCCTGATTGCCATGAGAGTGCCCTTTGCTGGTTAATTCTAATTCCCTTAATCTAAATTCTCTATCAGAATTTTTCTCCTGAAATTCCCTATCTTTATCCCTCTCTATTATTTGTATCTCATTATCTCTTACTTCCTTCTCTATTCCCCTTACTTTATCCCTCTCTTGTATTTCTCCCTCTCTTAATTCCTTCTGTATTTCCCTCTCTCTTAATTCCTTCTGTATTTCCCTCTCTCTTAATTTATCTTCCCTTCTTTCCTGTCTTTCCCTTTCCTTATCTTTTAAATCCCTATCTTTTTCCTCCCTTTCCTCCCTTTTTTCCTGCATCTGCATCTGTTCCCATTGTAATTTGATCTTTTCAATCTCTATGTCCTTAGCTATCTGTAATTTCTTTCCCAAACTAGACGGAGATTTTTTCTTAACACTTGAAACCTCCTATTCAAAAATAACTGTTTGTACCAGATATTGTATCAAGATACTTCTAATATCTTGTTTTAACATGGAAGCCTTCGCTTCAGTCAGACTATAATGTTGAGCAATTTCAAGTAATTCGTCCTTCTTTACTGACTCAAATTTCTCCTGGGTAGGATCAGCTAAGAAACTCTCTACTCTGGATGTCATTATGAAAGCCTGTTCGTTTCTCTTTATTTCTTAATCTGGAAATCAAAAGACCACTAAAATTTCAAACAATGAAATTCAAATCCCAAAAAGAAAACTTTCCGAAGTATCAAAATCTCTGAAATATTTAAAACTTCGAAAATATTTAATTAAATCTAACTTTAAAATATTCAAATTCGGATCCCGAAATTATTCTAATTTCTAATCCCGAGACGAGCTCCCCAATTTATCTTGTTACGACTCTAGGGGTAATGTAACAAGATAAAAGACACAAACAAGCTTTCAAGATTAAAATGCAAATCTTTAATTTTCTAAAGTATTAAAATAGTTCAACAAACAATCAAAGTGAAAGTATTAAAAATAACTTACAGTATAGAATATCCTAAAAAGTCCTAAAATGTTTTAAAGTTCACTTCCGGATGTTAATCCAAGTAATCCGGATGTAGTATTCCGAATGAAGAGTCTGCACCGTGCTGACGTTAATAAGTTCTGAGTAAATCCAAAAATAATCCTTGTAAGTCTGGAATCTCACAAGTATTAGAAATGTTCCAGATAATTCCACGGAACTGTATGATAATTCAGATGAAGACAGTACTTATTCCTAAATGTACTGTATAGATAATAGATGAATCTCCAAATAAATATAGATATATTCCACACTATACTACAAAATCAAATATGACCTCTCTTCTCTATGTAACTGTAACAGAATAATAATCAGAGGATTATTCTCTATATATACATAATAAGTGCGCAGTATCGAATTGAAAAACCCTTACTCCGTCTCCAATAACAGAGTATTACAAAATAATTCAACCCTCTACGAACCAATCAGGAACTAGGTTATGCGTCATAATGTTTACGTTCTCACGCTCTTAAATTCTTAACCGGTAAACATCATGTTGATTCAGAATGGGAATGTGACCTTTCAATGTTAATTTCTAAAGGTACAGGAACAAGGTCGACATCTTTTTCGCGCGCAAATAGTCATGTGACCATTTATCGATCGAAAGGTTGTCGTATGTATACTCACATGGTATCCGCAGTTTAGACTAAGAACAGAGATCATAAACTAATAAATTAAATCATTATGAAAAAGGAAAAAGAGGTATGATTCCGTAACAATATATATACCTTTCGTCTTCATATTTTCAATACATGCTGCTTTAGAGAAAATATATATCCCGGTCAAAATATATTTATATCCTTTGTTATCCTTTTCGTATGGTTGTTAATCAATTATATGTGCCTGCCACTGAAAATCAATGTCATTTACATAAATCTTGTTGTATGGAAGTATTATTCTCGCTTGCATGTGTAATGTGAGTATAGATATATTGTTCGGTTGACCATTATTTTATTTCACTATATTTTACCACCTTCTTTTATTTTTCCATTTGATACTTTGGTAAGCAACTTGACTTTCGGATCATTGTATAAATAGCTAATATATCTCTCCCTTGTCATTTATTTAAACATTTTCTTTTATTTTTAAATGAGCTCAGTTGTGAAATATACTATAGTTTTTGAAGACGTGAGAATTATTTTCCAACTTTAATAGCATCGCAACAATGTCCATATCTGAAAGTAATGTATTTTCTACTTTCTAGTTTAGATTGGGTAAAAATATGGTCTGATATAGTCGTCCTGAAACAAACTACGTTAGTGAGAATAGAAACATCACCTTACCTATCGATAACTTCAAAAAGGATATTCTTCGGTGTTTTGAAAATACAGGAAATGTATAAATAACTTCCAATGATCATGATAGTGAAATAAGAAGCTCTTGTATCTAGTGAACTAAGTAAAACCGTTAAAGGTAAAGTGTGAAAAAGATTTTGACGTTCATATGATACAAATAATTTCATAGAATCGTTTACGGCTGACTTCGTTTTGAGCCTTAAACGGATTACTTTTTCCAAGTCTCTATATAATGACTAGATAACAGCGGTGGTGGAATTTACAGTAAGGTTAGCTTTCAAACTATTTCAGGGACTTCGATTTATAAAATTGTTTGAATAGCTTCAAGGTTAGAAAGGCAAAATGTTAGCAATTCAGTTAAAAGAGACTACCTTGTTGTTCGGTTAATATCACCACAGGGTGATCTGTCAAATGTAAGATATTCATTGTATGCTTTTATTCCGTTTAATTAATTACAATTTATAACATTTTAGCAAAAGCCCATCTGCCCTCCCTGTCAGTTCATATTAACGGTCATCTCCGAGCATTATGGTGTACCTGACCGTCCTTTTGGGATAGGATTCGTGGCTTTCTCACTGAGAACTGGAATGATTGTCGCTGTAATCGGTTTCTTTCGTCAAATCAACAGAAATGCCCCTTTGATTGACTCAGTTACAAGGTTGATTTTAATCCAATTAGACCCACTCTGCAAAACGAAAGGGTAGAAACTCTGGAATGAAGTCAACCTTCAACTAATGCGGAATTTACTCCAAAAAGGAAGTATCAATCTCCAATCGAATCCTTTGGTACTAATTTGATACCATGCTCCCAATTACAACTCAATCTATAACACAATTACAATTTCATACTTACAACGAATCGAAAGAGAGTACAGGTGTGCTTAATTAATAAAGAAAATCTGAGCGCCTGTAACGAGACTCAAAACAACACTGTTAGAGTATCTTAGATCTAGAAACAACGCGTTTAAGATTTGGTCAACGGACTCAGAAGTAAGTCTAGAAAATTTAAAGTCCCATTTGAGGCTGATGAACTGAGATATTTAATTGAATTTATTTGTTATGTTCGATACATATCAATGTCATAAAATTAGTTAATATGTTGATCTCTGTGCAAAAGTTAAGTATCTCATGGAAGTTACGGCTCGGAAACATAACGTATAGCCTTGATTCACTAATAACGTATTCAACCATAGAAAATGCGAAAGAAATAATTAATTTCCGGATAATTTTTAAAATAATGCGCACGATGGTTCCTTAATTTGGATCCATTCTGCCGTGTCGGGTAGGGTGGGATTTAGGGGCTGGTTGGGATACTGATGCATACATGTGTAATAATAGCGGATATATGAGAAGAGCTTCAAGATAATTCTACTTTACTGCAGACTTCTTGTTTACAAAAGTCTATATTGATGTAAATATTGAACCTCTTTTTCCTAAGAATTTTGTACTTTGCAGATATTGTCTGGCTTTGTATACGTTAATCATTTGACTGTACAACATGAAAAATATGAACAATTTTCTTTAGCATAACAACTTTATCACTCTGAAAGAAATTACACTCACTGAGTGAGATTGCGATAGTAGTAGGGGAGTAGGGGGTATTGGGGGCAGGGGAGGCGCTATGGGGTCCTACGAGAAATTAACATGGCGGGGGCACTATATGGTCCTACGAGAAATTAACATGGCGGGGGCACTATGGGGTCCTACGAAAAATTAACATTGGGGGCATTATGGGGTCCTACGAGAATTTAACATGGCGGGGGCACTTGGGGGTCCTACGGGAATTTAGCATTGGGGGCACTACGGGGTCGTACGGGGTTTTTAACAGGGTAGACAAGAATGGAAAATTAATCTTTTTCTTGAGTAATGGGTGGCCCTGAAAAGGGCCGTTGGAGGAGGAGGATTACTTTTTCCTCCAACATTGTGTAAAGAAGCTTAGGAAGGGGGTGCGAGATCTTTCTTTTTTTGGTTGGAAGTGTTGGTGTATCAGGTAGCCAGTCCGGATGTCCCATGCGTCTGAACTTCTCCTGGATTTTCATCCAGTTTAAATTCAGGCGTTGGAATTCCTTTTCTTTCCTAGCTTGTTCTTTCTTACTTCTTTCGAGAGCCCACAAGATTTTAATGTGGGCTACTTCTTGCTCTAAAACTTTTCTTAATAATATTTTTGTCGTGTGAAGATTTATCTCTTCACGCCTGACGCAACTGGTGGGTGGACAGATATAACAATCTTCCTGAACTTGGTGCAGGAAGTATTCCACTCATCCAGTAAGTCGAGGGCTGCTTTGATAAAGCCCACACGACAAGGAGCATAAGAAGAAGAAGAAATTTTTTGTCTTTCCTCCACCAAGACATCACTCACCAGCCTTCTCGCTGAAGTAAGAGCCGATAGTTGGCTGGTGACGTATGGTTTGGTGGCAGGATATCTCCACCAACACTCCAACCTTTCCACCAAAGACTCTACACTCACCATCATATCCCAAGCTTCTTGTAACAAGTCAATGCTATTCATTCTTCTGTTGAAGTGTGAATGGTGCAATTGCGGAAGGCACCGCTTTATTGCTAGAAGTGCGGACGTGAAGGAAAACATCCCCTTTTTTTTCTTCCAAAAAACATACATACAAACAAAACACACACCACACTATCCTTTCTTATTTTTTTTTAAATTTTTTTAAAATCAAACACACACCAGACTATCCTTTTTTTTTATCAAACATACAAACAAAACACACACCACACTGTCCTTTTTTTATTTTTTTTATTTTTTTTTATCAAACACACTCTATGCAAACACATACACATACACACACCTATGACAATGATATATGAAAATTAATGTTTTCTTGAGTAATGGGTGGCCCTGAAAAGGGCCGTTGGTTTTTTTTAGAGTTCACCTAGAGGAGGTGCGGGCACCTCCCAGGCTTGGATCGACAAGCGGGACAGCTCCCCCTCCATTTTTCTGCACTCATGCATCGCTTGGTTATCTTCAAAACAAATGGAGGATGGGTCACTTCTGACTCCCAATTCTCCTCCTCCTTCTCCTGCTCCATCATCGAGTGGGGTCTAATGGGCACTTTCTTCTCCCTCTCCTCCTTCTCCTTCTTCTCCAGGTCTTGGAGGAGGTGTTAGGCCACCTCGAGATGAACTCTAATTTGTCTGATGATTTCAATTGTGTTCATCTTGATAGATAAAATGGATAGCTCAAGTGTGAAGGTGTTGTTTTAATATACTAGAAGCGCGGACGTGAAGGAAAACATCCCTTTCCAAAAAAAACAAAAAACAACATCACCCCACTACCCCTGTGTCTGACGTCATTACTAGGACGTCATTCTAGGCTTCGCGGATTTTGCACTCCATCACCCCTTACCCCAAAAACACAAACCTAGTGCGCGGACCTAAAAGAAACTACTTTTGATAAAAAATAACACATACAAACACACCACCCTTTTTTTTGATAAAGTTTTTTTATCAAACACACACCACACAATCCTTTTTTTATTTTTATTTTTTATTTTTTAATCAAACACACACCACAAACATACAATCCATTTTTAAAAAAAAAAATTTATCAAACACACAAACACACAATTATTTTTTATATATTATTTTTATATCCAACACAAACACACACTCTTTATTCAAACATTAATTTTTTTTGAGGGAAAGGGTTTGTTTTGGTGGGTGAACACAAACATACAAACACACACACACACACACACACATATATATATATATATATATATATATATATATATATATATATATATATATATATATATATATATATATGGCAATGTAAGAGTGGTTATCTTTTCTAGAGATCTGGGTGGCCCTGAAAAGGACCGTTGGGGGTGAAGAAGTTATCGAGAGTGACTACACTGGCCAACGCACCGCTTTATATGCTTGAAGCGCGGACGCGATGGAAAACATGGGGTTCAGATCGAGAGTGAGGAAATGGATAGAGGGGGGTAACTTCAGATCGATAGAAAGAGAGAGATAGAACATAATCATTTTATTTTTTCAAATTCAATAAAAAACCACACAACACCATATTTTTTTCCAAAAAATCAACATTTTTTAATGAACAACAAGAAGAAGCTTCTCTAACATAAAAAGGTAATAACAACCAACAAGATATTAAACAGGAACGTATTTACAGGGTTGACAACGTTGGGAAGGTAAACTAAACTTCCACTTTTCTACATCTACATCATTCTGAATCACACTACGTTTCCGAGCAAAAGACAAGAGATAACCATAACGTTCACAAAACCATCGTTCTACTTTAGTATCGTTTCGAACATAGTCTCTATCAAAACAAGTCAGTAAATGTTCTAAGGAATATCCGAGACTGCGTTGATGAAGAATATGTACACAATATTGTCCACACACCATGGAATCCGATCCTTGTAATCGGGCATTATTGAATCGAGTAGAGATGGCATTTCTTCTCATAAAGTCGATGATGTCGTCTTCCAAAGGAGGTAATCCATAAGAATGAAAATATTCCACACCACCACCATTGTGATCGTTGGGAAAGCACACAGCTACCCAATGGGTTCCTGGTAGATGACTGTCGTCGGTATTGATGACATAGACATGAACGTCTTTAGGTTTGCGATGAGGTAGTTCATCTTTAGCACACACCACAGGATTCCAAGAAGAAGTGTAGGAACTGATAGTCAACAGATAATGAAGTTCCCTGGTATCCATTTTTTTTCCACAGGAAATAATGAGTCACCAATTCACACCGGACTTTATGCTTGAATATATCTGTCAAGTAATTCCACGAATATTCACGGCGGATAGTTTCTGTACTCTGTTCAATGGGACCTTCGATGCGTTTGATCTCCAGAGCAGTGAGTGGAGGAAAAGAAGAATCCTGCAAGTCTTTATACCATTGTCTCAACACTTTTTCTTCCGAGATTTGAGACCAGGCCTTTTCCAAATATTCGTCCAATTTTTCTTCGCCTGTCATCATCAAACATTGGTCGTGTTGTTTCTGACTGGGATGATCGATTTGACATCCATGACAATTTTCTCTGGTCAAGCTGTTAATTCTTGCAGCCAATTCCTTAGCATAACAGGAGACTAAATGTTTTTCTTGTTCAGGCCATCGAGAAATAAATCCAGTAAACTCGGGAACCGAATTTTTTCTTCTTCTTTTTTAGGTTCTGAACGAATCACTTCGTCATCATCATCATCAGTGGTAGTTTGTGACTGTTGAACTTCACAAAATCCCTCATCTATTTCCATAGGTTCTTCTTCTACGTGTTGCATCTTTTTTCTTTTCTTCTTCTAATAGTCTAGAATCACTTCTCTCAAACTGTTGATCTCTAGAGTATTATCAAATTCTGCATACAAGACGACGTTCACTGTCTCGGGTAGAGGATCTGCAAACTGAAGTTCCACACGAAGTGGGCCTGATTTTATAGGGTGGAAATGTCCTTCATCGCTGCCTTGGTCCGGAGTGAAATCAAATCTCCACAACGCATACCCTCCTGCATAATCCTCGTACGAAATGCCGTGGCTGGTGTTGGTACCTAACTGTCCTGTGGCTTCAAACAGGCTCAGGTAAGATCGCAAGTAATTTTTATGGGCGTCGCTAAAGTTAGGTTCAAAAGGCCTGGTACACAAGGTTTTGCCATCTCGACTGACTTCTATCTTGGAGACGTTGTAGTGTTTAAACTCGAACGGATTCTGATCGTGGACTCCGTTGAGGGCTGAATTACTGACGATTCCAATCAGCAAACGTTTGGGGAGCTGTCCTTGGAAGACGTGATCTTCGACTTTGGATCGGAGTCCAGCGGCAATGGTAAAGGTTTTCACTTCCACGCGTCGCACAGGATACTCGGCAGTGGTTCTGCTCAACGTTTGACTGATGTCGTTGGCTACTTTTGGTAAGACTTCCACACGTCGCACGTAAAGTTTGGCTTCTTGGATGATGGTTTTCCACTCGTTAGCATGAGCCATCAAATGGAAGACGGCACTACTGCGATTCAGTCTCAGGCGTACATCCACTCCGTTCAACAAATACTTGTCTTGCAACCACATGTCCAAATGCAAACGATCCATCAGTTCTAAACTGCGTCTGATTTTCTTTCGACGGTCGTTAAATCCCACATTGTGAGGGACTGCTGGAATTATAGGATCACCATCATTAGCAGTAGTCTTCGCCGGTACTGACAGCTCTGTGTCGTTGAACTTTTCCGAGGTGTCAGGTTTCCAGACCACCGAAGCATCCAGATGAGTGTTCTTGGCTTCTTTTCCGTACGTCAAGAGATTTTCCAAATAAGCACGGTAAGGGTAAGTATCCAAACTGCTGCTGACCAGTTTGTTATTCAAGTACAAATCTACTTCGCTGAACAAAGAATGCATGAAATTATTGACGGGTGCCACTCTGGCAGCTTCCCCAGGAAGGGTGTTGTCATTTTTTTGTACTTGGAGTTTCAGGTACAAGTAACTGTTATTCAGATCGATGTAATCTTCGGTTTGTCCTTTGATTTCAAATTCGATAGGAGCTGAATCCGTCAAAGACGATACAGGATGAAATTCCACCCATTGGGATTCTTGCATCGTCATCATGGTGGGAGGCATGGTAAACATATCCAGTCCTGATTTGGTACATTCGCAAGAATCTCGGTGCATCATTTTTTTCACAGTTAATAATCAAACAGGTCTAATTCTCTGACTGTTCTTCTTTTCTTATTCTTTTTTGGAACACCACCGTGTGTTTTATGAACTCTGAAGGGATTTCGACGTAGTCTCTTTCTGCCTTGTCCTTGCTGTGAAGTGGAGGAAGAAGTAATGCCAGGGCCTGAAGCGTGAAGCGAATTTATAGGACTCTCTCGAAGGCCCAACAGATTTTTGCCAGTGTTCATCAACACATTTTTGCCTGCTCTCATAAAGGCTTCTTTAGGATTTTGTTTGTCAATGAGGAAATTTTGCAAAAATTCTTTTCCTTGTGTCAAGGCGGCATCTTTTAAGGCATGGAATCCTCGAGTCAGCATCGGTTTCAAAATAGGGGCTACCGTCCGAAAAGCCGATCTTAACATATCTCCTAAACCATGTCCTCGTTGTCGAGCCACTCCTCGGTACACTGGATACATTTTTGGTAACAATGCGTTAGAGAACCTTTTTCGAAAATGTAGTTTCGCCGTGACTTTTCCTTTGTCAATGAATGGCACACTTTGTCCCAAATCTCCTTTTATACTAATGTTGACACTGTCAAAATACGATTTACTGACTGGAAGATAATGAGGATGTACAAATTCACGGTGAACGTGAAACGTGTTTCCACCTTCTTCGTGCGCACCAGCAGCAGAATCCACTTTGAAATTAATGACTGTCAGTAAGGGCGCAGCTGTGTGTCCCACCACGTTGTATTGCACCACATCGGAGTACACAAACATTAAATTTAAACCTTCGTTCAATTCGATAGGGGTTTTCAAAGCATCTTCGAATTCAACGTTACTTTTGATTTTTCGAATAGCATACTTTTTATTTCCACCCAAAATAGCATACAATCCAGGAGAAAAAGTGATGGTTAAGGGTGTTTTCTCCTCCACGGGTAAGCCTTTGTCTTTCTCGCCAATAAGTTGCCCATGATCTTTGAAAAATTGCAAGATGAAACGGCGTGACACAGCATGGTAAGCAATTCGTACAAATTTATCGACTTTGACTAAGGCTGGGCCAAATTGGAGTCCAAACTTGTTCGCAATCGTCTCCACCAAATGTTCACCACTAAAATAATACCCCGTAGGAATTCTCATGGTATACTGCGACAAGAATGGAGATGTAGGATCTACTACCCTTTTTTTTTACTCGTAAAGTATAGGATCATTTTTTTCCAACTCATCTTGCATTTTTGCGTTCAAGATTTCCACGATGAAAGTGTTTTGACCTTCGTCGATGTTTTGAATTTGCGTAGGATGAATGATTTCTACCAAAGCCACTTCCCAATGAGCTTCGTGATCCAATTGCATGGCCTGAGGTAATTTGGTCGTGAAACAACATAAGGTGTTGTTGGGAAACACATCCATGGAACTGTCGCTGGGTAAAGTTAAATAAAATTGGTCATTCATAGTAGGTCTAAAGTGGTTTTGACCTCCGAGGAGTCACTCGAATTCAAAGGATGTTCAAAGGGTTCCAAAAGAGGAGTGGTATTATGGTGACTGGAAGAAGAAGGTGGACTGACGTTGGTCGTACTACCGTGGTTGCTGTGGCTGCTGTTGTCCGTCGTCGTCGTAAATTTCAAAGAGGGACTGGGTAAAAGATAACCGATGCAACTGCTAAGTAAAATGGTCCACAATTGTTTTTCTCCTTGTTGTAAACTCAAATTGGCAATAGCTGCTCCGATGACACAATACACTACAAAAATTTGGCAGAAAAAGACGATTTGATTTTTAGGCACACGATCTCCGCACCACACCCAGAGCGGTTGTTTTTGTAATTCTTGAAGAGAAGAACTCTGCGAAGGAGTCGAGATCGTGGTTGTGTTGAATGGCATGTTAGGTTACTTCTTTTTCTTTTTATAGTCGACGACTTGAGAAGCAGCAATCCAAGAATCAAAACTAGGAGGCTATCCTTTCCAACGTACTTTGACTTCTTCTACTCGACGTTTGCCTACTTTGCGTGTTCTTTGTTCGAGAATGCTTTCGATGTCGTACAATTCGTCTTCTTTTTTGGTCACTCGTTGTAACTCAGGCAAGTAAAATGTTCCTTTGAGTACTTCACCGTGCATGTCTTCCAATTTATAGACGGTAGAATGGCGTCCACGCACGGGTGTAGTGACACGAAACAATTCGGTGGTCCAGTTGGGTAAATAACCTTTGTCAAAAGTGCGTTTGGTTTTTCCGATGCGAACCCAATCTCCCGTCTTCAACTCCAGCAAGGTTTTTTTTTCTGAGGTGGTGGTAGTCTGCTCCTCTGGGGTGTACCAAACAATTTATCAAACACGGTCACTTCGTTTTCAGGGCTGACCTCTTCGGGGGCACATCCGATGCTTCGATGGTACGATTGATTGTACGCTTTGACCAAACGAGGTAACACGTCGATGTACTTGAGAGTATGTTGATGTGTAAAATATTTCCACATGCGTTCTTTCAAAGTTCTTTGAAAACGTTCCACGGTACTGGCTTTGGTTTCAGGATTTTCGGTAGTAAAAAAATTCAATTCTTTTTGAAAAACTTGGTTTAGAAATTCGATGCCTTTGTCAGTTTGCCATCATAAAGGGTGACGACCACTTTGTTTCGAGACTAATTTTATTGCACGTACCAATTCGGTACTGTTTTTAGATGTCAAAGGCACGACCCAAGCAAATTTGGAAAATACGTCGATGACACAAAACAAATATTTGTGACCACGATTGTAGGTTGCCAAATGAGAGACGTCGGCTAAATCGGCTTGCCATTGATGATCGATGCCTTCCACTTGGGTTGGACTTCTAGAAAATTTGCGTCGAATGGGTTTGTGTAACGTGTACGTCGATTGTTCTTGTAACCATCGTCGTACTTCGGGCAAACGTACACTTTTCAATTTACTTTTGGCAGCTCGATATAATTTTTGAACTCCTCCGTAACCAGCAGCATGGCCAGGATTGTAGTAAAGGCTAGCTAAAAGTTTCTCCATGATTCCTCAAGAATAAGTCAACCAAGTACCAATGCTCTTTTCTTCGTGGGGTATCTTTTTGGATTGAAATGCTTTACGTGTCCGACGAGCCACTGGTGTAAAGGAGGATGTTGTTTGAACAGGGGTCATCGGTTCTGTTTTGACTTCTGTCTTCACTTCTTCCTTTTTCACTTTTGATGGTAATGGGGTAGACATCATCTTTTTTATCCAACCCGGTGTGGCTAACTTTTTTTTTTTAAGAGGTGGAGTTTGTAACTCTTCTTCTTCTTTCACGGTCATCCCTGTGGCGGTGTCTGTTTTAGCGGTGGTCACTTTAGGTTCGCTTTTCATCAGGGCTTTGAAATCTCTCGGAGTGGGTGGAGCTGTTTCGTCAACAGCTTTTTGGTGAAAGAGTTGCAGACGTTGTAAAAGTTGACCGTACCGTTGCGATTTTTCTGTTTCAGACAAATCACTTCGTTCCATCAGTGCTTCTAATTCTTGTTGTAACTGTGACATCTCGTTGAGATTAGGATTGGCTGGTAAATGAGGTATCCGTTGTTCGTTCCAACGATGAAATTCCATCCATCGTTTGTAAGGTACTAAAGTCAGTTTTCGTCCTTCCATTTCATCCAAAGGTACAAAAAGGTGTGATCTTTCCAGAGAAGGGTGTCCTTTTTATCTTCTTTTTTTTTGTTGTTATCGCATGACACCTCCTAAAAGGGGTCCAGCAATTGTTCCTAACAAAGGACCCGCTATTTTTAACAACGGTCCTAACAGCATAGGTAGAAATCCTCTTCGTTGCACCAACATTTTTTTCTTTTGTTGGAGAGGTATTTTCTTTTTCACCATTTGACGAAGAACGTTCCGATGTTTACCTAATTTTTGTTTCTGTATCTTGGACAAAGGTACCGTTCCTTTCAAAACGTTCAAACAACATTCACACACGGTATCGATGATTTCTTTAGGGGCTGTTTGAATGAGTTGTTTTCGCATGGGAGGATTGGATTTGGTTAGGACAGACAAGACGTCCCAATGTTTCGCCAGACGAGGTGGAAGTCGTCCTTTTTTGCTTTTCTTCTTTTTTTGGTGGTGGTGGTGTGCACGTTAGGGGGTCATCTTTTTTAGTTGGTAGAAACAAGTCTGAAGTCTCTGGCAGTTCACCCTTCTATTTTATACTGGAACACGTCTCCACTGATTGTTTGCACGACGTACCATCTTCATGACAGGCCTCACTCGACGTTGAGGTGTTTTCAATGGACTAAATCGTCTCAATTCTTCTTTGGATAAATCCACTAAACTTTGTAACACGCCGGTTCTTTCTTAGACTTCGGTTTTAGGGGAAGGTACTTTGTTGGCGGCCGCTGCCATAGCCAAATCAGCCGATGTCGAGGGTCCCGAAGTGGTGACTTTCGAAATAGGTTTCCATTTTTGCATCAAATTAGGAAACACTGGTCTTAAGTCTTGTTTGGCAGGCATCATCGTGAAGGGTGCTGAAGAAGAAGACAAAGATGATGTGGACGCAAAAGGAGACCTCGTCACTGCTGGTGGTGGTGGTGGTGGTGTTTCGCGGGTGTACGTTTGCGTCCTGTCAGCAGTACCTCTCTTGCGGCTCCTTGCAGTGGTGGGTGTTTTTTTCTTCTTGGCAGAACTTTTCTTCTTTTTTTGGGGGGGGCTTTCTTCTTCTTTGTAGGGCTTTTCTTTTTTGTGGCTTTCTTCTTAGGGCTTTTTTTTTTTTTTTTTTTTGGTGTTTTGGGTTTTTTGGCTTGGGCATTAGGATCCCATTTCAAAAGGGAACGAATCATAACCCCTCCTAAAGAACCGCTTCCTCCAGGGGTTAAAATGATATGTTTTTTAGTCCGTGGATCGATACTAGGATCAGCTAGTTGTGACAACGCCCCTTTATGTTTTTGAAAAAAACGTTGAGTTTGATGAGGGATGTGAATGATGCCTTGCAGTAATTAACGTGCCGTCAAAGTAAACCATCGTAACACTTCTTTAAGACTAGCTTCTAACAAATGAGCACGGGCTTGTGCATTTTTTTCGCGACTGATGCCATACAAGGCACGAATCAATTTAGCCGAAGGATGAGATTGAAAGGAAGTCATCTCGAAGACTGTGAGACAGAAATGACGTAGTGGCTGTTTTTATAGTTTTTTTTTCTTCAGAGAGTGGCTGAAGGGGACGTGTAAATGACAGGACCCCCTTCTTGACACCAAGGGTGAAACAATTGAGCACGAAATCTCAAATAGTCAGGAGTGGTCGGTTTTAAGTCAATGAGTAAATACTCGTGAGGTGTTTGAGTGGCATCGTCGTACGCATAATTTAACCAAGGAGTGCCTAACTGTTTGGCTCACACTTGCACTTGAGATTTGTCTCTGGGGCTTTTAAAGAACACCACGTAATGAGCGTTGAGGCTGAAGGTACCGTGGGCTTTACTTTGTTGAAATAAATTTTGAGTAATGTATACAATACTAGCATTTCGATGGTGTCCTTTTCGTGTAAACCAAAGTTTAATTTCTTCTTCGTCTTCTCCTAACATGTCGTCAAAGATGACTAGATGTGTTTGACTCACGTCAGACACGATCCCATCGTCTTCGCGAGGGATACCTTCCACAAATGAAATGGCTTCTCCTTGACTTTCTTTCAATAACGTGTAAGACGATTGCCACTCTTTGTAACACCACACGATAGGTTGAGGTGGACGATCGAACAAATGAGATTTGTGTTCGATCAAACGTTTGACAAATTCAGTTTTGCCTGAACCACTGGGTCCAGCAATCAACATGTTAAAGGGATGGCGCAGATACAAAGCGTCCCAACTGGGACGATCTATCTTTTCGTCGATCACTTTGACCACTGCAGAGGAAGTAAAGGTAGAGGCAGAAGAAGAAGATGTAGCCATGATTGAGGTAGGAAGATTTTTGAGAAGAAGACAAAAGACCCAAGATATTTTATACGTTTCATACACGTTTATTTTTTTTGTAAAAACAACCAACACAACAAAAACATTTTTTTTTACACCAAGTGATAATAATATAGTAAATTGCATAAGGTAAAAATGCTGACGTACAAGAATAAGGCTACCAATAAAAGAATCAAAGTGTTGTATAAACAATTAAATGTACAACAATTACATGTACAACATTTTGGTGTCCTAGGATTGGAAGGCCCAGGCACTGGGGGTGGCAATCTTCTGGTCGTCTTTGTTTTGGTGGAAGAATGAAATGTCTCTGACGGTAAGGAAGGGTTGTGTTCCTCAGGGGGTGGATGAATTTGGACAACAGTGTGATCATCTTTCTCTGTTGTGTCAGGTTCTTCTTCTTTCAGTCATTCCCATTTCACTTATGGACACTTAGTGGCATGCCAGATCTTTGGCAAACTGAGCCACTTCTTGTAGCCAAGCATGGAAACCAAGGCCTCTCCAGTCACGTACATCTTTCCAATTGAAAAGTTGTTGGTGTAACTCACTAGCAATACACACTTCTTGAAACGTATGAAAGGTAGATAAAGTGTGACGAATGTCTTCTTCACACGGAGGTACCCCACTTGTTTTCATCACCACTCTCAACACTTTGAGTACAATTTTTCTTTCGTGTACTGATAAAATCAAGTCTTTATAATCCTCTACTAAGGGTGGTGCATGAATGGTCATGTTGTTTTTGGCTCATTAAAATAGTCCAAAACAACCACGGGTCCTCCAAAATAATCCAAGGCAAACACTGATCCTCAAAAATACTCCACAACGAATGTCCTGGAAAACGAAATCCAAGAAAGGTAGTCACTAACACACACACTGCATAGCGTCGAAAATTCAATGGAAACAGTTGTTGTATCAAGTCTTTATAATCCTCTAAGGTCTGAACACGATCGTTGACTTCCTTCCACGGAATCCGTTTCACAAGTGAAGACCACAGTCCTGACATGGTGAGACTTTATAGGGTGAGATGGCCAAGGTGGGTGTCTTTGGTGGTGGGTTTTCATATCCAGGTTCCCAAAGTTGGTATCTTTTGTGATAGTCTTCTCCAAGGTGCCAGCGATAGAAGTTTCCCAGAATCAGTCTTCTCATACTTTGGAAGTAAGCATAGTGTACAGCTCGAGAAATGACTTTGAGTTTACGTTTCACTTGTAACTTGACAAACTCTCGGTAAATGCGTTGTCGCACCTCCAAAGGCAAACCACGAATGTGTTCTGGTAAAGTTTCCGACTTGGAAAGAAGTAACTCTCTTTTGTGTTCTTCACGATAGCGGTGATAGTTATTGTCCAGAATCAGATTTCTGATACGGCGAAAGTCACGGTAGTGCGCAAATCGAGGAATGAATTGAAGTTTGCGTTTCACTTGGATCTGGACAAACTCTTTGTAAATGCGTACTTGCAGCTTCGAAGGCAAGTCACGAATGCGCTCTTCTAAACTAGTCTTCTTGGTGACAAAATACTCACACTTTAGCCAAATGGAATCGGTGAGTAAAGGATATCTAAGATGATCAGTGAGAAGAACCGTATTACACAACGTCAGTCGACGTAAAGACGTTTCGTCTTGAGGTGACACTTCTAGTAAAAGTTTTTGGTATTCTTGTCTGTTGGTTGTTTCCTTCACTTCGTTCCATCGAATTATATGGATCACTGCCACATTGTAGGTGGTGCCTCCAAACTCTTACAGGAGGCAGGTAGTCGTTGATCAATGTCTGACCATTTGAATATCTTGGTACTAATCAGTATTTTTATAACATTCAGATACCAATGGTTAAAACATGTATGTCGTAAAGGATGTAACTGTTCTTTACGGTTCACTTGTATCTGGACCAACTCTTTGTAAATGCGTTCTCGCAACTCCAAAGGTAAACCACGAATACGGTCTTCTAAACTAGGTAAATACTGTTAAATGTGTTCTCGCAACTCCAAAGGTAAACCACAAATGTATTCTTGTAAAGTATCCTCCGACATGTTGTTACTTCTTCTTGGCATCTGGCTCATCGTACCCGTACTCTTCTAAGGCCACTAACGGTAAGAACTGACAGTGCGGAGACCATCTGGCATGTTCAATGTAAGCTGAGTCGGTAGACTCCCATTGGTGAAGTCTCACACCGCAACTGAAACACTGAACTTTATCTCCTTCTCCCAAGTAGATAAATCCAGATCTGGCTAAAGCTTTGTCAGTAGTTGATTGTAGTAAATATTTAGGCCACTTGTCTTGGAACGTCTGGAGTCGACTTTCATACTTGGAATAGCCAGGCAAAGCCACAGGTATCGTCAATTCTTTATGACATTCACAGGTACGTTTTGCATTCTTCCCAATAAAGAAGAAAGGTCGTCCTGCATCTCTAGAGGGATGGTGAGGTGCTGCATCGACGATGTCCAAGCGTACGGAATCCGTCTGATCGTGTGAATCGATGCTTTCAACGCTTACGGAATCCGTCTGGTCGCAAGGTACCGCATCGCACTCCAAGTCGTGATGGTACTTGGAGTTCATACTAGATTTCTCCCTTGGTGGGTGGGTGACAGTATGAGTATTCTTATTGAACTTTGGAGGAAGAATGACAAAATTATTCATCTTGTTTTTCTTCTTATTGCTCGGTCAACGTTGAAAGTTAGAATGAATGGTTAGGCTTGGAAGGCGTTCCTTTTTTATACCTGTCGACTGTACCATCCGAAAAGTACTGTAATGTAATCAGTGGAAACGCCAAAGAAAGGTAAGCACAGTTTGGACCCCATCTGACATGTTCCAGGATAACTGAACTTTTAGGGTTCATGTAAATGGTTGCACCACAACTGAAACATTTCACTTTGTCTCCCTCTCCAAAGTAGACAAATCCTGCTCTGGCTAAAGAACTGGGCGTAGGTAATCCATGCCATTTAGGCCATTTTTTGAACGTGTTCAAGCGACTGGCACACTCACAATAGTCAGGCAAGGCCACGGGAAATTTGTATTCTTTCAACTTGAGGTCTGTAGTAGTGGGTTCATCACACGGTGTTGTTGAAGTCATCGTCAATCTTGGTGTTGGTTTTTCTGTTCAAGGTGTTCCTTTTTTTATACTGCAGATCGGCGTGTCCGTAAGGCAAAGTGGTGTGGTCTGGAAGTCTCACTCGCTTCTGGTACACGATTTGGTACACTTTTTGTAAAGGGCGACTGACGATTTGGTGATTAGGTAACCGTACGATCTTGTGAGGTTCTAACGTGTGCACTCGAAAGTCTTCCACTTGTCCAGACAGCAAAGCATTTTTCAAAACCTCAAAGTTAACCACTTGGCTGGTTCGATAGTTGAGGGTTAATCCTTTAACTTTACATTGGGTGTGAAGTTGTCCTTGCGGGTCTCGGTATCGGTAGCCGTAATTTTTAGGGCCACCGCTGGCAAAACTCAGGATGGTGTCTTGAGGGTGCTCGTCTGTCCAGGCTCCTAAACGATCTCCTTGGATGGTAGGGTGTGGGCAACCGGGTCGGTGGATGTACATACAACTGTCGGTGTCAAAACACAGGACACGATCTCCCAACACTTCTAAAGCTTCGTCGTACAATTTCAAACGAGCATGGGCTGTCACGTAGGCGGCAATGACCACGTTGCTAAACTTGTCAGGTTTGAGAAACTTGGGTTCTTCTTCGAAATTGACTAAGATCAAATGATCGCGGACGATTTCGACGTGTTTGACTAGTATACTTTTGTCGTCCACCAGTTGAAAGTAACGATAAGGATCGGTTACGTATTCGGTCTTGGCTAAGATGGGTCGTTGAGCCATTTTTCCCCACAAACAATTGAGCATGACTTTGGCAAACGATCTTTTTCCTTCGTTTTTTTCGACGTCTTCCAAAGTGATCCCTTCGATGTCACGGTACTCTTCTTTGAATCGAACTTGGTCTTCGGGAGTCTGACACCACGAAGGATAGCCACTGGCTTCTTGTTTCAGTTTTAAAAATTGGTTGACGTACCCCGAGAAAATGCCTGGATGATTCGTGGCGTCGTCCTTTTGGTATTGTGCGGTGGTTGGAAAGTGCCAGATTTCGTACACTTTCAACAAAAGGTATCCTCGATCCAGAGCCCGAAACAATTCGGCACTGACCCACGTTCCTGTCAAAGACCGTTTTTCCTCTGTGTGGTGACAGGGATGATCTTGGTTGCACGTTTCGGCACACGTACGGCATAAAGGAAACATCAGTTTTCCTTGGCAATGGTGAGGTAAGATGGGATGGTACAAGTCGGTCGGAGGTAAGACTTTACATTTGATCAATCCTTCGTATTGACGAATGTGTTCCACGTCAATGTGTTCTGTCAAAATTTCAGGGTGTCCGGTTGGAAAACGAGCATATTTACACACCCAAGGATATAATAAACACACGTCGATGTATCTGATTTCTTCTTCTTGGGATTCGTCTACGTTGTACAGTAAGCGAGTAGCATTGGTTCGTCCTCCAAATAAACTGTGTCGCGGATCCAAAGGTTCGATGTCGGCCACGTCGTAACTTTCGGTGATGTTCTTAAATTCAGGATCGGTTTTCAAACGTCGAACGTACTCGTGCTCCCACATTTCTACCACTTGGTATCCTTGACTTTCTAAGTGAAGTCGTCGTTGGTAAGTGCGTTCGTACAACTGTTCCATGGTAGAATCTGAATAAGGACTTTTCATATCTCGATCAGGATAACAGGTAGGGCATCCGTGAAACAAGCAACCCTGAAACTCGTACACTGTGTGCGGGTTTTCTAAATCAAATCCATCCACGGAATAAGCTCCAATCTTCTTTTCTCCTCCTCCGTTTCTAGCATGTTGTATCCATTTATCTTCTTTTTGGCACAAGTAATGGAGCCAACGTAAAGCTTTGACCAAATATTGACGACTAGCAAAGAGAGACGTGTTGGAGTCGATGATGGCTAGTTTGTTCTCGGGCATGAAATTTTGCCTGTAGACTAAGGAACAGGCTTTGGGTAGGGTGCACGCATCTTTCAAAGGATCGACGTCTCCGTGATCGAGAAATAACTCTCGAAACTTTCCACAACAACGCCTTAAAATGTCCACATCGGATCGACAGTACTTGAGTATCTCTTCTTGAAAGTCAAATGGATCGGTCTGGTGAGCGCGGTACCAAGTGTGAAAGGCTTCTCGCTGTTCGGGGCGCATTCCGTCGGGGTCGTAATCATGGAGGTCAGGCAAATGAGGTAGGACGGCATGTTGATTAGCTTCCGTGTTGAAGAAGTGAGGAAAATAGCCTTTGGCCATTTCTGTCATGCCAAACGTTTTTGGCATTCGACTCAAAGGCATGGCCAAATAACTCATAGAATCTTTGAACTGAACTTGACCCACTTTCATGTAGATGAGTTTTTTTCCGTTCATGGTGACTTCAGGGCGTTCGGTACCTTGTTGCAAATAATAATTTAACAAAAACTGTCCATCGTATCCCGAAAAATTGTGAGCTATGACGGTCGCATACCGATGACAGTCTCCGTAACGTTGAATGTCTTCTTCGCTCCAACTGTCGTCGGTAGGGTCTAAAATCCATTCAGCAAACTCGGACAGAGTGTTAGCCCCGCGAAAGATTTTTTCACGTCCTCCTGGAATCCGACTACAATGAGGACAGTGAAAATGGATCGTTTCTTGAATGCACTTCTCACAAGCCCGATGAGCCACGCAAAAATTAAGGATGTGAATGCCTGTTTCTTGCATGCATTCAAAATCAAAAAAGATGAAATCCACTTGGTTCTTGTTCTTCTTTAATTCTTTCTTCTCTGTCTTGTCGAACTTTTGAATAAAACATTGATGATATAATTCACGATCTGCTGACAAATAGAACATTTTTTCTTTCCGGTACAAATGTGTCTCTTAGGGTCGTTGGTGCAAATCAGTTTTCCACACGTGGAGCACAATTTCAATAAGTCGCAAGCACATTTTTGTTGGTGTCCTTGTGTCTTGCGATGCTGTTCGTAACAAGAGGGACTGACAAAAGTTCGTCGACAGGTTCACAATGGATGTAGTGTTGTTCAGGAAGGCATGGCTTGTCCGCTAAACAGCCCCGACATCTTGCTCCGCAATGAATGTGTCGCTCTCGACTGTTAAACCCTTGATCGCATTTCTCACAGTAGTAAGAGTATCCCAAAAATTCAGTGATACTGGTGATGGTATCGAAATATTCTTGGTGGTAATACACGTGAATGTATTTTCCTTCGGGAAAATCAGAGCCTCGAAACAGCATATCTCCGCGCACTTCTTGAGGGTGAACTTTCAAAGTGTAGTGAGGAGCCAAAACATCTTGAAGTTGTTGCATTTGAGAAATGCCACACACGGTCTCTTTAGGGATGCTGCCTGCTTGTTGCAACAGGAGTTCTGCTTCGTTTCGTTGTTTGGGTTTGCTAGACTTTCGAATGTTATTCCAGGCTCTTTTCCATTCTTTACTCTCGTTCTTGTTGGCATACGTTCTCCCCACCACAATAGCTCGAGCCAAGCACATCTGGTCTTGAGTATTGTCGATTTGTACGACACTGCGTTTGGTACTTCGAAGATCGTCCACCAGTAACGGTTTCCTACTTCGTCCACTTCCTCGAGGTGGAGCAACGTGAGTCATGTAAAGTGTAGCCTTTCCATCCGTGATGGTAAACTTGTCGTTAGATTGTTGAACGTGTTCGATTTTAGACATGACTTTGTCTGGTGTTAATTCTGCCTAGGTGCTGAACTCGATCCAGACAGGCGACTTCAAATTGTCGTGATGGATGGCCAGTCTCAATCGATCGTCTTCTTTGGCTCCACATTGGCGTTTCAAGTTCTGTAACACAGAACCCCACAAATCGGTAATGAACCCCGCCGCTTTCTCGGGAGGTACTTCAGACCTGAAGTCTTTGAAGTGAACCGTGTGAGTGTAGGCTGTAGTTTTAAATTTTCGAGAAGTTATTTTTTGAGTCTCTCGAATCCGATAGTAATTTTCAGGAGGAGCTAAGGTTGTAGGTCTTTTTTGGTCAGGGGTTCTGGTGGTGGTAAGTTTTGTTTTGGGTGGGTTAGAAGGTGGTAAGGTTTCAGGCTCACTCATCTCTTCTTCGAAATCACTAGCATGGACTTGAGCTAGTAGTTCAGCGAGTGGTGTTTCAGGCGGTACGGAATGTCTTTGGCGCCGTGGCCTCTTTGTTTCTTCTTCTTCTTCTTCTTCTTCTTCTTCTCGTTTCTCACGGTTTGGGCGTGATCTTTTCATCTTGATGTCCAACTTGGAACTGATTCAGTTTCACACAGGTACCTATATATAGAGAGACCTTCTTACCTTCAGAATCAGTCTTTGGGATTGAACTTTCAAACAGTAAAGATGGAAGAGTCAAGAAGAGGTCGATACCCCAAGAAAGGACATTGTGCTTCCTATTATTGGGATTATCTAAGCCGAGGAACAACAATGAGAGATAAAAGTCAAGATACTTGTTATATCTGCCGAGAGACAGGACATTGGGCTCCAGAATGTCCACAACGTCAAAACCAAAAGAGAGATAAAAGTCAAGATACTTGTTATATCTGCCAAGAGAAAGGACATTGGGCTCCAGAATGTCCACAACGTCAAAACCAAAAAAAAGAAAAGAGAGACAAAAGGAAAGATACTTGTTATTATTGTAAAGGAAAAGGACATTGGTCTTCGGAGTGCCCTCAGAAAGAAGAAGAAAAAGAAAATCTACCAGAGAGGTAGGAAGCCGAAGGATATTCAAACCTAGAAGAAGAAGAAGAAGAAGATATCATCAAGAAAAGTAAGAAGAAAGTGAGATGGATGGAAGACAATGATAATGAAGAAGAAGAACCCTTGATTCCTGTGAAGAAATTCAAGAAGAACAAGAGAGACAGACAGTGAACAATGAACTTTTTTTGGAGTGTGGTGTTATATGTTCATGGTGAATTATTTTGTAAAAAAAAGAGAATACACCAGAATGGAAAAAAAAGTAAGTGTTTTTGTGTTATTTTGTTATTTTAGAGTATGGATGATACACGCACGCACGCACTCACTCTTACACAAAAAAACCCAAAAAGGAATGGGTAAAATTTTTAAGTTTTACTTCATTTTTTGTTTGTTGGCAATTTGATTTCTTTTCTAGAAATCTGGGTGGCCCTGAAAAGGACCGTTGGGGTATTTGTTTGTTTTGTTTAAACAAACTTATGGACTGGACACGATGAACTTCAATTGTCGTAGTCCTTTACCACGACCGAGTCCAATTTCTGCTGCTGATTTGGTGGTGGTAGTAGTAGTAGTCACTGGTGGTGGTGGTGGTGGTGGTAGCATCTCACTAGTAGATGTGATGGGTTTGGAATGTTTAGCCCGTGATGGCCTTTTTCGCTTAGGCGGCTGAGTTAAAGAATATTCGTATAACTTTCTCAAATACTTTAACTCGGATAAAATCTCTTGGAGAAGACTCACCGTTTTATCTTCCTGACTCTCTTCTTGCGGCGGTGCTTCACTCTTCTCCTCTTCTAACTGTCTTAGTTGTTGTTCTTCTCTTTTTCTTCTCTCCTCTTCTTCTTGCTGAAGAAACATTTCTTCATCCTCTCGCTGTTTCTTTAAAAAAATTTCCATTTCTTCCTTCTGCTTCTTTTTAAATTCCTCCATCACTGGCAGCAAAGAGGGAAGTGGTCTAGCAGCAACAGTCTCAGACTCAAATTCTTGTGATAGAAAATCTAAATTAAAATCTTCCGGTAGGAAGTGAAAGATAGGATTCACCGATGGCATCGTGCTCTCGCTCCAATTCATAGGCTTCATACTCTCCATGATACCGCTCCAAGTCAAATCCCTACGAACGCTGCGATGTCTTTATACCCAAAATGACGTCACACCCTACTCTCTTCCCATTGGAAGAAAAACCGACCCACTTGTAACGCGCGTTTGGATTGGTAGTTCATTTCGATGAATTTCAATCCGATAAGGTATATATACCACCGCTTGTCTCATAAAGCTTCACCGGTTTTTTCCAAGACTACTCCTATAGAAAAAAATGTGGATCAGTGTGGAATCCTCCAACATCGTCTCAGGGATGCTCTTCAATCCGAACTATCCCATGTATGTTCGAGCATCATGGGCTGTGACTAGAATTTCAGAAAACACGTATTGGAAAAAAAGAATATATATTGAAAGGCAAGGTTGCTTAAAAAGAGTTTGAATGTATGGCCCAGAAGTAAGAAGAAGCATGAGAAAAAGAAGACCTACCAGGTGATGTGAATGCTAAAGTAGCAAACAAAAAAAAACCAATGGCCCTTTTCAGGGCCACCCATTACTCAAGAAAAAGATTAATTTTCCATTCTTGCCTACCCTGTTAAAATTCCCGTACGACCCTGTAGTGCCCTCAATGTTAATTTCTCGTAGGACCCCGTAGTGCCCCCGCCATGTTAATTTCTCGCAGGACCCCATAGTGCCCCCGCCATGTTAATTTCTCGTAGGACCCCATAGCGCCCCCCTGCCCCCAATACCCCCCCCCCCCCTACTACTTGCGATAATGCCCAAAATTATGCAAGCATGACTGTGAAAGGATTTATGCGTGGGGAAATAATGTTCTTTAATATTTTCATAATATTCTCTCTCTCTCTCTCTCTCTCTCTCTCTCTCTCTCTCTCTCTCTCTCTCTCTCTCTCTCTCTCTCTCTCTCTCTCTCTGTATTAGATGTGATGTAAACCTGTAAACAATTCAAACAGAAGACCATATAAAATATACTAATTACAAAACAATGGACAACAATGTATGCTCGAAATGCAGAATTAGTCCTCAATGTTTTTCTTACTTGTTCTGAGAGCGGTGTATACATGTATGTGTGTTTAGACAGACACACATAAGATACATGATACATAATGAGTACAGTATGTCTTCCACTCACATTCAGAAACACGGGTAGTAAAGACAGCGTATATTATTGAATTTCAACTACAGCATACTTCTTAACATATGGTTAAAGAATATTGTTAAAAGCATCATATTTGCATAACTGTACAACCATGCTTTGAAGGTACTGTAATTACCGGAAGTAATATGAATAACCTACATTGTGATACATGTACTGCATTTTGGTGAATAAAATGCTATCTTAAAATTAAATATAAATCTTGTCTTAATGAAGACAAACCATCCAAATGTATACAAAGGGTTTAACACTAGTATTATTCTTTTGTGGTGTGGGATCGATTTAAAGAGTGTGATGGCATATCAACATGGAATAACTCTTAAACAGTTTTCTTTTTCCTTAAAAGCGTACAAAATATTAAGCTCATATCTTGAAGCATAGGTTCATGTGTAAATTAACTGAAAAGTAAATATAAGGATACAATTTATTCATTTATGAATTGAGATATGAATGTTAATATTCTTTTGCACTTCTTATTCCTACAGATAGGCATTGTATGAGCGACATATGAATTAAACATTTCATACAAAATTCAAACACTCTTATATTGTACATGCAATTTTATTTCGTATGTTTCAGAACGATTTCTAATGATTTCCCGATATAGAAAATTCTGCTTATATTCAATATTAAAGTAGAAAGTGCAAGAAAGCAGCATATGTCCTAGCTTTTCTTAGTTTTCTGCAGCCCACCTACCCTCACCCACCCCCTCACCCCCCCCCACCCCCCGACACGTTAAGGTTATTTTAAAAATCAAAAGCCGTTGGAATCGTTGGCATAATGTGAGTCATTATTGCGATGTATTGTCCAAGTTTGCAGTTTCTAAAGCTGTTCCGCTCTTTAAATGAAAATCAGACACCCCCACCCCATCCCGAAATTAGTGTTATCACCACATGAGTGTGTTGTATCCAAAACAAACCACATCGGAATAATAGTTGCAACGTACGTTTATTTTAATAACTGTTAGATAGATTTAACATACAGTGACTAATATACAGTGAAACCTGTCTTATTCGACCACTGGCTTCTGCAAATTCCTGTCCACTGTGAACTAAACTTAAGGTCCATTTTAACTGAATGACAAATATAAATGACCATGTGAAATGCGACCCACTGTCTTTTCAGAACATATTTCTGATCTTGGCTGTGTTCGGATTTCACAGGTTTCACTGGTATCATTGTTCATTTACAGATTCACAGATTTCCAGAGTGGTTCAATATAATTTACGTTTTCGACCCAGCAGTGTATGTATACCATCAGTTAAATCAGTATCTCGATGCTACAGATTTACAAACAATAGTTTCAAAATAAGGCAGCAAGAATAAAGGACCAGGTTCGATAAGGGCCGATTTTGGCCCCTAGATTAGTTATAAATTAAAGTGTCTGTCAGAGTATTTGTTATGGTTATATCATATCCACTATATGTCTCCTGCAACATATATACACACATGATATAATGAACTGTTGTGAAAATAATAGTTAATTTGTTCCTAAATAGGCGTGTTTTCATTCAAAAATTCAAATTTTGCTATATTTACGCATCTTCGAAGTCCTCAAAATCTGGCAGCGCGCTCGAAAACACGTTTGATTTTTTGACTGAAGACATTTATTGTAACCATCTAACACATGCAAATGTTATGCATGTTCTCAATTGCGCTCATCCTTAACAAACAGAAAAATGCGTTTCTTAGATCACCTACTATTTTATGTTTATTTAAATACCGATTGCTATTTGTATAAGAGATTGTTTTGTTTTTCTCTCTTTCTGTTTCTGGTTGCGTTTTGAGGCATTCTTTTTGCGCAAATCATAATCGGAATATTTGGATGAGAGCAGCACAATGTAGAAGAGGCTCATACAGGAAAGAAGTTCACAGCAAAAAAAAAAAAAAAAAAAAAGAAAGAAAAATAGAAGCAGCCGATAATGCTATTTTTGACTAAAGTGGTCTGTAAAAATGGAATGATGGTAAGAAATAAAATCACCGTGTATTTTGTCATTACATTAATCATATTAAGTTGCATTTATTATCTATATTCTACTCTTCTATGCTTTCAAATATAGTGGAACTCAGATAAACAGGACCAGGATATGAATAATAATGTGAATCACACCCATACATTAAAGTTATGAAATCAGCACTGAATCACTAAATCAATATGGTGGCGCTCAACAGTTTCGTATTTTGCATAGGTTAGATTTTTAAAGAAATAGAATTTCCCAGGTTTGTTTCACTGGTTATGCTGGCTATTTAAAAAAAATACTTTGTATATCTTAGGTATTGTTAAAATAACTTTTAATTCCCTTTATTTTGGTGTATGATTGATGGGTGCAATTTGGGTTATAGAGTATACAGCTTGGCCTTACTTCAGATGTGCATCTATCAAACACTGCTAGCTTCACTTGGTCATTTTCACTTCCTGGACTTTAAAGGTAAATTGTAACAAAACGAGCCTCTACCTTTTTTTACTTTTTATATATTTTGTAATTTATTCATTGCATTTTCAGAAGCTGGTACTGCCTACTCTGGAAAAATTCGTTTTCCATATTTTAATAACTGCTAAAGTTAGTGTACTTTGGACTAATTCAAGCTAATTTTTCGAGCACATGGGAGCAGTCATTTTTGTTAGCTGTGTGGTTTTAGCATGTACAATTTCCACAAGTACAATATGTAAAGAAATTTCAGCCACAGTACATGAAAGTAGCATAGAGGTATTCCAACATTCTCTCCATTGTGCATGTTGCAAATGCAAACAACTTCATCTTACACCTGTCACTCACTCATAAGTACGTAATATCTGTAGAGCGCCACCTATAATAAAATTGATTACAGCAGTTTCAAAGAAATATTTATTGAAAAAATGGATTATTGTACGATATGAGTTTACTTTTAATGCATCTATGTGTATAAAATCTGTTGTTGTTTTAGGGTTTTTTTATTTACAAAAAAAGAGAGCAGATAATCGAAGCTTCATATACATTTATTACCCCCTAAGGAACCTCGCCAGGCCACATTGTTGTTTATATATAGTAGATTGTGAAGTATTTCATGTATGAGGGCCGATGGTAAATTGTTTCGGATTTAGTAATACTGTAACATACAGCAGCTGTTTGAGCCCTACCGTAGCCTTTTTTTCTTAATTATTTTTTTATTTAATATCTTTTCTTTTGGTTTACTTTTAAATATAAAAAAGTTTATATTTATTTTATCTTCTGTGATTCATGCTTATTCTGTTCACACCATTTCTTTTTGTGTCTTAATTTCCATTTGTTACAAGTTTCTAATGAATAACACAAACTGTTATCTATCTAAAGGTTTGAATTAGTAGTTTACAAATAACTCGGGAAGTATTTTCTTTTAAATACTGCAATTTCAACTGGTTGCTTACACTTTAATGTTGTCAAAAACGCCGGGGGTGGAGTGATTGGGGTGTTAACGGCACTTTAAAGACATTAATGGCTATATCATGCCCAGGAAGTAGAAGCTAACTCCCTCTCCCAAGGACACACCGAGAGAGCCGGCCCTGGTTAGGTATCGAACCCACGACCCTTGGATTACGAATCCAACGCCCTACCAACTGAGCAACCGCATCTAATTCCCCCACCCCCAAAATAAATAGTAATCATAATATAATGGATATAATAGGGTATTTTGTGCTATATAATCAGAGAGCAAGAACAAAATTTTAAAAAGCTATTTGAAAGCCGGACATGTTTTTTCTTTTTCTAAAAAAAATCTGACCCACCACACAGCACACCCCACACCCCATCACCTAAAAATGAAATGGTGGGTCCCTAAGTCGTAAAGGGGTGGCACGTGTCTCATGTAAATTGAATTGAAAAATCTTTGATTTTTTTTGTCATTTTTCAAAAGGTCTCCGCTCAACTACAAAAAATTAATATGGCTATGCAAACCTTAATGGTCACGGGCAATTATCGCATGACACGTGTGCGTATAAATTTTCGGTGATAATACGGTATATGATGTGGCTGTTACGAGTGGATTGTGATATAGGTCATCGGAAAGCTATACATTTAAATGAATTTGGGGTATCAAGCACATATATATTTCCGTCGATATTTGACTAATAGCATCAGAGAGAGAGAGAGAGAGAGAGAGAGAGAGAGAGAGAGAGAGAGAGAGAGAGAGAGAGAGAGAGAGAGAGAGGCTACCATAGTTGCTGCATTATTTCTAATTAAACAATAAATTAATAGACTGATTGCCAGCCTGAAATCTGGTATAAATTATATTTATCACCGAGTATGCTGCTCCTTAAGAAACAAAAAACAGATGCTCAACAGCTTGATGTCATGTCTGAGGGTGTGTGCCCATGCGTGCATGAGTGTTTATACATTCTTCTTATGAATGGATTTTCAAATCAGTGCACAAGAAAAGAATTTTTGACATTTTTCAGACCTGAAAGTTTGCTTTCTTCCTTGTTTCATAATTAAATCGAACATTATACAATGGGTGTACTTATGTTCAAGGCTTGGTTCTATGTTAACATCCTTAAGAGACAGAAAATTTAATTTCGGGGTGGGTGGGTGAATGTTGAGATTTTCTTTCGCGCCTGTATTTTTTTTTTTTTTTTTTTTTTTTACGTCAAGAATTTTTTTAAACTAATACAATGGATACAATAGGTTCTTTTTACTTCTATGCATCAGAGCAAGAATATATTTTTCAAAGTATTTGAGATCCGGGATTTTTTGGATGACTTATAATCGGTTAAGTGACAGTAATGACGTTAATGATATAATGGTGGGATGAGGGGGAGTGCACACTGGAACAAATACATTTGTAATAATTTGTCTACTATTTAATTTTCATTTTCCTTCCCTTCATTCTGAAGGCCCATATCATATAAAATAAGAAACTGGTTTCCTGTCCACTCATCGTCTTCACAACGAATATATCAAAATTGATATCCTCGACCTCTTTCAGTAACAAAACCGTACTATACAGAAAAGACAAGTGCGTCGCGTGACGTATGCTTTACAGCTAATGTTCTCTCTCTCTCTCTCTCTCTCTCTCTCTCTCTCTCTCTCTCTCTCTCTCTCTCTCTCTCTCTCTCTCTCTCTCTCTCTCATAAAAATCGTATAAAAGTATCCAATTTTGTGATAATTGATCAATATAAGGAATAATTTTATCGAATTGGTAATACAATATTCATGGCAGGAATTTGACTCGCAAGTCAGTGTTAAACATAAACATAAGCATAACTTTTTTAATTAAAACTAAAAGAGGTGTCAGAGGTAATCAACCGTACTTAATGTAAATATACACATCATTTAAACAATGGTGCAAAAGAAAAAGACAGATTTATACATACTATCAGTGACTATTACGCATACTGTATGCAAATGCAGAAATTTAGATGTATCTATTTTCGGCAGTCAAATTCATAGGGGCTTGTTAGCCATACTGTATATTATCCACGGAAATAGGTTCCATAACAGAGGAGAAAACCATTGGCTTGTTAATGGTCGATTTTCTTTATTAAAAGCAATCCTGGATAAGAATTAAATACATATTTGTGAAGAAAGAGTGACCTCTTTTATCTATATGAGTTTTATAGGAATCTGATTGGGTGCACAATCGTCCCTTATCGAACCTTGTCCTTTTTTTAAAAATATTTGAACAGAGCACATTTTGTCAAAGACCTTTCTTAAAAACATGTACCTTTAATGTCAGACTTTGTCCAGTCAGTTTTGAGCAGAATTTGTTTTGTTTTTGTTGGCTTGAAATGCGCTTTTTACACATGAGAGAGACAGAGAGAGAGAATAAATTACCTGTTTGCATATCTGTTCCGAGTGTTAATTCCCCTTCCTTCTCGGCTATGATCTCACTAGCCGAATGTTGATTATTATATTTTTACCCGGAATTAAATAACCGGTTTAAACTGAATTACGAGTCATTGTCAGGTAAATATCGTGAAGAGCTACGAAGTCGATAACTCCAGGTACAAGCGGGTTATCACGTTATACTGTTGGTCCAAAGCGAGGCTTAGGTCGTATGTGTGTGTGCTAACTACAATGGTGGACTATCATAGTCGAACAGCCTACTTTGCTATATCTGGAATTGTCATTAATTGAGAGAAAACTTTAAAAATTGAATGAAAAAAAAAAGTTTTCAAAATGGGCATCATTCTAACAGATATATATATATATATATATATATATATATATATATATATATATATATATATATATATATATATATATATATATATATATATATATATATATATATATATTGAATCCATGCCCAAGGTCAGCAAATTGAGTGAGTGTGACATGAATTATGAAAAGAAATGCGCCGGATGAATTTTATGAAATGAAATTACCTATACAAACTTTTAAGTTCGATAATTACACTAAAAAAACATCGTAAATTATTTCCTCAGTGTAACTTTCATAAGATCTTTGATTTATCAGTAGTAAGGACAAAGGAATATATATAATCAGTGTTGTTTCCACAAGAAATGTAGATTGTATATCAACTTTTTAAGCAAGTAGACAATAAATACTATGGGATAAAGAGAGGATAAGGGAGGGAATACAAATTTTCGAAATGAAAAATGGTGGCCTCGAGAAAATATGACGAATACAGAGCGATCAGTTTTGTGACTGGCAATATTTTATGTGGACCCAAGTGTGGAAGCAGCTTCCCCTTGATTGTATTGACCCAAGTGTGGACGCACCTTGCCCTTGATTGTATTGACCCAAGTGTGGACGCACCTTGCCCTTGATTGTATTGACCCAAGTGTGGACGCACCTTGCCCTTGATTGTATTGACTCAAGTGTGGACGCACCTTGCCCTTGATTGTATTGACCCAAGTGTGGACGCATCTCCCCTTGATTGTATTGACCCAAGTGTGGACGCAACTTCCCCTTGATTGTATTGACCCAAGTGTGGACGCATCTTCCCCTTGATTATCTTGACCCAAGTGTGGACGCACCTTGCCCTTGATTGTATTGACCCAAGTGTGGACGCACCTTGCCCTTGATTGTATTGACTCAAGTGTGGACTTACCTTCCCCTTGATTGTCATACAAAGTATTGATATATATAACAATAAACGATGTAAACTATATATACTAGCTGCATAACCATCATTGATAAAATATCAATGTAAAAAGTTATATAAATAAATCCGACCTGATACAATTACTTTTTCGGGTGGGTTGAGGTTGGGTTGGGTCAAAACGTTTTAGTTGATAGAGACAACTCTTACAAGACATTTGAACTCTTTGAACGCAAAAACTGATCCGGTCTGCATCTAAAATAAACAACATTGTCGCTGTGGTAAGAGCGGAGACTAGTCATGGAATTCTGCAAGCAAACTGCCACAACAATATGCAAATAGTCTGAAAACGTAAACTTGTGTTTGAAACTATATATATATATATATATATATATATATATATATATATATATATATATATATATATATATATATATATGTATGTATGTGTGTGTGTGCATTCGGACATAGCAGACATACAAGCATGTCAACCCAGTATTCTCTCACCTGTATGACAATATTATTTATTCGTATTTAAAAATTCTGCTAATGTTATCAAGCATTCTCCCGTAGAATGCATGGATAGCACTTTCCGCTCTGTTTGGTGTATACTTGTAATTCTCTAGAGAGAGAGGGGGGGGGGGGGACTGAGGGAGAGAGAGAGATTCGTATAATCGGTAACTCGCCCAGTAAACTTTAATTGAAAAAATTGAAAACATTTTTCAGCACAATTACAATCTGAATGATTAAAATCTAATTGTTTCATATCTTAGCAAAAATGTGTAAATTTTGAAATTTTACAGACATAAGACAGATGGAAGTAATGTGTCAAATAAATTATGTATAAATAAGAAGGGCGCATCGCCCTATAATTTTATAGACATAAGACAGATGGAAGGAATGTGTCAAATAAATTATGTATAAATAAGAAGGGCGCATCGCCCTATAATTTTATATCACTTTTATAATGATTATCATATCTTTGAATTTTTAATAATAATATTTTAATAATTTACATGAGGGAAAACTACAACACCTGTTGTTCTCAAAATAATTTGCTTGGTAAGGTTTGGCTTAAGTTCTTGATATCTTTTTTTATAACCTTGTGACCTTGTACAAAATTAAAGATATCCCCTTGTGACCTTGTACAAAATTAAAGATATCATCCTGAATTTCTGTAATTTTGTTAAGCATCAATCCTCCTTAAAACACAGAAGAGCAAGGAAATATCTGACAAAAGCAGTTCGACGTCATGTTATTTTATTTTGTTGTCTGTTTGCACTAATTTGGCCTTTTCAGCCCTCCGTTGTCTTGGTTTGTTGCTATGGAGATTTGTGGCCTTTAACAAGTTCTACACACACGTTTATAGTACTTTAAAAGTAAGTTTTATCAAATGTTAGAAGTAAAGTTTGCGATAAATACTATTAAAAGTAACTTATTAAATACATTCAAGTGGTCATTTGGTTTATTAAACGTGAAATAGTAGTTTAATTACGATTTTAAATTATTCATTTAATTCGTTCAACTCATTTCATAAATTCAATATTAAATCATTATCCTTTTGAGATAATCTGTATATATCTATCAGTTTTCAGATAATTTAATAAAATCACAAAACGAAACTGAAAAACAAAAGAAACTGCTTAACATTTCAACCTTTTTAATACCAACTTCGTCTTAAATTACATTTTGATCAGCTGAAATGCGCATGAATATCGCAGTTTTATGAAGTGTCCGAAACAACTGTCTCTCATTTTCACTACGATCACTGTTAATAACACGAATTATTCGATATGGGGAGGCAGATATCCCATATATGTGATTTACAGTTATTGTGCAGTTGTCAAATTTTGCATCACGGAAGATTGCACCAGCTGAATGACTATTAAAGTTTCTATCCGAGGGCAGGCTGAGAGCTTTTAAACTGTTTCTGGCGGGACTCTGTGAGATGCTCCAATGGGAACTTGGCATGGGAATGACAGCATTATTTTGACATTTAACAAAAGTGGATACTGGGTAACCTCATGTGAGAACTTCAATAGACAAAGCGATTTTTCAGAAACTATTAGACAGGATACAAATGTTGGAGGCAGATTTGGGGAAATTATCGAGAAAGAATTAGATGGGATAATAGGCAGGGACATGCTACAAACCAAGGAAACGGTCCCGATAATGAACATGACTACCAGGTTTACACGTGGAAAACAAGGCCATTTATCACGAGACTGCACATGGAGACAGAGTCCCAAAATGTAATTTCCAAGCAGGTAGAGGGTACAGACGAGCAGCTATATCTGTCCAAATTCCAATTTAAATTTGATGGGTTTTGATTGGCAGAGGGTCCCAACTGCTGATGAAAATTTCGAAAATTTTGGAAGCAAGGAACCTACAGAGATTTTAGTTACATCCATAGAAGCTCAAGCTTTGCTTTGGTTAGAATCCGCAAGAGTAGAGGATAAAAGTCCAGAAGAAAACAGCCAGACTGGACATGGATAAGTAGATAATAAATGTTCAGAAGAAAACAGCCAGACTGGACATGGATAAGTAGATAATAAATGTTAAGAAGAAAACAGCCCAACTTGACATGGATAAGTAGATAATAAATGTTCAGAAGAAAACAGCCAGACTGGACATGGATAAGTAGATAATAATTGTTCAGAAGAAAACAGCCAGACTGGACATGGATAAGTAGATAATAAATGTTAAGAAGAAAACAGCCCAACTTGACATGAATAAGTAGATAATAAATGTTCAGAAGAAAACAGCCAGACTGGACATGGATAAGTAGATAATAAATGTTAAGAAGAAAACAGCCCAACTTGACATGGATAAGTAGATAATAAATGTTCAGAAGAAAACAGCCAGACTGGACATGGATAAGTAGATAAAAAATGTTCAGAAGAAAACGGCCAGACTGGACATGGATAAGTAGATAATAAATGTTCAGAAGAAAACGGCCAGACTGGACATGGATAAGTAGATAATAAATGTTCAGAAGAAAACAGCCAGACTGGACATGGATAAGTAGATAATAAATGTTCAGAAGAAAACAGCCAGACTGGACATGGATAAGTAGATAATAAATGTTCAGAAGAAAACGGCCAGAATTGTAATGGATAAGTAAAATATAATACAAGCGAACTCCATCATTCAAAAGCGGTTCATACTTTTGCACAATTTATTTAGCTTTTCATATGTATGAAGCTACTGTTACTTTTTAAAAATTGTTTAATGTGGAATTGGAATAATCACTCGCATATACTAATTCGTATTATTTACTCTTTGTAAGGACACTAAACAGTAAGGCACATGACAGTTTAATGAGCAGACACCCTGTCCACATAAATGTTCTATAAATGAAGATTTATTAATTGTAGAATTATCAGTGCTCAAGCTGCTGGTGTGCGTTTTGTCAACATACAGTAACAATTTATATAACTTTCTTCATGAATAACAACTGTTATCGACTGCCGTGCATTGGTTTGTAGGATCCCAATTATATTTCATGTTTCCATAAAATTGATCATAAAAAATATTTGGAACTGTTTTAGTTCATGAGATTATTTCACAAATCTTTGATGTAACTTCATTCATCAGTTTTTTTTAACAATTCGGTTGTTATCTCGCATAGTGGTTGCTGACGTACCTCCAACACTGACTCTAAACCTCATCAATATTTGGAAATTTAGTTCACGTAGTCCTACAGTCAATATATGTATACTTAGATAATTATATGAGTAATATACATTATGAATTACATTGACTAAGTAAGGTGTACATTTGTTGCTATCAGTAGAAAGGTAGAGATTCTCCTGTGAGAGCTCGCTGGCAGCATTTTCCCTGCGGTTAATAATTGGTTTTATTATATACTTTAGTGTGAAATATAGAAACTTATTGGCGAAATAATTTTCATTTTTTTTTCATTCCTATATTTTCACATGTGAAAAATATATCCTTATATTTTCAAATGTGAAAATATAAGATTTCTCATCATGCCATGCGACGCTGGAATGTGTGTTCTTACATAAGTTATACCTGCAGCAACAAAAACGAGCACTTGGTGAGCTAGAACAAATAGATACAAACTGCATTACATTTCAGACGTAGAAATTAATTTTGCTGACGAAATTTAAGTCCACGCCGTTTGCGTCTTTATGAAATTATTTCCCCTTACTTCCTTGATAACAATGATAAACCCGCTGTAATGCATTGATAAATCGGACTTGCTTTGTGGTCAAATATGATCAAATAGTTTACAAAATGTCAAAAATATAATTTACTGCGACAGATTAGGTCATCCCAGTCCTATCTCTATCTTAAGTTAATGATACCAAAAACGATATATTTTAACTCGTGGCTTCGCCACTCGTTAAAATATCGTGTTTATTTGTACCACACGAAGAAATATATCCGGTATTAACGTAGGAAAAGAAAATATCCTATATATTCCGGGTGTTTAGCTGATCATTGGCGACAAGGTGTGTGTATACATTTTGTGTGCTTCCACGTTATTCTTTCTATTTATTTGAAAATGAATTCCCTGTAGTACGTTTGCCAATTTATGACCAGTTCAATGTAGTCTGTGATCGAGTGTACCGCTAAGATAAATCCATATATAATGATATTCTGCAAGGAACTTACGTTACTTAGTTCTGTATGCTTGTGTTGTTCGTTGTGAAACTTCTGAGAGGCTTTCGTGAATTATTATCGGAGCATATAACCCTGAGAGTATAGCATATTTGGTAAACCCCTCAATTGTTACCGTGATCTGATCTATTGCTGGCTTTTAAAAAATTCTCTTGAGCTGTCTGATTTGTCTTACAGAGTACGAGTATACCTTTTAGACTGATACTTGCAGAATCCGATATGGCATTACTAAGTGTAGCATGAGATGCAATATCAATGATTCTTTCTCTTATGATATAGTTATAGATTAAAAGTTTATCATTACTGTACTTATTGTTAATGTATTGAGCATTTCTGATCAAGGAAGATGTTTTTGTGTTTTTATTTTTTATTTTTATTAATTCAGGAACTCATAGGCTATACCCGATGCAATAGATTTCTGTATAGATATATGGCTATTAAAGCCAAGCATTTTAGTCTTGTAATTTGTTATATAATCTGTGTAATTATTGATAAAAGTAATCAAATACTTTAGAGTTATGTTTCTGACATTCAATATCGATGATTTCTTTATTGTCATTGTTTTGCTGTCATACCTCCCTTAACCCCATTCACATACATTTTCCAAATTGTGGAAATCATCCGGTATTATTAGTTTTAGTTTCATTCGTATCGTTTTAGTAATAAAAGATATTGTTCTTTATATCATTTAAATTGTCATAGTAACCTAGGAAGAAATCTGCTCTCTGTAAGGAAGTATGTGGGTTACTATCACTGTTGTATAAAGGATTGGATAAATATATCGCTTTCTATGTCAGACCTTTTATAAAGGATTGGATAAATATATTGCTTTCTATGTCAGACCTTCTATACTATACATTACCATATCACCAGTACTTTTTAGTTTGCTTATTGCAGATGTAACATTTTCATCATGTCATTATACCTTGCGATATTCCATCTCATCTCTAAAAGTATTGATGATAAATCCTAATGCAATTTCTCCAAAAACTACTAAAAGTTATATGAATGATAAACCCTGTTGCTACTGCTTCAGCTCCTAAATTTGCATTTATTATATCCATTCCACCAGATATGGTTGCCATGCATAACTCTACCCAACTTATACATTTATATGCAACCTTATATTTCTTCCTCACATCTCAGTAATACTCATTTTCCTTAATAAGATCGTTCCTAATGTGATTGGTCGTTTTTAATATGAAAGCTATACCATTATATTGTATTGGTAAAGAAGGTTATATTGGTGGTGCAGAATGTATCATTGGTATTTTTTCTCCTACCATTATAGATATGAAAGTGATCGATTAGACTTAGGTTTTCCACAGGGTTTAGCTATTGGTTTATCTAACGACTTATCTGGTACTTCTTTTGACAGTGTTGGTATGTCAAATCTAACTATTCTCTTTGGTGTATGTTTGTTTTTTGAAATAGAAGTATAATTCTATGGTCCACTTTCACTCATTTAAGGTTTAATAAGTCTGTCAAATAATATATCAGATCTCACAAGATAGTCAAATGTGAATTCGCTTAGAGATACACGTACAACAAACTTTATAACTGCTTCAAAAAGCAGTTTAATTGGTGACCAACACTAAATTAACTTGTTAAGGAGCATATTGTAATCAACTACAATTGCCGAGTCAACATTTTCGTGATAGACTGCGTAACTTATTTTGTTTCTTGCACTCATATATTTGATGAATTTCACAACATCTCTGGAAAGGGATTGTAGTATGTCTTCTCGGTTACAGATTGTGTAGGTTGAATAGGTGATTTGGCTTGTTTAACAGGTCCAATGTTAATGTATGCTGTAATGGCAACAACAATTGCTCCACCATCCAACCATCGGTAAATGTTTGAACTAAAAGTGGATTTTCTTCAACTTCAGATGATGTAAGCTTATCTTGTTCCATTTTCAATTTCTCTGCTTCAGCTCTTTTAAATCATATCAACGTTTCCCAAGTTGTCTACCATCTTCAAATCTACTTGGGTCTTTCTTCTTTGGTGAGGTTACCTGTCAACCTTCATTTTATCTTGGATTTTGTCTTGCTCACCTTCCATTTAATTTGCAAAATAACGACAAATGTAATTTCAAATATAGTTGCAAGTTAATTAACAGCATCTTGCAAGTTGACCTAGTATCAACTTGAATTTATGTTGGTTCAACTTAAGTGAAAAATATTAATTCAAATTAAATGGAATATCCAAGTAGATGCCATAAATGTGAAAAACGTCACAGAATTTTACAGGAACAGTTACTATTGTAAACCTCGTCAAAACGTATATGCTAATCCACAAGTTACAAATTGGCGACAACAAAAAATGTATTAAAAAAATAAAGAAAGAAAAAAAAAAAGAACAGAGAACTCCACAACATTTATTAAGCTGTAGATAACAGAGAAGACTTCAATGAATACAAAATAAACATATGCCACAACAATGAAAACTTTGGAACACTTCAATTAATAAGATCTAGAATTATCAGTGCACTAAAGAACAATCTCATATCTTACAAAACATTAAAATTACTAGCTGTTTAATCTATTGACTTTTTCTATAGATGGTTAACTTTTACAGAGACAGAAGATGTTAGAGATGGTGATAAAGTAGACCAATCATTTCATACCTTGTTCATACCAAAATCCCCACCTGGGAAGCACTGAAGCTAAGACTGGGGGCTTAAGGGGACAAGCGGGCAATGGACCATGTAACTGGAGACGGAAACTTGAGACCGAAGCGTAAAAGAGGGAACAGTCCACCCCTTCTGCTGTCTGGCCGCCTCTTGGCCTCGAGACAACTTCTGAGTTAGCTCCGTCACCATTGCTGAGTGAGCGAGCAACAGAAGGTCCATTTTAGGTCGTGCCCTAAAAAGCCTTTCCGAAATGGACAGGATCCAAGCGTCCGAAGATCCCAATGGCTTTGGGCGCAGATCTGGGGAAGGAGGCTGTAAACCTTGTTTACTGTCCTTTCAAAGGTCCACACTTCCTCATCTTCAATCTCCTGACACGTAGGGTGGGACGAAGATGGAGACCCCAAAAGAGATTAAGGGCCTGAGGTATTGAGTTCTTTTGGGAACTCATCTGTGTCAACCAAAATTGATCGATTCTCGTCGTTCGTGTCTTCGCACCCAGGGCGAGACAGAACTATCCCATCTTATCTTCCTCCTTGGAGAAGGTGGATACATGATTGAGGGTTCGTTGTCGTATCTATGTTGTTCCTCTCTCCTTGGAGAAAATGATTGACAATTCCCTCTTATTCGTAGGAGGAGAGGGTGGAGATGGTCAATGGCCTGCCCAGTCCGCCTATCCATGGATCCACGGGAAAGTCATACATGGTGTCATGAGAGGAAACGGAGACAGTCCATGTTGGGGTTGAACAGGAACATCGAAAATTGAGGGGTGTCGACCCATTCCCTAAATGGGTCATCAAAACTCGGAGTCCGTTTCTAGGATTGAACAGTAACATAGATAAGGTCGGGGGGGGGGGTATCTAACCTATCTCTTTCCCTCGACAGGTGGTCAAGGCCTGCTGTCCGGTCAGAAGACCTGTAGCCAATGCCTGGTGCCTGAACCCGGTGAATCATCTTCACCTCCTTCTTTTAGAATGTGTCTTCTTATTAGGATTGATTCTTCTCAGATTTATTCAGTAGAAAAGCTCTTCTTTTTGGCTGAAGCTAATATGCTTGAATGTGATCAATCTAGCTCTTAAAATTGACAAATTTAGGCCCAATTTAAATGATCAAATTTCTATGAAATATCTAATACCATTATATGTCATATAATCTTCATTTTATTCTGTCTGTAAAGAGTCTAGATTATCACCAGATAGAAATGTACGTATCCTGATTACAGCCATGACGATGACATCAGATACCGGTTTAGGTATGTTGTCTGATATTGCGCTTACAAACAATTTATATGTTCTCTTTACTTGCATGTCAAACATCTTTTCTAATTCTTTCTCAATTAATTTCTTAGCCGTTATCTTTTTACAAGTCCCATTTGCAATACTAATTTTCAATTGTACTCATCAGTTTCAGGAGTAAGAAAATGGTAGTGTTGGTGTCTTCTACGAAACCTAATTCATTTTTGAATTCCTTCTTGTCCATTTAAATAGCTTAAAATGGCAGAAAGAGGTATACCACTTAATGAATGTCATAACTATGGAAAATCTGATAAATTATAAGATGATGATTATCAAGAGACAAGTTTAATAAATGATCAAACTAATAATTTATCAAATCAAGCATTTAGCACTCCAGGACAAGCCACTGATCAAGAGGTTGAACTCAGAACAATGAAAACTCCGAATGAGATTGCTGAAGAGTTTTCTAGAGTTAACACATTTAGATTTAGCAAAGAATTTATGAAAACATTTGCAGAAAGTATTAACAGGGATGGTAATGAAATATATGTAATATTCCCAGGTTATAAGATTCGTCTTTCAAACAATAAGACAAAAGGAAGGATATTTTTAAAACTCAGCAGTATAGAAACAACGCAGTGGCTAAAGCATTTTTAAAACTTTTTTCCACAGAAGATTTAAGATATGAAAACATTATGTCAAAACAAACCTTAGTTCCAACATCTATGATAACAGAAGAATTTAAAGACAAAAGTGGACCAATATTTGATAACCCATCATATCAAGGTGACACCGAAGAAGAAACATGCTCTAAATATACATTTGAACCTACTGTTACAAAAAGACAACAAATTGATAACACTGAACCTTGAAGCTACTCTGATCAAATTAGTATATTAAATTAATTTTTGGATTTAACAAATTAAAAAGACAGTGCAGCTAAACAGGGAAAAGGAAATTTATGTTGGGTGCAATGGGTAACCGTTTTAGTGGTATATCTGATATTGGGTGCAATGGGTAACCGTTTTAGTGGTATATCTGATATTGGGTGCAATGGGTAACCGTTTAAGTGGTATATCTGATACAAAATATATTCTAGGTAAAGATTTATTCGACCCAAAACTACTAGAGAAATGTCAGGACGATTACAAACAGCGGAAGAATTAAGTGTCTTAAAGACAAATATAAATCAATTAATGGCTAATAGATCAGGATTAGGTGCAATTCAAATAGACATTGGTAAATTTTATTTTAAATATTAAGAAGAAAAGAATATGAAATTAAAGGAGATAACAACAAATCCAAACACAAATGAAAATTAAAAAATGAATTAGCAATACTTAAAATCAAAGTGCACAGGTAGTTGGTCATATATTAGATCTTGATGTGGCTGTTAGATTAAGACTTCAACAAATCATTAAAATACTTAGAGGGAAGGTACCTCTTGTTGAAAATTGTCAGCAACTGTTCAAAGAGAAGGGTCTTAAAATTGCAACTATTGTTGTAGCTATGCGAATGATTGCTACAACTCTTACATTAACAATTTGAATCTATTTAAGAATGTAAAATTAGGACCAACTATCCCATCTCCTAATCCTTTACCTTCTCTTAAAAATGCGTTGACGAGATCAAAGAAGGATTAAAGATTATTGCAGATTATTTAAAGTAGTAATAAAGCTGATAAAGTTATACCGCAATGCCTGTTATTATTGGTAGCATAATAAGTTGGTTACTTTCAAGTACAGGGAAGAATGTACCAGGCGGGTATAGAGACTCGAACATACAACACCAAACTGTGAGTACTATTACACCAACAAAACAATACGCACAAGAAAGAAAAGAGTCAGCTGGAGACCAACCAAAATTCACTCATACTGATGAAATACAACGAAAACATGACCAGCAACAACAATCGTATACAGATAGAAATTCCAAAACCAGTCAAGTAACAGACAGTCCTAACCACACACAGTACAATTCTTCTATTACGAGCAACGGTGGACCAATTGATTCTGGAAGATATGATCATCGACAAGATAAAAAAAGGCCCAGACTTCGATACAAACGAAGTAAAGACTGATGATTCTGGCGAAGTCTTTATAGGAGTATCGCGCAGAAAAACGTACAGGTATTACCTAGGAAATATCGATAATCGAACTACAAGATCAGGGATAATTTCCTATTTGGAAGAAAGAGGACTACATCCGACGGTGATTCGTATTTTCCAAAGTAGGAATGGACGAAACTTTATAGTGAGGGTAAATATTCCTGCAGAAGAAGCAAACTTAATAGAAAGCAAAAACTTTGTTTGGCCGAATGGTGTAGCATGTAAGCGCTGGCTCACTAGAAACCAGTTGCGTGCAAAATACGACCAACAGAAAATACATAGAGGAAATCACGAACGCGACGACAATGAATTCAGGGGAAATAATTTGGGATTTAACTTAAAACGTGATAGAAGGAACAAATATATGGAACATGATCGCGATGATAACTATGATGATCGTGACCAAGACTGCGACCATGATGATTATGATTACGATCATAGGCATGACAGCTTTGACGCCTATGACTCGAGAAGAAATCACAGAGAGTGGTAATCTGCTTTGATTATTGTACATATATTGTTTACCGTATAGAAAATATGTTAGTTCAAATGTCACTAATGACTACTGCAATATTATTGGTGTATATGTCTGCTTGCTTACTGATGCATAACAACAGTCTTAACATTCTTACCTGGAACGTCAGAGGAATTATGTCTTCTGCATTATGTGTCAGTAATTTACTTGACCTATTAGAATGTGATATCGCCGTGATATGTGAACACAAACTAACAAAACAAACCAGCAAATTTATAGATACTCTTCATGGGGATTACATGTGTTATACAAAAATTGATAATACTGAAAACCGCTTAATCTCGAAAGGTCGAAGAGGTGGAGTATCAATTATGATTAAAAACAACTTGGCCTACTCAGTAAAAGAAATACATTGCAATAATGATCGAATTGTTGGCATTGAATTACGATCGATAAAAGATGTCACAGTCTTTATATTTGGTGTGTATCTACCCTCTGACGAAAATCTTAATTTATATCAAGAATGTATTAACTCAATTGAATCCCTCTATGAGTATTACTCGTGTTACGGTGAAGTAATAATTATGGGGGATTTTAATGCCAGATACAGAGAATCACCATCATCATGGTGTACATGGTATAAATGTAACGTGTTCACGGCTTTTGTTGAAAACAATGATTTGATACCATTGAACAAGTCAAATTTAAATAAAGGACTGAATTATACGTTCGAGCCATGCAGATCAACTCTTGACTATATAATTGTTAACAGAAGAATGCTAGATAGGGTCGTTGATTGTGAGGTTTTTACAAATCACGATACGTGCATAGCCTCAGACCATCATGTTGTATGCAGCACCCTTACGTTTGCAGCAGCAAGGTATTGTAACTCTCGTGTTCCTATATTTCCATCTCCATCTTGGTCTAAATGCGGAGATGAGAAACTAATAGCTTACCAACTGGAAGTAGATAGACTATTAAAGGCAGATTGTGAATCGACCCCGCAATCACCCCAATCAACCCAAGAAATAGAAAACATTAATAGTAAATTAATTTCTGTAATGAGGGATGTAGCTTTTCAGGTCGTACCGTCGAAAAAGTTTAATCCTCACACAAAGCCTTATTGGTCGCCAGAAGTTAAGAAAGCTCATAGCAAAGCTCGTTCGTTACTTTCGGAAAAAGTGGATAGAAAATGGAAGGCCACGAGGGCTTGTCCATGAATCTTACAAGCAATATAAAACTGCTAAAAGGGAATTTAGAAATACCCAAGAATATGCGATACAGGCTCATGAAGAAGATATTTTTAAAGACTTAGATGAAGCAGCCGAATTAGACGTGAGGCTTTTTTGGAAGTTGTACAACAGACAACGTAACAAGAGCAAATATTCCAAATGTTGTTTTGAATTAAAATATGACGGTGAATTAGCGACTGCGCCGGATGAAATATCTCGACTGTTTGCTAAATATTTTACTAAATTGTACACTCAATCTAGAGACATATTTGTAAATCATGAACTAACGGACGAGTTCTGTATTGATGAACCTATCTTTAAAGTAAAATTTAGCTTTCAAGAAATAGCCTCTGTCATAAAACAGCTCAAACTTAGGAAAGCCCCGGGTATTGATGGTATTCAAAATGAGCATTTACGCTACGGGGGAAGAAGACTGACAGAATTCATTACAATGCTTTTCAACGGGGTAATAGAAAAGTGTTACATACCGTGTGACTGGAAAGTAGGGTTAATTGTGCCCATATTTAAAGGAGGAGGGAAATCTAAAACGGACCCTGACAATTACAGAGCTATTTCCCTGCTGCCTGTATTATATAAACTATTTGAAAAGTGCTTATTCAATAGATTAACTGCATGGTGTAATAGCACTATATATAATTTCCCTAATACTGAACAACAGGGGTTTCAAAAGGGACTGAGTAGTATAACAGCATCTTTCAATCTACACGAAGCTGTTTTTTCCACTTTAGAACTAGGATCAAGAGTGTTTGCTGCTTTCTTAGATATTAAAAAGGCGTTTGACACTGTGAATCACGACGGACTTTTTCTAAAACTCAGAAATCTGGGCATTCAAGGAAAGATTTTACATGTATTAAAGGAATCATACACAAATATTCAAAGCATTGTCCTGATGAACGAGTCAAAATCCGAACCTTTTCCAATAGAACGGGGTATTCGACAGGGAGGTGTTTTATCAACTATTTTATATCTTGTTTATATTAATAACCTTTTACAAGAATTACATCAGTCAAAATTAGGGCTACTTGTTGGGTCAACTCCGTCTGGAAATCCAGCATTAGCCGATGATATAACTCTGCTCGCAAACACACCAATCCATTTGCAAAAAATGCTTGATATATGTAACAGATACTCACTAACATGGAACTTCACCTTCAACGTTAGTAAAAGCTGTGTATTAGTTTTTAATCAGAATAAGCAAACAACATGTGAGAAGTTTAACTGGAAAATAGGCAATCATACTATACCTATTTTAAGTGAAACCGAGCATGTTGGAATTCCTGTGTGTTCCAATATGAAATGCTTGACTAAAGTAGACAGATCTTGTACTAAAGGCAGAAAATCATTTTATTCTCTTGTAGGGGTTGACACAAATGAAGCTAGACCCAATCCTCTTACCTACGTCAGCTTGTACCAAAAAATTGTGATACCATCAGCCCTTTATGGTTGTGAAGTTTGGTCGAATATCAGACTCAAAGACTTGAGAAAGCTCGATGTATTTCAGCATCATTGTACCAAAATTCTGCAAGGCTTTCCTCAAAACACGCGGTCAGGAATGAGCGAAAGTTTACTGGGGATAAAGAGAATTATATCAGAAACTGATAAAAGGAAACTGAACTTTCTTGGTAAATTATGCCATCTTCCAGAAAATGTAACAACTAAAAGAATATTTTTATTCAGACTATATCTATATCTTTCTAGAAAAGATGTTACAGAACAAAAAGGCTTTATTCCAGATATATGTAGCATTTTGCAGAAATATAATATTTATGAATTTATTGAAATTTTTGTCAGAGACAAAATATTTCCAGGAAGAATACAGTGGAAACAAATTATAAAACATGCTACTCACAAATATGAAAACGAGCGCTTTACAAACTTGTGCCATACTGACATTTCCTACAAAAGATTCAAAAATGTTAATACTTCTATAAAACCCTCAATTCTATGGCAAACTCCAAAAACAACAAGAGAGTTACAGTTAATTACATCCCTTGCAAATGTTCTGATAACTGTTCCAAATAATACTATGCAAGTTTGTAAACACTGCACTTACTCTTACACAGATGTGCTAATCCATGCATTTATTTCCTGTCAGAGCACTGTGCGACAACGAGACATATTTTGGACACATATTATAAATAACTTTGACATTCGTCTTGGCGTGTACCTTCATAATATATCAGATGAAGAATTTATTCAACATCTCCTTGGTAGAGAATTTCCCAACGGTATCGGCCTAGACGAGCCTGAAATACTGAGAAATTTTATAATGTCTGCCTCAGTATTCTCTGCAACTGTAATTCATGGATTCTTTTCATGGTAATAAGATCGATTTTCAGATTATCAAGATTTGGAATTATGTGATCGTTGAAATCTTGATAATCATGTCTTCATGCATGCTTTTATATATATATATATATATATATATATATATATATATATATATATATATATATATATATATATATATTACATATACAATATTATTTTCTGTAAAATAATGATGATGTGTACGATAATTAAGCATTGAAGGATTGCGCAAGAGTGCACCATACTTTTGATAAGTATAGTGTCCTCATATAAGAATCCTCATAGGGAAAATCCACAGATTTCTCTCATGTATACCTCTGTTAATTGTATATAACTAATTCAATTAATTTCAATATTGTTTCATTGTTTTCTTTTTCATTTGTATGCATCCTTATCTCTGAAAAGAGGAAATAAAGATTGATGATGATGATGCTGGAAAATTTTTTACTCACTATATCGGTATTTATCTTATTCAGTGCTAAAGTGAAGTTATTTGATGATTTTTTTTAGATTATCAATGCTAAACATTTTCATAACGGTATCACCAGATAAAGAGAATGATACCATCACAACCAACAGCATAATTCAAGTTTACTTTTGAATCTGAAATATCTTGCTGACATTTACTCATTATGATTTCGTCTAAATCGTAATCTTGCTGACCTAGAATGAAAGCCTCTATTATCCTTTTAGCTGTACCTTGTACAGTAGCTTCAGATTAAGTTATGATTGTCATGTTAGAAGCTTAAGCACCCGGTATGTCACTCACATAAGATCTAATACCCTGGTTTAATAATGCTATTCCTTCTTCTATTAGTCCGTTGCTATCTTCTATAAAGAAATATGTCAAACCATATTCTTCTTCAGCTGTTTTGCCAAGTGCATTAATTTCATCGAAAGGCATATATCTACAATGTTCAACCCTACCAGCTCCATATTTATATTTTCGTTTGCATGCTACTAAAACATTAGGAGACGTTGAGTCCCCAAGCATTACTATACTGTATTATGTTCTTCTGGACCTTTATCAAAATCAAGTACTTATTCTTTCCTTTCAGATATCGTTCTAAATTTGGTGAGATGTTAAAGTTGTTTACAGATTAGGTTAAACTGTTTAAGATTGTTATTATTACTATTTGAGTTAGAGATATTTCATCTGACAAAGGTATTTAACATTCAGATAGAAGTATTCTAATTTAAAAGTAGACTTGAAAAGCATATAAAGACTTTACCAAGTTAGGAATATTTGGATCCGATAAATGCCAATAACTTATTCCACATCCAGTTGGTGAACACTATCCAGCCCAATTAGGCTGATTCTGCCAAAAAGATAAATCAGACTTAAATCTCTATCTGCTCATAGGCTAATCATTGTTAAAATTAAGACTGTAGTCATTGAAAATGTCTGATGTCCTGTATGTGCAGAATTTATCTTGAGTATAGTACATGTTTTATGTTTCTGAGCACGTCTGTGATACCTGGGACTACAGGAACATTAAACTGTGTTGCTTGACAAGAATAAGGAGCAGTACTTGATAATTGTTTTAATTTAGTATCCATTTAGTTACCACAATTTTTTACAACTATATACTTGATGCTAGTTTTGTGTTGTTTTTTAAAAACCCTCCCTCAATCACAGCTTTATCACACAGTGTTGCACAAGGAAAGTTATTAATGGTATATGCGGACAAAATTACTATTCTTTTTTTTATCCCGGAGATGTGGTGCAAGATTATGATTACATTGTGAAGGTTTCTTGTGTTAATAGGGTCTATCATAAAGTGCCGGACTCTCGTGTAGCTAGTCTGAAGCACGCGTAAAAATGCCATTTAACAGTAGCCACAATGGATGAATTGATGTTCCTGTTTCTTGTACAACTAACTACTCATGCACCTACAACATGATATACCATCCGTTAAAGTATTTGACATAAATTGTGTACAAAAAAGAAGAAACAGGGAAAGGAGGTACTGTTGCATATTATTTTTCTATGCTTTTTGTTATTATGTAGGTTTATTTGGGTACGTACGGTACGATGCCAAGCGGATCAAATGACAAGAATAAGATATGATATTCCACTGACCCATAGAACTTCCCTAGCTTACCTAGGGGTAATAACTGTTTCTAACAAAAGTGACCTCCTGGACTTATCAAGAGACCCCTTTTTATTATGCCGCAAAGACTAATATTGTCAATTACCATCATCCACTTACACGTAATCACGATTAAACGTTTTAGACAACTCATTTGTGAAATTGTAAATTTTAAACGCTGCGATATCGTTCATGTATTTCAATTGTCTAATTAAGGGAGAGGGATTTATGTACGTTCTTTGCGCTTGTTTCCCAGTCTGGGGATAATTTCTTTGTTATATGTATTGAATGAATCAGCTACTAAATATTATTTAGATCGAATGTTTCCTTTCCGTTCTTGACGAGGCACGCGGTGTTTTTCTTACAGCAATTTCAGTTGACTAAAAAGGTGTCTAATGGAGATCGGTGCAGAATGAGACTGTCGTATTTAGAATTATAGGCAACCTGTACTTTGCAAAAATGTATCACTGATACTTAATCCAATCCGTGCACTGATATTTCACCATATAGGGATTATCTAGCCCTAGAAACCAATCCGTGCACTGATATTTCACCATATAGGGATTATCTAGCCCTAGAAACCAATCCGTGCACTGATATTTCACAATATAGGGATTATCTAGCTTTGAAACCAATTACCCTCAACAATAACAAGAAAAAGAATCCCATCCTTAAAGTTATCTCACACCCGCTCAGTACGATGAAAGTATTCCTGCTATAAATAGATTACTTGATCTACTTCTTCTGCGCCACGAACATATTTTGCTTGTCTTTCTAATAAATTTAATATAGAGAAGCCTTCAAGATTTGTGGAAGGCTAATACTTGGATGCTCTAGTTTCGGACTCACTGGATAGTTTCGTATTTTGACATTCCCACCCCTAATTTTTAAGGTAGAGGGCACGAGCCTAATAAGCATGAGCCTTGTGTTTGTAAATTCACACAGAAACTAAATCTGCACTTTGGTTTACAATTACTTTGAGTAAGGCTTGAAAATGGATTGGTTTACCTTGGACAATTAGACTAGCACAAGATATCAAACAAGTAACTTGGGCTTCAAATGAACGGCCAACTAGGTTTATCTGTTTATATATGTCTGCTACAGATGTAAAGATCTCAAAATAGAAGTGGTTGAGTGGTATTTAAAAGCATGCCAATTTGTGATAATGACAGTGAACTTCAACCATGCATAAGGCTCGTATTGTGTCAGCGAAAACATTCAAAATACTCCTTGACTGTCGGAAATTAACACTATAAAAGAGGGGTTATGGGTAGTGTTGGTTCAGTATACAATCCAACAGTTGTACCAGAAATTAACCTGAATACCCTAATTAAAGTCTGACGAGCATGCTTTCAGCAAAAGTAATTGGTTAGTGTTTATTTATATATTTAATGTAGAATTATTCTCATTTTTCTGCTTCTGCCTTCGTGTAATGAAAATTCACCAAAAAAGAGTCCAGTGAGATTTTAAAAAATTGTGTATTTTTTTCCATCTTCTCAAATCTCATTCACTGTGTCAAAGGTCATTTCCTCATTACCTCTGTAGCTTGAATCTGACATATTAAGATATTCTAAACACACATTTCTTTTAATAGTATATAGTAGAAAAAGGGAGCTAACTCAACAATGTCAGACTTAAGTTGTGTCACTTCTCACCCTTTGTACTCATGAACTACTTGAACTTTTGAACTTTCATACGAGGTGTTTTAATTGAATTATTTTACTTGGTTATTCAGTTCCTCAATATTGACATTACATACTTTCTATATTTTCATAACTGAATGATGATTAATTTAATATCATGCCTTAACATTCTTATCTACACGGGCTGCAATATTTAAGTCCATAGATTTCATCATATTTACAGAAATTTATACTTGACACACTTGTCTGTAAATTCTTAAGGTCTCGATGGATAGTTTCGTATTTTTGACCCCCCCCCCCCCCAATTTTAAGGTAGAGGACATGAATCTAATATGAGCCTTGTGTTGATAAATTCACACATAAACTAAATCTACATTTTTTATTTGTATTTTTTATTTTTTTACATTTACTTTGAATTAGGCTTGAAAATGGATTGATTTGTCGGGGGACTACCTTTGACAGTTGATTTGTCGGGTGACTGCCTTTGATAGTTGATTTGTCGGGTGACTACTTTTGACAGTTAGACTAGAACAGGAGATCAAACAAGGATTATTTTGCCTTCAAATGAACTACAGATGTAACGACCAACTGGGTTTGCGTGTTTATGTATGTCTGCTACAGATGTAAATATCTCAAAATAGAAATGGTTGAGGGGTAACGAGAAACATCCCAGTAAGTTATAATGACAGTGAACTTTAGTCATGCATAGGGCTCATATTCTTTCTTTGAGTCACCTTGTCAACATTCAGTCATGCATAGGGCCAATATTCTTTCTTTGAGTCACCTTGTCAACATTCAGTCATGCATAGGGCCCATATTCTTTCTTTGAGTCACCTTGTCAACATTCAGTCATGCATAGGGCTCATATTCTTTCTTTGAGTCACCTTGTCAACATTCAGTCATGCATAGGGCCCATATTCTTTCTTTGAGTCACCTTGTCAACATTCAGTCATGCATAATACCCATATTCTTTCCTTGAGTCACCTTGTCAACATTCAGTCATGCATAGGGCCCATATTCTTTCTTCGAGTCACTTTGTCAAAATTTCAGTCATGCATAGGGCCCATATTCTTTCTTTGAGTCACCTTGTCAAAATTCAGAATAGCCTTTGACTAATCCGCTATCAAAGAGGGGTTGGGGTAGTGTTGGTTCGCTGCAAAAGCTATCAATTGTAGAAGGAATTAACCGGAATACCGTATCTTTAATGTAGAATAATTTCAATTTTCTGCAATCTGTCTTAGTCCGATGAAAATTCACCCAAAAAAATATCCAGTGAGACCTCCACTTCCATCTGCTGTACTTATACAATTGACCGCTAGTGGAGGCAACTCTAACTTTTACTTTGCTTGTCCTAAAGGTCACACGGCACTAATACAATTTCAAACATAAACATACGAAAACATCATAATATTGAAAATTTAATATCTAAATGCTCAGAACTAAGCCTATATTACAGCACATAGAACCATCCTTGATGTATGCTTCTGTGTTAAGAAAACCATATGAGCCGCAGCATTTTTCAAAACTACATGTACATGATCAATAAGGTTCTTCTATGAAAGTTCTTCCTCTTAAAATTTATGTCACCCAGTCCGCACGTAAGGAATAAAAAACATACTTTCATTATTAAGCTTTCTAAATCAAGCTAGTAAAAAAATATGAAAGTGCGTAAGCAGAATATTTTCTACATCTCATTTCAAATATTGATAAAATCAGCTTTGAAAAGATAACTTTACTTAATTTTTTCTTCTCATTATCAACCAATCATGGATTTCCAAACCCATATGTCCTCTATATAAAGTTCAACCATTTCTAGACTGGTTCTAATATTTTCATATAATTAGTACCCGGAGTCCTGAACTGCCTGCAGTTTATTAGTATGGAGTTGTGCCTCCTAATTTAGATTTTAGCTTCTCTCTCTCTCTCTCTCTCTCTCTCTCTCTCTCTCTCTCTCTCTCTCTCTCTCTCTCTCTCTCTCTCTCTCGCACACACACACACACTTAACTTTGCAAGAAAAGCATAAAAAGTATCTATGTATACAACCTGTAAGAGATTAATTACATAAGAAAACTCCATAATTAATGTTATGCCACAGACACTTGCCTAATTCACGAGTCGATGCTATCCTTTAGAAAAGAGGACCGTGTGAAATTATTTTTCCCTTGTAAATCATCTATGTTTTTCTCCTTTATATCAATAGCTTTTTGTTGTTGTTGTTTCTTTTGTGAATAGAGAACACAGCTTACACGAAAATCTAACTGGCAGACAGTATTTAAAAGTATATAGTAACAAGAGGCTCAAGTGAGCCTTATATTGCTCACCTGACTTACAAACCTTAACAGTTCACCGATTCACTAAGAAGAATTATGTCCTATTGAAAGTATACAACATATTTCACTATATTCTCAAGAAAAGTAAGAGTCATGTTATAATCATATTTGCCAAGTCTGAGCACAATCCAATATAATTTGGGCCATTCCAGTGTGATAAGAAGCTCAGCCAATCAGATACATGATTACCTCATAAATATGTCTAGATTTTGCTCATAACCAAAGTTATCTAAGATCTAGATCATATAATACTATCAACAACTTTGATCAAAATTCAATCATAATTAGTGTCGCCAGAGTGTTAACAACTTCAGCAAATCAGATGCAAGATAACTTCATCAATATGCGTGAATCTCACATATTCTCTAATTTTTCCGTTACCATGTTGATGTAACCCCATATTCCAAGCTTGATGAAAATCGGATCAGAAATATGGTCTCTAGAGTGATAACAGGCTCAGCCAATCAGATGCAAGATCACCTCGTAAATATGCGTGGATGTCGCTCATTATCAAACTCATCCGAGATCTTGGATGATATAAGCTTAGTTTCCATGTTTGATTGAATCGGATCAAAAATATGGCTCCATAGTGGTAACAAGCTCACCCAATCAGATGTAAGATCACCTCATTATTATATGTGGATTTCGTTTCTTATAGAACTCATCCGAAATATTGATTAATATAAGCTTCTATTCCATGCTGGATCAAAATCAGATCAGAAAAACGGCCTCCAGAGTGGTAACATGCTATTGTTGAAGGGCTGTTGGACGACGGCGGCAAGACCATAATCTTAGCTCACTTGGTATTACGAACAAGCGAGCTAACAATTGGAGTTGAAATTTTATAATTTTGCTGATAGAAAATATTATGTGGTATAGTAACGTAACTTGGCTTCTCTGCAAGTGACCGAGCCAATAACTATATAAGAAGCTAAACCATAAGCTTTCAATGAATAAATGCTCTCTCTCTCTCTCTCTCTCTCTCTCTCTCTCTCTCTCTCTCTCTCTCTCTCTCTCTCTCTCTCTCCGGGTTCTCTGTTACGTAATGTAATGGTAATGGCGAAAAATTTGATGACGAATGAGGATGCATACGGATGTATAGTTTAATCACGTCACTGGCAACAGTGTTTGAACAATTGATCTTAACTTAGCCATTGGAGCGTAAAAAATAGGCCATAGTGACCAAAATTAGGTCGGATAGCGTAGTACTCGTCAGGAATGAGGTATGTATGTACCCATCAAGTTTCATGACTATACAGATATCATTTTCTGAGAAATAAACCAAAGTATAAAAAGTAATAACAAAAATCAAGAAAACTACTAAACGTTCCCACCGGTGCTTTGAGAATTAGTCACTGTGTCTTACATTCGGTCTGGTAGGCTTTATAATTCATTTGCACATTAAAGTCCAGTAGAGTAGAACTCTTTTGGATGTATGCACACATCAAGCTTCATGACTATACAGGCAATAGAGTTCGAGAAATGAAGCTAATTTCAAACCTTACCGTTGCCAAAGGAGCGTAAAAAGTAGGTCACAGTGATCTCACTGGTCGTGTATTAGTAATATAACTCAGGATGCATGCATGTACACATCATGTTTCGTGGCTGTTCAGACAATAGTGTCCGATAAATGGAGAACTCATGAAATATTCAAAATCGCAAACTTTAACTAGCAAAAAGAACCTCTGTAATTTTTCTGGCACGTGGACTAAATTTGATATATTTGGTATATTTGGTATTTGGTATATTTGATAAACCTCAACTGGGAGTTCAGCTCCGGAAACGAGATGAAAATGAAAAATTAAAAAACATGAGCAATATTTAACACGGAAAATTATAACTAGCAAAATGCACCGCTACATCGCTGTTAGACATAAATACCAGTTTGGATTACAGAACTCAAATGATTCGAGAGTTACACTCTTTAAATGGAAATATTTCAATTATTGCTTTCTTTCAGTGGCAACATGAAAAGTATTAAAAATGAAAACTTTAAATATCAAGGTCACCTCTTCACCACTTGGTAGTCATGCATACCAAGCTTTGTTGCAATATGTCGAACAGTGCCATACCTATGCTTCATAAACGAAAATCAGTACTGATGGACAGAGACAGACGGACGGCCATGATAGCTATTCACCCGTATTACATACCTGGTGGGTGTAGGAACTAACACATCTAATTTAAGGAGCGGTCAATATTTACAAAGGTGGGGGAGGAGTATAATTTGGGGGTAGGGTATGAGGTTTTTTTTGGTGAATTAAAGACCGTTGAGTAACTTACGTTTCAGGGTTGTGTATTTTACACTAACAGTAACGCGGGGAGGAATCTATGGGCCAGGATATACAAATTACTCCGTCCCTCTCTTTGCAGTCAATATTTACCTGTCTTTATTTAGGAAATATGCATCTTCAGAAAAATTAAGGTACTTGTAGTTTAAAATCATTGGGATAATTTCCTCTTCAAGGATTTAAATATACACTTGATGTAAACTTACGGGGTGGGAGTGAGGGTGGGTGGGAAAGAAATTTTTATTTGAGATTATGATCTGAAACTCGTATATCAAAATAGCAATTGGACATACGAACAGACGGCAGAATGGTAGGATTAATCACTCTTCATGAAATAGTATACACAGAACTGTGAAATATTCAGAATTGTATTGGAACATTACGACGCAAGTCAACCTGAACAAGAGTTATAACATAGAAATAACAAATTTAAACTGTTTATAAAACAACATCCGCAGTCAACTAAATGAAACAGCTCCATACATATTTCAGTATGCTGCTTAAAACAAGTTTAAAGTATAACCGTCTCTAATTCAAATTCACCGGAAATTCCATTTAGAAAACAGAATGCAGTGTCATAATGAGCTGCAAATTGCGAACATGGCAAACCTAAATCTGCTGTAGCATAAAGCGTTGACAGATCATAGTCAACGCTGTTTGCTTTAAGTCGTAAGTAGATGCAACAGCGTAGACCATGATCTGGCCCCAATTTCACTATATTTTTCAGAATTTCTCCTCAAAGATTTTACGTTATCTTGCTTATGGTATTCCTGCAATCAATATGGAGAGTTTGTCAAAGGAAGGAATAGAGAAAAGGACGAAAAATAGCTGGATATTTTTAATATTTTAAATCTGGGAATCTTTTTCTTCTTAAAAACAAAGTTGAGATTCTCTTCAAATTTGAGGGAATTCTCAAATATTCCTCAGAGATAAACAATATTCTTTTCAAGAGAATTCGATGCATTATGATTTTAATTCTTTATGTATGCTGAATATTAAGTGAAAGATCAGTTGTTGTCAACCATAGAATCAGAAAAAAATAAGAAAATCTCAATCTGAAGAAGGTCATTTGAGAAGTTTAGTGCAACCGGAAACTGCTGGCGCATCATGCTGCAGCAGAGCTGGGTGTATGCTGCTCGTAGTTGTGCGTTAGATCCTGCTACAGCATATCTGAGTCTATGTTGCTTGTAGTTAATTGTGCGTCACATCATGCCACAGCAGTTCTGGGTCTACGCTACTTGTAGTTGATTGTGCGTTACATCATGCTACAGCAGATCTGGGTCCACGCTGCAGGTAGTTAGGTGTGCGTTACATCATGCTACAGAAGATCTGGGTGTACACTGCTCGCAGTTAGTTGTGCGCTACATCATGCTACAGCAGATCTGGGTCTACACTGCTCGAAGTTAGCTGTGTTACATCATGCTACAGCAGATCTGACCTTACGCTGTTCGTAGTTAATTGTGCGTTACATCATTTTACAGCAGATCAGGGGGTACACTGCTCATAATTAGTTGTGCGTTACATCTGCGTATATTAAGAAGATTTATCCATTTTCATTGTATGACACGTTTATATTTTTAAAAAAATCAAAATAAGATTAATGAAAATTGGAATCGAAAGCATACATTTTAATTTATCTATCTCGATTCAGACTTATATTTTAAAGATTTTATATGTGTACCTTTGTATTTATTTTATATACCTTTTACAGAATTTTATCATCTTTACCGTTTATCTTGTAGTACTTATTTTTTGCGTTTACTTAGAAGGGTTTATCTTTCTATTTTTTTTTTTAAAATTAAAATCTTTATATTTGCATTTTTATAACTTTACTTTTAACAGGCACCATACAGCCAGTATTGAGCTGAACTGCCGTTAAACCCTAATAAATACGTGCATGCATTCTCCATTTCGTATGTCTTTTCAGTCTACAAACATTATAACTTCAGCAAAAGTCTATTTACATTTGCCTAAATGTGTTAGTTTCTTCAACACTCTTGATTTATAACTGTTTAGCGTATTAAATATCTAGTGTGGCATACATACCAGATCTAAGCCTGTCATTTCACTAGATAGCGTATAAAATATCTAGTGTGACATACATACCAGATCTAAGCCTGTCATTTCATTAGCTAGCGTATAAAATATCTAGTGTGAGATACATACCAGATCTAAACCTGTAATTTCACTATCTAGCGTATTAAATATCTAGTGTGGCATACATACCAGATCTAAGCCTGTCATTTCACTAGATAGCGTATAAAATATCTAGTGTGACATACCAGATCTAAGCCTGTCATTTCACTAGCTAGCATATAAAATATCTAGTGTGACATACCAGGGCTAAGCCTGTCGTTTCACTAGCTAGCGCATACCAGATCTAAGCATGTCATTTCACTAGCTAGCGTATAAAATATCTAGCGTGACATACCAGGGCTAAGACTGTCGTTTCACTAGCTAGCGCATACCAGATCTAAGCCTGTTGTTTCACTAGCTAGCGGATAAAATATCTAGTGTGACATACCAGATCTAAGCCTGTCATTTCACTAGCTAACGTATAAAATATCTAGTGTGACATACCAGGGCTAAGACTGTCGTTTCACTAGCTAGCGCATACCAGATCTAAGCCTGTCATTTCACTAGCCAGCGTATAAAATATCTAGTGTGACATACCAGGGCTAAGACTGTCGTTTCACTAGCTAGCGCATACCAGATCTAAACCTGTTGTTTCACTAGCTATCGGATAAAATATCTAGTGTGACATACCAGGGCTAAGCCTCTCATTTCATTAGCTAGCGTATTAAATATCTAGTGTGAGATACATACCAGATCTAAACCTGTCATTTCACTAGATAGCGTATAAAATATCTAGTGTGACATACATACCAGATCTAAGCCTGTCATTTCACTAGCTAGCGTATAAAATATCTAGTGTGACATACCAGGGCTAAGACTGTCGTTTCACTAGCTAACGCATACCAGATCTAAGCCTGTCGTTTCACTAGCTAGCACATACCAGATCTAAGCCTGCCATTTCACTAGCTAAGCACATACTAGATCAATTCAATTAGAAAATTGTCGATCTTTCCTTTATTTGGCGGATCAAATTATCTTTTAAAAGTCTGTCCGTCATGCATTCAAATACAAGAATCCACAGAGATGTTGCCAGGATTTCATCTAAAGGGGGAGCTCCCTCCTTGTCACCAAAAACAAAAAGGGGGTGGGGGGATATGACCATAGTTCAATATTAACCAAACACTTAAATATCCGTCACTCTTTCTTCCTGCTCCACTTTGTTAGAGCTCTATTGAAATCAAAATCCTCAAAAGATATCCCCTCTAGCTGAATAAACTCTGTTGATTGTTTCTGAGATTATTCTGTTCTTTATCTGTGTATGAATAGTGTTCTGTGCTGAGAACCACCTTTAACAGTCTGCTGTCTGAAGGGGCATATGCATAGCTAGCTTGAACAAGTTGGGAAACTGATTTTTATGGTTGTTATGTACAATTTTCCACAGCTCATAGGTAATGTCTCGTGGATATCTCTGCTCCAAAAAAAGATTTTTCACCAACATGAGCCGTGCAAAAGTTTCACTTTCTTGCATTAGTGCTTTGCTGACTACAATGACCGATTTCTTATCTGTTCCACAATGCTGTGTTAGGGTTTTAAGTCCATCAATGCCATCGTCTGCTGTTTAGACAGAGGTATTTTGATCAAATAAATATCCTTACTTTTTAATTTCTTTTTAAATTCTTATTTATTCCATTTCTCTTAACCCTTGGAGTGCAGTTTGTAGCACAAGATTCCTCAGAGCTAAATTATTTGAAAAAAATAAATGAAAATTGCACTCTACTTTTAATTTGCCTGTATTTTAATTAGGCTAGGTATTCTGCCTTTTTTACATTTCGAAATACCGCTGAATAGGGAGCTGACCGGCATGCCGTCTGTTTTTATCCATCCAGCATGTACACCAGCCTCGCATTCAACATCATTTTCTGGTTAAAAATCACTCACTGCTATTCCCAATAACACTTTCACAGCTCCATTAATCTGATATACTTCAAAAATTTTAAAATTAATGTCATCATTGCTATCATCAGGCAGTATTTGCCGAACTAAATCGTCATCTGCAGATAAACCATGTTGGGAGTCAGCCATTTTGGGCTTTCTATGTAGCCCGTATTTTAAACAAGCATTTGTAAAACTTTTTTGATGAATGCAAGTTTAAAACTATGACAAAATGCTTGTTCCAGGGCCCAATGTGCCAATCAAATTTAGTTTAACAACCATTCATGTCAAGCCGAAATACCCAGATGTGTAAACAGTTGCCGACCCGAAAAGAGACACATGTCGCGACAAGCGCTACGAGACCTCTACCGGCGGCGTGAATATGTCACAATAAGCACTTTAAGGGGTAACAGTTAAATAAAAATTGTATACTGCGCAGAGTACATTTTTATATGCGCGACTTTAAACTAATTTGTTGGAGTTCTCGCGCATCGCTGCTCTCAAAGTGCGCAAAGTCGTACAAATTTCTCGCACCATGGCAGCATCTCTGAATCCATCGTTGATTCACTCGAAATAGAAGGTATCCATGATTCATTCAGTTCGGTATTATGTTTTAGATTGGTATTAATGACACACAAAAGCAGAATCAGGGTTCCAAATCATGATTTTTAATTCAGAATTCCGACCAAGAATTAGTCAAACAGGGGTATGTTTTGGTGATCTGATCAAAGGTGTCTGTTCTGATCGAGAATAAGTCAACAAGGGGTATATTTTGGTGTTCTGACCAAAGCTTTCCCTTATAACCGAAAATTAGTCAACCTGGGGTATATTTTGGTACTCTTACCAAAAAATTGACTGTTCTGACCGAGAATAATGGAACATGGTGGGATCTCTACAGAGTGACGTCATATATGGTATCTAGTAAGTGCGCTTGTATAGTATTACCATACAACTGGCTACCGGCTACCGCGCGTCTGACGTCACTGAGTCTGACGTCACTCCGCGCTTCGCAGTGACGTCATGTATGGTATCTAGTAAGTGCGCTTGTATAGTATTACCATACAACTGGCTACCAGCTACCACGTATCTGACGTCACCGCGTCTGACGTCAACCATAAAAAATATATAGGACAATAATGAAAATTAATCTTTTCTTGAAAAATGGTTGGTCCTGAAAAGGGCCGTTGGAGTTTTTTTTTGGTTTAACAGAGAAGACATCTCCTGGAGGGTCTTCTTTTCCTTAAACTTCTACGGACTTAAGGTCCGTAGAGGAGCACTCGTTTCAGGCAGCCTTGTCTCTCCACATTGATGCGATGTTTCCAGATAGCGGTCTCTGTCATCTTCGTGATCGCCCATGAAGCTCTGACATACATCGGGAAGTCTGGGTCGAACAACATCCCCGAATACGATAGTTGATGATTTAACACTAGTCCACATCTTTTGTTTCTTCCGGAGTGGTCTTGGAGAAAAGCGGTGAAGCTCTACGAGACAAGCGGTGGTATATATACCCTATGAGCGGATCGAAATGGATTGAAATGAACTACCAATCCAAGCGCGCGTTACAAGTGGGTATGATTTTCTTCCAATGGGAAGAGAGTGGGGTGTGACGTAATCTTTAGTATAAAGGCATCACAGCGTTCGTAGGGATTTTACTTTGGACAGCCTAATGGAGACCACAAAGACCACTATGTATTGGGGTGAGCCTGCGACGACGACCAATGGCGTAGTGAACTTCCAACCGGAAGATTTTAATTTAGATTTCCTAGATTTTTTGTCCTCTTCTCAAGAATTTGTACCTGAAACTACCACGACTGCTGCTGCTATACCAATAGCCTCTTTGCCTGTCTTGGATGATTTTAAAAAGAGGCAAAAAGAAGAACTGGAAAAATTTTGTACAGCGACAGAGAGAAGCCGAAGAAGTTTTTCTTCAGCAAGAAGAGGAAAGAAGAAAACAAGAAGAAGAAATAAGAAAGTTAGAAGAGGAGAAGTATGAAGGACAGAAGGAAGGGAGTGAGGAAAACAAAACGGTGAGTCTACTACAATACATTTTAGCGAAGTTAAAACATCTGAGAAACCTGTATCAGATTTCTTTAAGTCAGCCTAAGAGGAAAAGACCATCACGAGCCAAACATTCGAAACCCATCACGACTACTACTGAGATGTTACCACCACCACCACCACCATTCACTACTACTACTACTACCACCAAAGCAGCAGCAGCAGGAGGAGGAATAGGAGTTGGTCGTGGAAAGGGATTGAGACAGTTGAACTTGATCATGTCCAGTCCATAAGTTTGTTTAACAAACAAACACCCCAACGGTCCTTTTCAGGGCCACCCATTTATCTAGAAAAGATCATCATCCAATTTGCCAAAAAAAAAATCAAGTAAAACTTTAAACCCATTCATTGGTTTGTGTAAGAGTGAGTGCGTGCGTGCGTCCATACTCTAAATAACAAAAAAAAAAAAAACAACAAAAGACACTTACTTTTTTTCCATTCTGGTCTATTCTCTTTTTTTTACAAACTAATTCAGCATGAACATAACACCACACTCAAAAAAAGTCCATCGTTCACTGTCTGTCTCTCTTGTTCTTCTTGAATTTCTTCACAGGGATCAAGGGTTCTTTTTCTTCTTCTTTCTCAGTGTCTTCAAGTCGTCTAGCTTTCTTGCTTTTCTTGACGACGGGGATTAGTTCTTCTTCTTCTTCTGGGACTGAAGATCCCTCTGCTTCCTCCCTCTCTGGTAGGTTTTCTTGTTTCTGAGGACACTCTGAAGACCAATGTCCTTTTTCTTGACAATGATAACAAGTATCTTTCCCTTTGTCTCTCTTTTCTTTTCCTTGACGTTGTGGACATTCTGGAGCCCAATGTCCTTTCTCTTGGCAGATATAGCAAGTATCTTGACTTTTATCTCGAGAAGAGGAGTAGTTCTTAGTCTTACTGGTATACTTTCCTAGGACTCTCTCCAAATTTCTGATAGCCACAGCCGTCTGTTGTGCTAAATCTCTGACCAGAAGGGTAAGCATTTCTGACTGCTCTTCCATCTTCACAGTTTGAAAGTAGAATAACGAATACTGATTCTGAGGGTAGGAAGATCTCTCTATATATAGTCTCCCTGTGTGAAACTGAATCAGATTCAAATCAAACTTCAAGATGAAAAGATCACGCAATCTCTGTGAGAAAACAGAAGAAGAAACGAAGAGGCCACGAAGACGAAAACTTTCCGTGCCACCTGAAATACCGCTCGCTGAAAAGCTAGCTCAAGTCCATGCTAGCGATTTCGAAGAAGAGATGAGTTAACCTGAAACCTTACCACCTTCTAACTCACCCAAAGAATCCACCACCACCCCTGACCAAGAAAGTCCTACCGCGGCTCCAGAAAATTACTATCAGATTCGAGAGACGCAAAAAATGACCTCTAGAAAATTTAAAACCACGGCATACACTTACACGGTTCGCTTTAAAGACTTCAAGTCCGAAGTGCCTCCCGAGAAAGCGGCAGGGTTCATTACCCATTTGTGGGATTCTGTCTTACAGAACTTGAAACGACAATGCGGAGCCAAAGAGGACGACCGGTTGAGACTGTCCATCCATCACGACAGTTTGAAGTCGCCTGTTTGGATCGAGTTCAGCACCCCGGCAGAATTAACACCAGCCAAAGTCATGACCAAAATCGAACACGTTCAACAATCTAACGAAGAGTTTTCCATCACGGATGGAAAGGCTACACTTCACATGACTCACGTCTCCCCTCCTCGAGGGATTGGACGAAGTAGGAAAGCGTTACTGGTGGACGACCTTCGTAGTACCAAACGCAGTGTCGTCCAAATCAACAATTCTCAAGACCAGATATGTTTAGCCCGTGCCATCGTGGTGGGGCGAACGTATGCCGACAAGAACGAGACCGTAGAATGGAAAAGAGCCTGGAATAACATTCGACGATCGGAGAAAGCCAAACAACGAAACGAAGCAGAACTCCTGTTACAACAAGCAAGCATCCCCAAAGACACCGTGTGTGGCATTTCTCAAATGCAACAACTTCAAGACGTCTTGGCTCCTGGCTACACCTTGAAAGTACACCCTCAAGAAGTGCGCGGAGATCTGCTGTTTCGAGAAGCCGATTTCCCCGAATGAAAATACATTCACCTCTATCACCATCGAGAACATTTCGATACCATCACCAGTATCACAGGATTTTTGCGATACGGATATTATTGTGAGAAATGTGACCAAGGATTTAACAATCGAGACCGACACATGCACTGCGGAGAGAGATGTCGGGGCTGTTTAGCAACCAAGCCATGCCTTTCTGAACAACGCGTCCATTGTGAGACGTGTCGACGAACTTTTGTCAGTCCCTCTTGCTACGAACAGCATCGCAAGACACAAGGACACCAACAAAAATGTGCTTGCGACTTATTGAAATTATGCTCCACGTGTGGACAGCTGATTCGAACCAACGACCCCAAGAGACACGTTTGTACCGGCAAGAAAAGATGCCGCTTTTGTCAGCAGATGGTGGATTATGATCATCAATGTTTCATGCAAACGTACGACAATACACTGAAGAAAGAATTAAAGAGGGATTAGAACAAGAACCAAGTGGATTTCATCTTTTTTTTTTTTGAATGCATGCAAGAAACGGGCATTCACATTCCCAATCTCTGCGTCGCTCATCGGGCTTGTGAGAAGTGCATCCAAGAACCTATCCACGTTCACTGTCCTCATTGTAGTAGGATTCCAGGAGAACGTGAAAAAATCTTTCGTGGTCCTAACACTTTGCCCGAGTTTGCTCAATGGATTTTAGACCCTACCGACGACACTAAAAGCGAAGAAGACATTCAACGTTACGGAGACTGTCATCGCTATGCGACCGTCATGGCTCACAATTTCTCGGGATACGATGGACAGTTTTTGTAAAAAATATTATTCGCAACAAGGTACCGAATGCCCCCAAGTCACCATGAACGGAGCCAAACTCATCTACATGAAAGTGGGACAAGTCAAATTCAAAGATTCCATGAGTTATTTAGCCATGCCTTTGAGTCGAATGCCTAAAACATTTGGTATGACAGAAATGGCCAAAGGATATTTTCCTCACTTCTTCAATACGGAAGCCAATCAACACGCCGTCCTACCGCATTTGCCTGACGTCGACTTTGACTTCCAAGAGGAAATGTTAAAGTAATGTCGTTCCGATGTGGACATTTTGCTGTGGAAATTTTCGACAGTTATTGCTAGATCACGGAGACATCGATCCTTTGAAAGAAGCGTGCACCCTACCCAAAGCCTGTGCCTTAGTGTACACCAAAAACTTCATGCCCGAGAACGAACTAGCCATCATAGACTCTAACACGTCTCTCTTCGCCAGTCGTCAATACTCGGCCAAAGCATTGCGTTGGCTCCATTACTTGTGTCAAAAGGCAGACAAATGGATACAACATGCCAGAAACGGAGGAGGAGAAAAGAAGATTGGATCTTATTCCGTGGATGGTTGGGATTTAGAAAACCCGCACACGGTGTACGAATTTCAGGGCTGCTTGTTTCACGGATGCCCTACCTGTTTTCCTAAACGAGACCTGAAAAGTCCTTTCACGGGAGCCAGCATGGAAGAGTTGTACGAACACACTTACCAACGACGACTAAAGTTAGAAAGTCAAGGATACCAAGTGGTAGAAATGTGGGAGCACGAGTACAATCGACGTTTCAAAACCGATCCTGAATTTAGGAGCATTGCCGAAAGTTACGACGTGGCCGACATCGAACCTTTGGATCCACGCCACAGTTTATTTGGAGGACGAACCAATGCCACTCGCTTGCTGTACGACGTAGACGAATCAAGAGGAGAAGAAATCAAATACATCGACGTGTGTTCATTGTATCCTTGGACACCCTGAAATCTTGACAGAACACATCGACGTGGAACACATTCGTCAATACGAAGGATTGATCAAATGCAAAGTCTTACCCCCGTCCCACTTGTACCATCCTTTCTTACCTCATCATTGCCAAGGAAAACTGATGTTTCCTTTATGCCGTACGTGTGCCGAAACATGCAACCAAGTTCACCCCTGTCACCACACGGAGGAAGAACGCGCTTTGACAGGAACGTGGGTCAGCGCCGAATTGTTTCGGGCTCTGGATCGAGGATACCGTTTGTTGAAAGTGTACGAAATTTGGCACTTTCCAACCACCGCACAATACCAAAAGGACGACGCCTCGAATCCAGTCATTTTCTCAGGGTACGTCAACCAATTTTTAAAACTGAAACAAGAAGCCAGCGGCTATCCCTCGTGGTGTCAGACTCCCGAAGACCAAGTCCGATTCAAAGAAGAGTACCATGAGATCGAACGGATCACTTTGGAAGACGTAGAAAAGAACGAAGGAAGAAGATCGTTTGCCAAAGTCATGTTGAATTGTTTGTGGGGAAAAATGGCACAACGTTCGATCTTACCCAAGATGGAATACTTGACCGATCCTAGTGACTATTTTAAACTGGTGGACAACAAAAGTAAACTAGTCAAACGCGTCGAAATCGTCCGTGAAGATCTGATCTTAGTCAATTTCGAAGAAGAATGCAAGTTTGTAAAGGCCGACGACTTCAGCAACGTGGTCATTGCAGCTTACGTGACAGCCCATGCTCGCTTGAAATTGTATGACGAAGCTTTAGAAGTGTTGGGAGATCGTGTCCTGTATTTTGACACCGACAGTTGTATGTACATCCATCGGCCTGGTTGATCACATCCTACCATCCAAGGAGGTAGTTTAGGAGCCTGGACGGACGAGCACCCTCAAGACACCATTCTGAGTTTTGCCAGCGGCGGTCCTAAAAATTACGGGTACCGATACCGAGACCCACAAGGACAATTTCACACCCAATGCAAAGTCAAAGGATTGACTCTAAACTATCGAACCAGCCGAGTGGTCAGTTTTGAGGTTTTGAAAAATGCTTTGCTGTCTGGACAAATGGAAGACTTTCGAGTGAAAACGTTAGAAATTCACAAGATCGTACGGTTACCTAATCACCAAATCGTCAGTGGCCCGGTAGGAAAAGTTTACCAAATTGTGTACCAGAATCGAGTGAGACTTCCAGACCACACCACTTTGCTTTATAGACACGCCGATCTTCAGTATAAAAAGGGACCACTTCCAAACCTAGCCATTCATTGGGACTTCCAACGTTGACCGAGCAAGAAGAAAAAAGATGAAGATGATGAATACTCATGCCACCCACCCATCGAGTGAGAAATCTAGTGTGAACTCCAAGTGTGATCACGACCTGGAGTGCGATGCGGTGCCATGCGACGAGACGGATTCCGTACGCTTTTGCATCAGCGATGCAGCACGACCTTACCGACGATCTAGCGATGCAGGACATCCTTTCTTCTTTATTGGGAATGCTAAACGTACCTGTGAATGTCATCCCTACATGGGTAAAGAATTGACGATACCTGTGACTTTGGCTGGCTATTCCAAGTTTGAAAAGCGATATCAGACGTTCAAAGATAAGTGGCCTAAATATCTGCAAGGACCTACTCCCAATGCTTTAGCCAGATCTGAATTTATCTACTTGGGAGAAGGCGATAAAGTTCAGTGTTTCAGTTGCGGTGTGAGACTTCACGAATGGGAGTAAAAAAGACTTGGCTTACTTGGAACATGCCAGATGGTCGCCGCACTGTCAGTATTGCCTTTAGTCGGTGAAGAGTACATCGCGTACGATGAGCCGGATGCCAGTTCCAAGAAGTAACATGTCGGATGATACTTTACAAGTATCCATTCGTGTTTTATCTTTGGAGTTGCGAGAACGCATTTACCAAGAATTGGTTCAGATACAAGTGAAACGTAAAAAACAGTTACATCCTTTACGACATACACGTTTTAATCATTGGTATCTGAATGCTATAAGAAGTTTAATTGCTATGAAAAGGTTCAAATGGTCAGACATTGATCAAAAAAGAAATTGGGCTTGAAAGGAATTGGATGGCACCACCTACCATGTGGGAGTGATACAGCAAATTCCATGGAACAAAGTGGAGGAAAAAAAGTGACCAACTTACAGGAATACCAAAAACGTTTACAAGAAGTGTCACCTCAAGACGAAATGCCTTTACGTCGTCTGACGTGTAAGGTCATCACTGAACATCTTGGATATCCTTTACCCACCGATTCCATTTGGCAAGTGTATGACTATTTCGTCACAAAGAAGTCTAGCTTAGAAGAGCGCATTCGTGGCTAGCCTTTAGAGCTGCGAGTACGCATTTACAGAGTTGGTCAAGAGACAAGTGAAACGCAAACTCAAAGTCATTTCTCGATTTTTAAGCTATGCTAACTTCCAAACTGTCAGAAGAGTGATTCTAAGGAGAACCTTTCATAGTAGAATCCCGGGAGTAGTCTATCACAAAAGATCCAAACCTTGGGAACCTGGATATAAAAACTCACCATGACAGGACTGTTGTCTACACTTGTGAAACGTATTCCGTGGAAGGAAGTCAACGATCGTGTTCAGACCTTAGAGGATTATAAACACTTGATACAAGAACTGTTTCCATTGAATTTTGGACGCTATGCCGTGTGTGTCTTGGTGACTGCATTTCTTGGATTTCGTTTTCCAGGACATTCGTTGTGGACTATTTTGGAGGAATAGTGTTGTTGGCGGAGTAACCAAAAAAACATGACCATTCATGCTTTATCGGTACACGAAAGACAAATTGTACTCAAAGTGTTGAGACTAGTGATGAACACGAGTTGTGTACCTCCGTGTGAAGAAGACATTAGTCAAACTTTATCTACCCTTCATACGTTTCAAGAAGTGTGCATTGCTAGTTGGTTACACCAACAACTTTACGATTGGAAAGATGTACGTGACTGGAAAAGTATTGGTTTCGATGCTTGGCTACAAGAAGTGGCACAGTTTGCCAAAGACCTGGCACGTCACTAATTTTCCAAAAGTGAAATGGGAACGCAAGTCAGAAATGACCTTAGAAACAGTCATGGAAGAACCTGACACAGAGAAAGACCACACCGTCGTACACATGGAAACACCTCAAAGACAAACCCCCTCTATTCCGTCAGAGACATTTCATTCTTCCACCACAGAGACCAGAATACCACCAGTGCCTGTACACTCCATTCGTAGGACAGTGTTTTGTTCTTGTTGTACATTGACTTGTTTATACAGAACTTTGATTCTTTTAGTGGTCGTCTTATTGTTGTACCTCACCATTTTTGCCGTCTGTATATTTGTCCTTCATGACTTGAAAAATATGTTTTTGTTTTGTTGTGTTGACATTTTTTGAAAGAAAAAAAAAAAAAAAAAAAAAAACGTGTATGAAACGTATAAAATGTCTTGTGTCTTTTGTCTTCTTCTCAAAAATCTTCCTACCTCAGTCATGGCTACGTCTTCTTCTGCCTCGTCTGCCTCTTCTTCATCTGTGGTCAAAGTGATTGACGAAAAGTTAGATCGTCAAAGTTGGGAAGCTTTGTATCTGCGCCATCCTTTTAACATGTTGATTGCTGGACCGAGTGGTTCAAGTAAAACCGAATTTGTCAAACGTTTGATCGAACACAAATCTCATCTGTTCGATCGTCCTCCTCAACGCATCGTGTGGTGTTACAAAGAGTGGCAATCGTCTTACACGCTACTTTGCGAAAGTCGAGGAGGGGCCATTTCGTTTGTGGAAGGCATCCCTCGCGAAGACGATGGGATCGTGTCTGACGTGAGTCAAACACATCTGGTCATCTTCGACGACATGTTAGGAGAAGACGAAGAAGAATTTAAACTTTGGTTTACACGAAAAGGACATCATCGGAATCCCAGCATCATTTACATTACTCAAAATTTATTTCAACAAAGTAAAGCCCATCGAACCATCAGTCTCAACGCTCATTACGTGGTGTTGTTTAAAAGCCCCAGAGACAAATCTCAAGTGCAAGTGTTAACCAAACAGTTAGGCACTCCTTGGCTGAATTATGCGTATTACGATGCCACTCAAACACCTCATGCGTATTTACTCATCGACTTAAAACCTACCACTCCCGACTATTTGAGATGTCGTACCCAATTGTTTCACCATTGGTGCCAAGAAGGAGGTCCCGTCATTTACACGTCCCCTTCGGCCACTCTCTGAAAGAAAAAACTATAAAAACATCCACTGCGTCATTTCTGTCTCACAGTCTTCGAGATGGCCTCCTTTCAAGCTCATCCTTCTGCCAAATTGATTCGTGCCTTGTATGGCATCAGTCGCGAAAAAAATGCACAAGTCCGTGTCCGTTTGTTAGAAGCTAGTCTCAAAGAAGTGTTACGATGGTTTACTTTGACGGCACGTCAGTTACTGCAAGGCATCATTCACATCCCTCATCAAACTCAACGTGTTTTTCAAAAACATAAAGGGGCGTTGGCACAACTGGCCGATCCTAGAATCGATCCACGGACTAAAAAACAAATCATTTTAACCCCTGGAGGTAGCGGTTTAGGAGGGGTCATGATTCGTTCACTTTTGAAATGGGATCCTAATGCCCAAGCCAAAAAAAACAAAAACCAAAAAGAAAAACATTAAGAAGAAGAAAAGCCCTAAAAAGAAAGCCCCCAAGAAAAAGAAAAGCCTCGCCAAGAAAACACCAACCACTACGACCCTCAAGAGAGATACTGCTGCGAGGACGCAAACGTACACCCGCAAGCAGAGACAGGCAGCAGTGATGAGGTCTCCTTCTCTTCCGTCCACTTCTTCTTCTTCGTCCCCCTTCATGATGATGCCTGCCAAACCGGACTTAAGACAAGTATTTCCTAATTTGATGCAAAAATGGAAACCTATTTCGAAAGTCACCACTCCGGGACCCTCGACTTCGACTTATTTGGCCACTGCAGCAGCCGCTAACAAAGTACCGTCCCCTAAAACCAAAGTCCAAGAGAGAACCGGCATGTTGCAAAGTTTAGTGGATTTATCCAAAGAAGAATTGAGACGATTTAGTCCGTTGAAATCACCTCAACGTCGAGTGATGCCTGTCATGAAGATGGTACGCCGTGCAGACAATCAGTGGAGACGTGTTCCAGTATAAAATAGAAGTGTGACCTGCCAGACTTCAGACTTGCTCCTGACCTCTAAGATGACCCCCAAACGCGCACACCACCACCAAAAGAAGAAAAGCAAAACCAAAAAAGGTCTTCCACCTCGTCTGGCTAAACATTGGGATGTCTTGTCTGTCCTGACCAAATCCAATCCTCCCATGCGAAAACAACTCATTCAAACTGCACCTAAAGAAATCGTCGATACCGTGTGCGAATGTTGTTTGAACGTCTTGAAAGGAACGGTACCTTTGTCCAAGACAGAAACAAAAATTAGGCAAACATCGGAACGTTCTTCGCCAAATGGTGAAAAAGAAAATACCTCTCCATCAAAAGAAAAAAATGTTGGTGCAACGAGGAGGATTTCTACCTATGCTGATAGGACCGTTGTTAAAAATAGCGGCTCCTTTGTTAGGAACGATTACTGGACCGCTTTTAGGAGGTGTCATGCGATAAAAGGACGGGAAGAAAAAAGAAGATAAAAAGGACACCCTTCTCTGGAAAGACCACACATTTGTACCTTTGAATGAAATGGAAGGACGAAAACTGACTTTAGTACCTTACAAACGATGGATGGAATTTCATCGTTGGAACGAACAACGGATACCTCATTTACCACCCAATCCCAATCTCCAAGAGATGTCAGTTACAACGAGAATTACAAGCGCTGTTGGATCGAAGCGATTTGTCAGAAACAGAAAAATCGCAACGGTACGGTCAACTCTTACAACGTCTGCAACTCTTTCACCAAAAGGCTGTAGACGAAACAGCTCCACCCACTCTAAGAGATTTCAAAGCCCTGATGAAAAGCCAACCTAAAGTCACCACCACCAAAACAGACACCGCCACGGGGATGACAGAAGAAGACGAAGAGCCTCGAGAAGTGTTTCAAACTCCGTCTGCTTCTACCATCTCTAGTAAGATTGCCACGGCCTTGTTGACACCCTCACCTACCCCTCATGGAGAAAAAATGAAAGATTGGGTTCATAAGAGGATGTCCACTCCTTCTTCAGCAGAAGAAAAAAAGAAAGACAGCAAGACTGAAGTGAAAAAAGAGACCAAGAAGAAACCTGCCATCATTACCCCTTCTTCACTACCCACTCCTGTGGCTCGTCGAACGCGTCAAGCCACTTCGTCCAAACCTCACGGTACCCAAAGTAGTAGCATCGAACAGTGGGTGACTTATTGAAAAGTCCAAACATGGAGAAACTTTTAACCACCATTTACTACAATCCTGGCCATGCTGCTGGTTACGGAGGAGTTCAAAAATTGTATCGAGCTGCTAAAAGTAAATTGAAAAGTGTACGTTTGCCAGAAGTATGACGATGGTTACAAGAACAATCGACGTACACGTTACACAAACCCATTCGACGAAAATTTTCTAGAAGTCCAACCAAAGTGGAGGGCATCGATCATCAATGGCAAGCCGATTTAGCCGACGTCTCTCATTTGGTAGCCTACAATCGTGGTCACAAATATTTGTTTTGTGTCATCGACGTGTTTTCCAAATTTGCTTGGGTCGTGCCTTTGACTTCTAAAAGCAGTACCGAATTGGTACGTGCTTTAAAACTGGTGTTGAAACAAAGTGGTCGTCACCCTTTACGATGGCAAACCGACAAAGGCACCGAATTTCTAAACCAAGCTTTTCAAAAAGAATTCAAACAAAGACACATTCATTTTTTTACCACCGAAAATCCTGAAACCAAATCGAGTGTCGTGGAACGTTTTCAAAGAACTTTGAACGAACGCATGTGGAAATATTTTACACATCAACATACTCTCAAGTACATCGACGTGTTACCACGTTTGGTCAAAGCGTACAACCAATCGTACCATCGAAGCATCGGATGTGCCCCCGAAGAGGTCAGCCCTGAAAACGAAGTGACAGTGTTTGATCGATTGTTTGGCACACCTAAATGGAGACCCCAGAAGAAGAAAGCCCTGGGGTTGAAGACGGGAGATTGGGTTCGCATCGGAAAATCCAAGCGCACTTTTGACAATGGTTATTTACCCAACTGGACCACCAAATTGTTTCGTGTCACTACACCCGTGCATGAACGCGATCCTCCCGTCTATAAATTGGAAGACATGCACGGTGAAGTACTCAAAGGAACTTTTTACTTGCCTGAGTTACAACGAGTGACCAAAAAAGAAGACTTGTACAACATCGAAAGCATTCTCGAACAAAGAACACGCAAAGTGGGCAAACGTCGAGTAGAAGAAGTCAAAGTACGTTGGAAAGGATATCCTCCTAGTTTTGAATCTTGGATTGCCGCTTCCCAAGTTGTCGACTATAAAAAGAAGAAGTAACCCAACATGCCATTCAACACAACCACGACCTCGACTCCTTCGCAGGGTTCTTCTCTTCAAGAATTACAAAAACAACCGCTCTGGGTGTGGTGCGGTGAACGTGTGCTTAAAAATCAAATCGTCTTTTTCTGCCAAATCTTTGTGGTGTATTGTGTCATCGGAGCAGCCATTGCCAATATGAGTTTGCAACAAGGGGTCAAACAAATGGAAAAACAATTGTGGACCATTTTACTCAGCAGTTGCATCGGTTATCTTCTACCCAGTCCCTCTTTGAAATTTACGACGACGGACAACCAGCGCAACGGTAGTACGACCAACGCCAGTCCACCTTCTTCCAGTCACCATAATACCAGCCCTTTTTTGGAACCGTTTGAACATCATTCTTCTGTCCACTCGAGTGACTCCTCGGAGAGCAAAACTTTGGAACTACTATGAATAAGCAATTTTATTTAACTTTACCGAGTGACAGTTCCATGGATGTGTTTCCCAACAACATCTTATGTTGTTTCACGACCAAATTACCTCAGGCTATCCAATTGGATCACGAAGCTCATTGGGAAGTGGCTTTGGTAGAAATCATTCATCCTACGCAAATCCAAAACATCAACAAAGATCAAACCACTTTCATCGTGGAAATCTTGAACGCAAAAATGCAAGAGGAGTTGGACAAACATGATCCTGAAATTCGGAATTCATTAAAAATGGTAGTAAATAATAATCCTCTCTTGGGGCACTATACCATGAGCATTCCTGTGGGGTATTATTTTAGTGCTCAACATTTGGTGGACGCGATTGCAGCCGTCTTCGAAGCCCACGTTGAAAAAGCCTTAATAAAAGCCAATAAATGGTTAGAGATCAGTTACCATTCTGTGGCACGCCGTCTCGTCTTGCGATTTTTGAAAGAGAGGGGGGAGGTACCAATCGACAACAAAGACACAAACTTACCCGAGCAGGAGAGAAAATTCTTATCCATCGAATTTTCTCCTGGGTTGTATGCTATTTTGGGTGTAAATAAAGAGTATACTAATCTAAAAGTCCAAAGCAACACAGATTTCAAACATGCTTTTAAAGCCCCTATCGAATTGAACGTTGGACTGAATTTAATGTTTCTGTACTCCGATGTGGTAGAATACAACGTGGTGGGAAACACAGCCGCTCCGTTACTGAGAGTCATTCCTTTCAAAGTGGATTCTGCCGCCGCGTCGTACGAAGAAGGTGGTGGAAACACGTATCACGTTCACCGTGAATTTGTACACTCTCATTATCTTCCAGTCAGTAAATCGTATTTTGACAGTGTCAACATTAGTATAAAAGGAGATTTGGGACAAAGTGTTCCATTCATTGACAAAGGAAAAGTCACGGTGAAACTACATTTTCGAAAAAGCTTCTCCAACGAATTGTAACATCTAAAATGTATCCGGTGTACCGAGGAGTGGCTCGACAACGAGGACATGGTTTAGGAGATATGTTAAGATCGGCCTTTCGGACGGTAGCCCCTATTTTGAAACCCATGGTGACTCGAGGATTGCATGCCTTAAAAGATGCCGCTTTGACGCAAGGAAAAGAATTTCTTCAAAACGTCCTCATCGACAAACAAAATCCCAAAGAAGCCTTTATGAGAGCAGGAAAAAATGTGTTGATGCACACTGGCAAAGATCTTTTGTGTCTCCGAGAGAGTCCTATAAATTCACTTCACGCTTCTGCCCTGGCATTACTTCTTCCTCCACTTCACAGCAAGGACAAGGTAGAAAGAGATGACGTCGACACCCCTTTAGAGCTCATAAAACACACGGTGGTGTTCCAAAAAAGAATAAGAAAAGAAGAACAGTCAGAGAATTAGACCTGTTTGATTACTAAGTCTTTATAAATGATGCACCGAGATTCTTGCGAATGTACCAAGTCAGAACTGGATCTGTTTACCATGCCTCCCACCATGATGACGATGCAAGAATCCCAATGGGTGGAATTTCATCCTGTATCGTCTTTGACGGATTCAGCTCCTATCGAATTTGAAATCAAAGGACAAACCGAAGATTACATCGATCTGAATAGCAGCAACTTGTACCTGAAACTCAAAGTACTCAAAACGGACAACACTGTTCCTGGGGACGGTGACCTAGTGGCTCCCGTCAATAATTTCATGCATTCCTTGTTTAGCGAAGTGGATTTGTACTTGAATAACAAACTGGTTAGCAGTAGCATGGACACTTACCCTTACCGTGCTTACTTGGAAAATCTCTTGACGTACGGAAAAGAAGCCAAGAACACTCATCTGGATGCTTCGGTGGTCTGGAAACCTGACACCTCGGGAAAGTTCAACGAGACAGCCGCGCCAGAAGCGAACAATCCTCACAATGTGAGATTTAACGACCGCCGAAAGATAATCAGAGGCAGTTTAGAACTGATGGACCGTTTGCATTTGGACATGTGGTTGCAAGACAAGTATTTGTTGAACGGAGTGGATGTACGCCTGAGACTGAATCGCAGTAGTGTTGCCTTCCATTTGATGGACGGTGATAACGAAGACTACAAAACCAAAATCGAAGAAGCCAGACTTTACGTGCGCCGTGTGGAAGTCTTACCTAAAGTAGCCAACGACATCAGTCAAACGTTGAGCAGAACCACTGCCAAGTATCCTGTGCGACGAGTGGAAGTGAAAACATTTACCATTGCCTCTGGACTCCGATCCAAAGTCGAAGATCACGTCTTCTAAGGACAGCTTCCCAAACGTTTGCTGATTGGCATCGTCAGAAATTCAGCCTTCAATGGAGACCTCGGTCAAAATCCGTTCCACTTTGATCGCTTCAACGTCTCCAAGATAGAAGTCAGTCGAGATGGCAAGACATTGTGTACCAGACCTTTTGATCCTAAATTTGAAAAGAAAAATTACTTGCGATCTTACTTGACCCTGTATGAAGCCACGGGACAGTTAGGCACCAACAGCAGCCACGGCATTTCGTAGGAAGATTATGCAGGAGGATATGCGTTTTGGGGATTTGATTTCACTCCGGAGCAAGGCAGCGACGAAGGACATTTCCACACTATAAAATCAGGCCAACTTCGTGTGGAACTTCAGTTTACAAAACCTCTCGACCACACGGTGAACATCGTCTTGTATGCAGAATTTGATAATACTCTAGAAATCAACAGTTTGAGAGAAGTGATTCTAGACTATCAGAAGAAAAAGAAAAGATGCAACACGAAGAAGAACCCATGGAGATAGAATATGAGGGATGTTGTGAAGCACAGCAGCAGTCACAAACCACCAGTGATGACGAGGTGGTTCATTCAGAACCCCAAAAAGAAGAAGAAGAGAAAAATAGTGTTCCCAAGTTTGCTGGATTTATGGCTTGTCGATGGCGTGAACAAGACAAACATTTAGTCTCCTGTTATGCTAAGGAATTGATTGAAAGAATTAACACCCTGACCCGAGATCATTGTCATGGATGTCAAATTGATCATCCCAGTCATAAACAACACGACAAATGGATGAATATTTGGAAGACACCTGGTCTCAGATCTCGGAAGAAATGGTGTTGAGACAATGGTATAAAGACTTGCAGGATTCTTCTTCACCTCCACTCACTACTCTGGAGATCAAACGCATCGAAGCTCTCTTGCAACAGAGTACAGAGACTATCCGCCGTGAGTATTCGTGGAATTACTTGACAGATCAATTCAAGTTTACAGTCAAGTGTGAATTAATGACTTATTATTTCCTGTGAAGAAAAAAAATGGATACCAGGGAACTTCATTACCTGTTGACTCGCAGTTCCTACACTTCTTCTTGGAATCCTGTGGTGTGTGCTAAAGATGAACTTCCCCATCGCAAACCGAAAGATGTTCATGCCTATGTCATCAATACCGACGACAGTCATCGACCAGGAACCCATTGGGTAGCCGTGTACTTTCCCAACGATCACTGTGTGGAATATTTTGATTCTTATGGATTACATCCTTTGGAAGACGACATCATCGACTTTATGAGAAGAAATGCAGTCTCTACTCGATTACAAGGATCGGATTCTATGGTGTGTGGACAATATTGTGTACATTTTCTTCATCAACGCAGTCTCGGATATTCCTTAGAACATTTAGTGACTTGTTTTGATAGAGACTATGCTCGAAACGATGCTAAAGTAGAACGATGGTTTTGTGAACATTATGGTTATCTCTTGTCTTTAGCTCAGAAACGTAGTGTGCATCAAAATGATGTAGAACAGTGGAAGTTCAGTTTGCCTTCCCAACGTTGTCAACCCTGTAAATACGTTCCTGTTTAATCTTGTTCGTTGTTTACCTTTTTATGTTTAAAGAAGCTTCTTGTTCATTAAAAAATGTTGATTTTTGAAGAAAAAAATGGTAATGTGTGGTTTATTGAATTTGAAAAAATGAAAAATGAATAGGCTCTATCCCTCTTTCTATCGATCTGAAGTCACCACCTCTGTCCATTTCTCACTATCGATCTGAACCATGTTTTCCATCGCGTCCGCGCTTCCAGCATATAAAGCGGTGCGTTGGCTAGTGTAGTCACTCTCGTTGACTCGTCAAGATCTCAACATGACCGCAAAAATTAGCAAGTTGAACGAAGCCATGGTGAACATGCAGAGGGTGAGGTATCATTTGCTTCAGAACAACCCGGAGAGAAATACGATGATCTTCCTACAAATGGCTCAAGATCTGGTGGAAGAAGTCCTGAGAGAAGAAATCATCAGGGACAGAACAGAATGGGAGGAGAGACAAAGACTGCAGCAGCAGCAGCAGCAACAGCAAAGACAACAACAGCAGCTACAACAACAACAACAACTCTTGCAGCAGCTGAAACTACCAGACGGAGAAGTCACCTATAAGATGGATTGTGATGAGTTTGCCTTCTCTTTTACCAGAAAGAGAGCTTGTCCTACAGCCACGAGACCTGTGGCAAAACGTGGCCGCCCTGCTGCGGCTGCTACTAGAAGTTAAAAAAACATAACTTCTTAACCCCAACGGCTCTTTTCAGGGCCACCCAGATCTCTAGAAAAGATTACCACTCTTAAATTGCCTTAACAAAAAAAAATTGTCTTTCTATGTTTGTATTTACCCACTTCAAAACAAATTCCCTTTCTCATAAAAAATGTTTGTATAGAGTGTGTTTGTGGTGTGTGTTTGATAAAACAAAATAAAAAATAAAAAATGGATTGTGTGGTGTGTTTTGATTAAAAAATAAAAAATGGATGGTGTGGTGTGTGTTTGTATAGAGTGTGTTTGATAAAAAAAAGAAAAAAAAAAGATTGTGTTTGTATTTTGATAAAAAAAAATGAAAAGGTGTTTATTTTAGGTCCGCGTACTGGGTCTGTGTTTTTAGGGTAAGGGGTGATGGAGTGCAGTATCCGCGAAGCCTAGAATGACGTCATAGGGATGAGTCAGACGCGGGTAGCGTGGGTCGTGTGTTTTAGGTGTAAGGGATGTTTTCATTCACGTCCGCGCTTCTAGCATATAAAGTGAAGCTTTCCCCCGATCGAGCTACCCCGTTGATTCATCAACATGAATATGATAGAAATTATACGCCAGATTAGAGTGTATCTAGAGGTGTCCTGGCACCTCCTCCAAGAAGTAGAAAAGAGGGAAGAGGAGGAAAAAGAGAAGGAGCCGACCTGGCCGCATCGGATGATGACGGAGGATTGGGAGTGTGAAGCGACCTATCCTCCGTCGGCCTTCACAGCTCCAAGAAAATACCGACGTAGCAAAGAAACATGGAGTGGGAGCTGTCCTGCTTGTCGGGCCAGACCAGGGAGGTGCCCACACCTCTAGATACACCAAAAAAAAAACAAACGGACCTTTTCAGGGCCATCCATTTACCAAGAAAAGATTAATTTTCATGATGGCCATATGTGTTTGTATGTGTTTGTCTTTACCCACTCCAAAAACAAAATTTCCATTACCACAATGTATGTGTTGGTATAGTATGTTTGTGGTGTGTGTTTGATAAAAAAAATAAAAAAATAAAAAATGAATGGTGTGGTGTGTGTTTTGATTAAAAAATAAAAAATAAAAAAGGATGGTGTGGTGTGTGTTTGTTTGTGTTTGATAAATTTTTATCTTTGGAAAAGGGATGTTTTCCTTCACGTCCGTGCTTCCAGCATATAAAGCGGCGACTTCCGCAGTCGCACCATTCACAATTTACTGAACAACATGAATACTGTAGAATTATTGCAGGAAGCCTGGGATGTGATGGTGGGTGTAGAGTCCTTGGTGGAAAGGATGGAGTGTTGGTGGAGATACCCGGCCACGAAGCCATACGTCACCAGCCAACTGGCCGCTCTCACCTCAGCAAGGAGGCTGGTGAACGATGTCTTGGTGGAGGAAAAGGAAAAGATTTCCTTGGTTCCTTGTCGTGTGGGGTTCATTAAAATGAGCCTAGACTTACTGGAAGGGGTGGAGTATTTTCTTCACCAAGTCCAGGAAGATTGGTGGATCTATCCACCCCCCAGTAGCGTCAGGCGCGAAGAGGTGAACCTCCACATGACTAAGCTACTTCTAAGGAAAGTCTTAGAAAACAAACCAAGAAACAAGAGGAATTCCATCGCCTGAATTTGAACTGGATGAAAATCCAGGACAAGTTCAGGCGAATGGGACATCCCGACTGGCTGCCTCATCCACCACCACTCCAAAAGAAAAAAAAGACCAACACCCTCCTAGGGTTGCTAACCCAATGTTGGAGAAAGTAAACACTCCAACGGCCCTTTTCAGGGCCAACCATTTTTCAAGAAAAGATTAATTTTCATTATTGTCCTATATATTTGTTATGGTTGACGTCAGACGCGGTGACGTCAGAGACGTGGTAGCTGGTAGCCAGTTGTATGGTAATACAATACAAACGCACTTACTAGATACCATACATGACGTCACTAGGAAGCGCTGAGTGACGTCAGACGCAGTGACGTCAGACGCGCGGTAGCCGGTAGCCAGTTGTATGGTAATACTATACAAGCGCACTTACTAGATACCATATATGACGTCACTCTGTAGAGACCCCGCCATGTTCCATTCCTGTTGGTACCCCAAGGGTCCCCACCCTGTTCCATTCCCGTTGGTACCCCAAGGGTCCCCACCCTGTTCCATTCCCGTTGGTACCCCAAGGGTCCCCATGTTAAATTCCCGTTGGTACCCCAAGGGTCACCACGTACCCCAACACTCACCCTATACTACTGGTGTGTCTTGGTTCTCTGACCAAAAGTGTTTGTTCCAACCGATAATTAGTCAACCAGGAGCATCTTTTGGTGCTCTGACCAAAGGTGCCTGTTTCGACCTACAATTAGTCAACCAAAATCTTGGTCTTGTTCCCACATCAAAACGGCCATGTTGCCTTAATACGTAATGTGATGCTAAATATGGCGGCTCCATGTATCTCTCATTTTGCTTCTGTCGAAACAAGTATGAACCTCTGACCGTTTCTGAGCGATCTGTTTTCTGATGTTGGCTCGAACGCAAAGAACATGTTCTCGGAAGTTCGTGTTCGAAATCGCATTAACGCCTGAACTAACCTTAGAATAATAAACATGAATGATCACGTTCGGCATGTTTCATCATCTTTTTTTCCTTCACTCTAGCTTCCGAGGGGCTGTGAGTTTTTAACCTGGAAAAACTCGTCGCGATTAATGTTGTTCTCGTTTGAAGGATGATTTTCGCGAGAACTGTCTTCACTTATCAAGAACCGGTCTCCTCCAAAAAGGCTTTCGGTTACACTTTGACTGAAACAATGATATCAGACACCCACAAGCCAAGGTCGACATATTTTGTCTGATCAGACATCAAAGTGAAACGTGTTCAAGGTCTGCTTTTATGAATCGTGATTTTGATTCAGTCAGAAATTAGAATCATGATTCACCGTATATAAAATCATTTTGATTCATTCACAGTGATTTTCCAAAATCAGGGTTAGAGTCGCCATCTTTGATTCACTTTGAATCTCGGGGTAGGTGTGATTCACCCGATTCGGTATAATGTTTATGTCTGGTGATAATAAACGACGAAACAGAATCAGGATTTCGCATCATGATTCGGAGTTTAATTTAAAACACGTGGCAATTATCTGTGTTAAATAACCAACTTTTCGAACTCCCATAAACCAAAGTACTGAAGAAATTAAACTCTATTATGCAAAACCACCTGTCTTCACAGGCCATTTTTCTCACGTCTCATTGATGGCTCTTTAAGACAGGTTTACTGTATTTGCTGTAGTGATTATAATAACATACATTTTTGGCTAATAAATATTTGGCTGAAACATTCTTATGAACTTTAACTTGAGCACGACTAAAATGGATCCACATGAGTTTGAGTATAATATCAAAACGGTCTCTTACAGACTGGCATTATTATTACTAACAAACAAATGAATTGTGTAGAACACGTTTTTCATTTCATACGATATGATATTATCACTAGGTATTACCGGAAACACGAATGAGTAAATTGACACCCGTTATCATGCGTACATGCGATAACAATTGGCAGTGATGTAAGGTTTATACATGTCTGATATCTATATAACAAATGATAGTCTTGTATTACAAGTACCATATTGCCACTGCTCTCTCTCTCTCTCTCTCTCTCTCTCTCTCTCTCTCTCTCTCTCTCTCTCTCTCTCTCTCTCTCTCTCATACATACTATTTGCGCTATGAAGCACGTACAACAGAGTCTACGACATTAATTATAGCGTAAACGATGAATCAAGTGTTATAGTGCTGCCACTAAATCTAAATGAATCCAACAAAAAAAGAGAGGCTTTCCGAGGCTAAAATTTCGAATTTATCCTATTTTCCTAATTTCAAAACAACCACCAATTTCAAAGAAACGGGAAGGACAACGGATTTTACTACTCCAATTTGACTTTTGGAAAAAATGTTGGAAACTACTTTTTGTATTATTTTTCTAAAGTTTCTTCTTTGAAGATTTCTATCCATTATTTTACAAGTAATTGCCCCTCTCTCGTCTTTCTCATTCTTATCACTATCGTTTTCTTTATCGTATATACATACATATATATATATATATATATATATATATATAATATATATAATAACTTGTTTCATATACAACTAATAATGTAATACCGTTATTCTTTAAGTATTTTGATCCGCTAATATTTCGTCCAAAGTTTAATTGTGAAAACAGATATTTATTAAAAGTACTAATTACTTTATACAGCTCTATACTTTATATTTCTTGGAAGTAAAATTTGATCACAGTCTGGTCTATTAACCTGTTCAACAAGGTAAATGCAAACAATTATTATTGCTTTTTTACTCATCCTTGTTCGTACACTGAACAAATATTATTGAAATGTGTATTAAGATATAAATAAAATGCGGGAACATATATTCATTTCTTTAAACCAATGACATTTCAGAATTTTTCCATCATATCAACATGATTATGAGAATTAGACACGTAATTCAATGATGACCTTTTAGTCTTAAGCTTGATATATTTTCAATGTCATAATCTACTCAAGTTCACAAAAATCTTGTTGCTGGAGTCCAAGTTAGAGGATTTAAGAGGCAAAATGTTAATATTTCCAACACGGTCTTTTTGAAAGGTCTTGGTATAACTAGGATATGTCAATCCAAGAAAGCGCCAATCGATTACATTGCAAACGTAACTTTACAGTCAATGCAACTTTTTCCTGGAAAGTGTTATTTACATAAAAATTATGTGACAATAAACATACACTGACAAGAATCACATGCATGAGACATTACCCTAAAATGTCAATGTGTGTTCGAAGTCAATGATAATGTTCACGGGTTCAAGATATCATATCGAATGGATACATATATGGACGGACAATCACTATTTCCCCAATCTGTGCGCCTTTGGCAGAGGGAACCAGTAACGAGCACATTTTTATTTATTCATGATAAATGCATGTTTTTTTGTAAATAAGAGCTTTACAGTTATTGTTTCCTTTTTTGGAACAACATTTCTACCGATCGATTACTATTAAACTTTATTAAAAAAAACATTTTAGAAATCGGCATCATAAATGGCACTGCCTCGGTAGTTTGGGCCGAGAAGTGATAACAATTTCCCCTTTATGTAACTTCGTAACTTTTTCAGTACAATCTGTTACCCCAGCGCCATATCGTATCGATCTATATAACTTTGCCAACAATTTGTGATTATATTCTCCATTTTTATGCCCATGTCCTTCAAAATTTCCGGCCTTGGTTGTCTGATGTACAGCTAAAATTGTGTCTGACGCATCTATTACTTGATGTTTCTGCTTTCGTGCATTAAGAACTAACCAGTTGTCATACGCCCTACGTCCTATCACAACTTCCGGTATATCGTTCCATGGATATGACGATGAAGTAATGAAATAGTCCTCTGCATATCCTGTGAAGACCTTTCCTCTCTTTATTGCCACTTTTGCTAATTCAACCCAAGATGAGCCCTCCTTCATCGTTACATTATCAACATTCGTTCTCTTCCCAATAATAAAAGTGTGGTGTTTGGAGGCTGAATTATGAATAAGAACACCCAGTAAAGTCTTAATCAAGGTACCTGTGAATAAAATGTCACTGTTCGAATAAGCATAGAAATCTGAATCGGATTTTTTCATAGCGTCAATGTACATATATTTCAGAACCGGAACTCCCTCCGCGGCAGCGACTCTTACTGGCAAAACCACCCAACCCGAATTGTCACACGACTTTGCTACGGCAGTTTCATTTGTGAAAATAATTGGCACAACAAAAGGACGAAGAGATAACCAGTTGACTGATGTTATGTTGTGAACAAGATACTTATCCTGACTGTCGTTCCACGAGGTGAACAAAGTGAGTAGAGGCTTCGTTCGATTTGTCATTATCTCTCGAATTCTTTCGTTCCATGGAGATACAATGTTCTGGAGGTGAAACTGAGTGAAGGAAGAAGGCTTAGAAGATGAAGTCGACAACATTCTCTCGGATGATAATTCAAATTTAAAAGAACTATTCTGTTTCAAATTGAGGATGTAGGTCAATGATCCAACGTTGTCTCTCCAAACTGCCCTGAGATCTCCTTCCATGACTCGGAATACTGAAGATGTCCTCATGTTGTCGAAGGCGTTGGAATACAAATAAAGGTAGATGGAAAAGCAGATGAAAGTCAGAAGCAAAGGCGGCGCCCAACTAACACCTCGAATCCACGGGGAAGACTGGTGCATATTCATGAAAATTCTATGCAACTTGTTTGACCTTCCTGCAATAATAATAATAATAATATAATAATAAAGCGAGAGAGAGAGAGAGAGAGAGAGAGAGAGAGAGAGAGAGAGAGAGAGAGAGAGAGAACATGATAAAATAGTAGACACTCCGATCAAAATTCAAAATATTATTAGAGAAAGTTGAATATCTTCAATATTTCTTAATAACGTCTACACTGTTTACTTTTGTTTCGTAAACTTACACGAGATGTTGATATTGGTAAACTTATGGCCTATCGTTCATCGATCCTTACTGAAAAGTAACTTTTATTATTATTATTATTATTAACAGAAGATATTATTTAGAGAAGATGCAATATTTGGTTGTTGGCCACTCTTACTTATTATTCTCCTAAAAAAGTATACATATCAAGAGTCTCTAAAAGGAATAAAATAGTAGACCGTAGACACAGTCTCTCATGACTATTAATAGTAGACCATATACACAATCTCTCATGACTATCAATAGTAGACCATATACACAAACTCTCATGACTATCAATAGTAGACCATATACACAGTCTCTCATGACTATCAATAGTAGACCATATACACAATCTCTCATGACTATCAATAGTAGACCATATACACAATCTCTCATAATTATCAATAGTAGACCATATACAATCTCTCATGACTATCAATAGTAGACCATATACACAGTCTCTCATGACTATCAATAGTAGACCATATACAGTCTCTCATGACTATCAATAGTAGACTATATACACAATCTCTCATGACTATCAATAGTAAACCATATACACAGTCTCTCATGATTATCAATAGTAGACCATATACACAGTCTCTCATGATTATCAATTGTAGACCTTATACACAGTCTCTCATGATTATCAATAGTAGACCATAAACACAATCTCTCATGACTATTAAAAGTAGACCATATACAGTCTCTCATGACTATCAATAGTAGGTGATATACACAGTCTCTCATAATTATCAATAGTAGACCATATACACAGTCACTCATGACAATCAATAGTAGACCATATACACAATCTCTCATGACTATCAATAGTAGACCATATACACAATCTCTCATGACTATCAATAGTAGACCATATACAGTCTCTCATGACTATCAATAGTAGACCATATACACAATCTCTCATGACTATCAATAGTAGACCATATACACAATCTCTCATGACTATCAATAGTATACACAATTCTCATGACTATCAATAGTAGACCATATACACAATCTCTCATGATTATCAATAGTAGACCATATACACAATTCTCATGACTATCAATAGTAGACCATATACACAATCTCTCATGATTATCAATAGTAGACCATATACACAATCTCTCATTATTATCAAAAGTAGATACATGTATGTTAAGTTTAGGAATAATACTGCTAAAAGTGTACTGTCGGAATTGTAGCAGCGATGATACACATGCATCGGGAATTTTTGAGGCTGTTTTTGGAACCAAATGCATTCTCCTAATTTTGACTGAAAAATTCCAATACGTGTCAGAAAAAGGAGATACTAAAAAAACACTGATTTTACAGATGCTTAGGAACCTATTAAAAGACCGATAAAAGACAAAAATTACTGTGAATTCACTACTTTTCATGGGTACAAATATTCGTATGTTCGTGGATTTCGTGGTTAGGTTACTACAAAACACGAATTTAGGTTTTGCTCCCGAGTTTCGCATTTTTGCACATGGGCTACAAATTTAAAGAAATGGTATTCCCCTGAATTTCTCCACTGGTAATCCATGTTATGAAAAGAGACAAGTGTATATCCAAGGGTAGGTTGAAAGAATATACAATATATATATATATATATATATATATATATATATATATATATATATATATATATATATATATATATATATATATATATATATATATGAATGACGGGGTCGATTTGAGAGTATAGAACTAGGCCCTACTTCCGACCTGCATCTCATAGAAGATTGTTAGCTCTGCGTGGTTATTTTCACTTCCTGACCTTCAGAGGTTAGCTCGATAACTTTTTTTTAAAATTTTATCTTTTTTTATACTTTAAAGTTGTATAAGTGCACTTTCAGAAGATAGAAATTCCTACACTGCGAAAATTCGTTTCTGTATTTCAAGGACAGGCAAAGTACTAGTTCGTTCAACTCAGCATCGCGAATGATATCCACGTCTGTAGCTTAGGGAATTTTCAAGTGAGTTTGAAGGTTTCGAAATGTAGATAAAATTACCTAATCGCATGAACAAATAATTGTATTTACTATCTAACTTAAAAACATGGATACATTAGGGCAAGATGTCGTTAATATTTCGACACATTAGGGCAAGATGTCGTTAATATTTTGAATGCAACTGCAAAAAATAAAGAACACAAAAAATCTCCCCTTTCCCTCACATACAATCGGAAGCAGCTAAACCTGGATTATCTTATATGTAATTAAGTACAATCGGAAGCAGCTAAACCTGGATTATCTTATATGTAATTAAGTACAATCGGAAGCACCTAAACCTGGATTATCTTATATGTAATTAAGTACAATCGGAAGCAGCTAAACCTGGATTATCTTATATGTAATTAAGTTTTCATTTACAAATAAAAAATTAATAAATAAGCGACTGAATACCCCAACCCTTCAAAAATATTGGGTATTAGGCAATCACCCAAAGTAGACCATGTATCCATTTGGTTGGAATACAATGAAAGTCTTTCCAGAATGTAAACAATACGTGCGTTCATGAGTGCATGCGCACGCGAGAGAGAGAGAGAAAGGGGGAGGGGAGCTGAAACAGTATACCTACTAAGGTCTCACTGTATAGTTTCGTATTTTGACACACACACCCCCCTAATTTTTAATGTAGAAGGCATGAGCCTAATTAGCATAAGCCTAGTGTTTATAAATTCACATAGAAGCTAAATCTGTAATATGGTTTACATTTACTTCGAGTTAGGCTTGAAAATGGGTTGGCTTGTTTGGTGACTGCATGTAACAGTTAGACTAGCATTGGAGATCAAATGCGTAACTTGGGCTACAAATGAACAGTCGACTTGGCTTACGCATTTATGTGTGTCTGCTACAGCGGTAAGTATATCAAAATTGAGATGGTTAAGGGGTGATGAGAAGTATGTTATTTTGTTATAATACCAGTGAACTTTAATTATGCATAAGGCCCATACTGATTCTTTTAGCCTCCTTGTCACAGGAAAATATTTAAAAATAGCTCTTTGCTGTCAAAAATTAATGTAAAAAAGAGGGGTTGGTGGTAGTATCGGTTCAGTACAAAAGCCATCAGTTGTACAAGAAATTAATCTGAATACCTCAGTCAGAATCTTACAAGCATGCTTTCCACAAAAATCATTGGCTAGTTTTTATTTGTATCTTTAATGCAAAATTATTCTCATTTTTCTGCAATATGTCATTGTCGGATGAAAATTCACCAAAACAGCTATACAGTGAGACCTTAAGAACTTATGTCATTTATTTTAGTCTTGTCAAATCTTACTAGCTGTGCCAAAAATCATTTCCTTATTACCCCTGTGTCTTGAATCTGACATAGTAAGGTATTCCAAACACACACTCCGTATAGATTTAATATATAATACATCATAGTAGAAAAAGGGAGCTAATTCAGCACTGTCAGAGTAAACAGCTATCTTTTCTGATCCATTCTGCTAATGAACAACAAAAACCTTATAAGTTTCATACAGCGTGGTTTAATTGAAGTATTTCATTTCCTTGTTCAGTTTATCATTATTTACAGTACATACTTTCTAATTTTTCTTAATTTAATGATGATTGCTGTAATTGCATGCCTTTATATTCTTATCTATTCATGATATAATATTTCAATACATAGATTTCACCTTATTTACAGAAATTTAAGTTATAATGGCCTATATATATACCACCAATCTAACATTTGCTGAAAAGCAGCAATTTGATGGTTTTTTTTAGAAAACTGTCAAATAGGACACATGTACAATTTGCTTGGACCCAAAACTTCGACAGGGTATGGAATGATTCGTACACATTTCAGAGGGAAGCGAATAAAACTTATAACACATCGTCTACTATTTTTCTTGCACCATTCTAATGTGTCCATTTAATAAAATCTACATGTATCCCATATTTGCCACAATAAAACATGCATAGAGATTTCACACTTATCTTTGGAAACAGCATCGGTTAATAATAAACAACAAATTTGTCGCAACTACTGGCATATAACACATCATATTCTATATCAGCTGCTTCATCATCAACGCTCCCAGCAATGAGGTTGATGTGGTGCACATACGGCTGGTTCTTCTCCATTTGTTCTTCAATGAGATCTACCATTTTTGTCATATAAAATATTAAGTTTTCTCTGAAATCCATGTGCATTGGGAACCTTCAGTTTTTGCATTGGTCAATATATTTTGGTTACCTGATGAGTTGCCTCCCTTATACTTTGTCTCGGATTTCTCTGTTGTAGTATAGATTTGACCTTCATGAAATGAGTGAGAGAGTGCTGGTCAGTTTATATATGCTGTGCATCGTCCATACTTTTTAAGCACTTATCATGCACATTTTGCAGTAACTTTACAAGAGAAGCAGCTTGACTTCTTTTATATCTTTTATTCACTACATTTTGAGATTTCATGAAGAGTTGTACTGCTTGTGCTCTGACATATCATTGATAGCACCAGCCACTAACACTACAGGGTTAATCAGCTATGAAAAACGATGAAACTGACATGTTATAAGGAAATTTTAGGTTTAAGTGGGGAAAGTAAAAGATGAAGTATGAAGGTGTCTCATAGCTGTTGCTCCATATGATGGCTTCTCGGTCATTGACAAATGCAATAAATCATAGGAAACAAACCATTTTGACAATTTGAATAAATAATTAACATTCAATAAAAGGTACGTTTTGTCTCTGCAGCTCTTTTAAACATACAGTGACGATGTACAACATTTAGATTTTTTGTGACGATAATTATATGGTGAAATATTCATGTATTTGCTATGTTGTTAGCTCATTTGAATTGGAATTGTTATCGACAAGGGACTTGATGTCAATATTCTTCTTACCATACATTAACCATGTGAATGTGAATGTCATGGCATTTGTTTGTTTTTAGGGGCAATGGTAGATAATGTTTCAAAATCTGCCAAAGCGACATTCCCCCAACCCGAAACCAATTTGAAACTAATAATATTGCGACCGTGTCCTTTGTTGATCATTACTTCTCATGTCAGTTCTGGACAAAAAGTGTTACTGATTGATTACACACAGTGATATGGATGTTTTGAAAACAAAACTAGCTTTGCAAAGAGTGTTAGCATGCAATGTGTTTAAGTAACTGTTTTTGATCGTATTTTGTTTTCTCAAATACATACTCTACACTTTATTGTACCAACTATCAAGTCAATTGTGTATTGGTTGTGTATCAAGTAGCATGTGATAGGCTAACAGTATCAGTATCACAGCGGATTTTATAAGATTTTATTATCTTTCACTTCAAGGATTTTCTATAGGGTTGATGTCAATTTTTTTTAAAAAATTGGAGCAAATTAAAATGATTTTTCTTCCATTGGTGATATATGTTATATAAAACACGTAGCACTACATAGCATCCTAAAGTAAGTGTATTCTGTAAAAATGCATGGAAAACTTAAAGCGCTCCCTCTGGGGTACAAAACAAATTAACGCAATGAAGATGAATATATATTTTTTCTTATAGATGTGTTGTTGATATCTGCATAAGTCTTTTGTCAAAAGTCCTTTAGTCCCCGTGATTTGCATATATATATATATATATATATATATATATATATATATATATATATATATATATATATATATAATCAACAAGTGCCGAAAAATTTAAATTTGCATGCATGACGTCATTAAAATAACGATGGCGTAATGGAACCAGAAGGATAGTCATTTTATGTAGGTAAACTTTTGATGCCTCCAGCATACGTAATTTGATTGCAATCAACAAAATTTTTATTATTCTGCACAAAATGCATCCTAAAGAGTCTTTGAACAAAACTTAGCGCCTTTTGGTAGTTGGGCCAAATTTGACCCTTTTAGTACCTAGTCCTTTCGAGAGAGCGGAAGGGAGATAGGTTAACACTTAAATAGTATATCTATTATCCAGTTTTTCTAAGTGATAAAGGCTCGAAACTGGATCGGTTCTACTGAAATACAATGAAGTACTCAGCATCCGAATTATACGAAATAAGGCTTAGAACGGTTTCGGTTCTGCTAGAGCAAAATGATGTATGCAATCGGATCTTATGATATTACAGACCTGTGCGTGCGTGCGCGTGTGTGGGAGAGAGGCGGCTTAACAACTGAAATAGTATACCTGCTAACATCCTCAGGGTATTTCTAAATGATACAGACTTCACGTGCTCTCCATTCTAAGTCAGAAGGCCCACACAAACGTCATGTCCTTATTAGTAATTTAAAATTTTTATTTCTATATAATTAAATCCTCCTTTAGTGGTATCAACTAACACTGGACTGCAATCTGTCGTATATGTCGTCTACTTTCCATAAAGTCAATGGCCAATACAGACATGGAAAAACTTATTTGACGGTGTAATTTTGTGTGTCAAACCTGGAAATTACTGTTATCTTGTCACAGTAATGCCAGCAAGACTGCTAGTGGTTGTAAATAATGAACTACCTGGATCGGTTAATTTATGGGCGATTCCACCAGATGAAGATCTATCCATTCATTTTATAACATCTAAAGTTTGTGTCGGTCTGAAGAAGACAATAATATGGTGAGAAGTATGAACGTGGTACATTTTGAGGAATCTTATAATGTTTCGTTAAATGCATTTGAATTACAGAATTATTGGTTTGCTTTAGTTTCCCTTTCAAGCCGTGAAAAGCGCCATAATTCATACCAGCTTTAGCAAAGTTCTTCAAATTTTCACCTATAGGTACTTTTCTCCTAGAAAATATCCCTGCAAATTTTGAAAGCGTTTTTCTATTACTTGAAAAGTTTTAACAAGTCCAGGCCATATGCTTTTCACGTGCGAACATGAAGCACACACACAAATGCTTATTAATACGTCCAGTGAGAATAATTGAGTTTTCCATACTTCAATAAATGGAAATAAAACCAAAAGGAACCAAAGCATATGTATACACTTTAAAGGCATTTCAAGCTCTGAATCATTTGAGCACACTTTCAGATAGGTAAGCACCTCTTATACCGGTCTTTTATTTTTTTTGTTTTCCTCAGTCTTTTCAGTAGCTATCTGTCGTATCTCAGGATAGCGAATATATATATATATATATATATATATATATATATATATATATATATATATATATATATATATATATGAAAGAAAGACTGACTAACAACAGTGCAAAACTGGTCTGAAACCAACCAGCCCAAGCGATTTCAGAATCTACCGATTCCATTTTTAAGGGATCAAAGCCACAAAAGACGATTACACAAACGAACCAAGAACAAAACACAAAAATGTAATTAGTACACATAATCTACATGATGTTTGCTGTAGACATTTACATAGACGATATGATATATGGGAAGCTTCTGTTGTTGTGAGAGTCTTGGAAGGTGTAGCATTGTGCATTTTGTAGAATGTCTACCTCTCAAACTGCATTGTATTTAAACAATTATTAAATGTTATCACTTAGACAACATTTTCTTCACTCAGTGATACTTCGTAAATCAGATTCCTCTGAAGAAGAAAAAAGCATTTACTCCGAAAATAATCAAAATATAAATAATTAATATACACAAAGTCTTTTTTAAAAAACTGGCTGTGAGATCATACTAGAGCTGTCCGTGACCACTGACGGTATGATATGATACGTACCAAGATCAAGAGACCCCGATACAATATGTATCACAATACGTACCTTTTGCTATTTTCCTCTTTAAAAATTGATGATGAGCCAGACTTTGTCATCAGAATTTATTACATTCAGCACCACAGACACCGGTATCTGTATTTGACCTCAGTTTCATTAGCGCAGCCATTAACCAATCGTGTGATGCATGAACCATGACGAAAGTGAAATAAACATTATAGACCGCACTTGCCGCGATCAAAAGAATATCAGTCTGTTGTTTACATTTTATCTTTGCTGTTTTCTCGTAGCGATGGAAAATATAAAAAAAAGGTGGAGTTGTTCATGTTCCATCAATGGATGTTCAAATAGTCGTCGCAAACTGAATTTATGGAATAAATCAAATACACGGACAAGTGCATGAAGTCTGTGCGTGTTTGGTTCCATTTAAATTTCATTCTATGCCGTCAGATGGGCATGCAAGATTTTCAATTCTTGAATTCCAATCTTAGCAGACAAGTTGAAACTATTTATTATATGGCTTCCAAGACAAATAATTAGATACTGTTGCCCGGAATCTTTCATAGAAAACTACCCCCGCACTACATGTATTATTGATTGTGCAGAAACATCTATTCAGAGGCCAACTATTCTCAGATCTCAAAAGTAGAGGTGAGACTTGCGGCAATGATAAATCGCACTACAGTGCCAAATATATGGTAGAAATATCTCACAACATGGGCAAATTGTGTTTATTTCAAAGGCATTTGGTGGACGGGCTAGTGATACATTCATAGTTGAAAAAAGCAGATTTTTTAATTACCTTCTCCCTTGAGTGTTAATCTAGATATGTAGCTAACATTATTTTGTGGGAGGACCAGTGAAGATTCAGCAGAATTAGTAAATTTCTCAATCAACTAGTCCTTCTTGCTACAGGGAAATTTATGTTATATTCTAGGCCTGAAGAAACTCATATTTTTTTTCTTTTCTTAATAGTTTTTTTTTCTCTCACTTGACTAAAGGTGAAACTTGAACTGACTAATAAAATTACAACGTTTTATTTTCCCAAATCTGTAATTTAAATAAATGACACATAACATGATTAAAATCTGTCATTTAAATAAACGACAAATAACATGATTTTAAAATCTGTAATTAAAACAAATGACGCATAACATGATTAAAAAATCAGAACCAACAAGTATAATTAAATAAATTTAAAGTCACTGACACATAAGTGTTTTGAAAGTCTTACTGAACAATAAGCGATATTTTTCAATCTCATCATCTATGCGTGACATCATATTCTCTGCATAAAATGTATGTAGTCTTGTAACATGGCCATTTACATAATTTTCATCATACTTTACATTCACAAACTTGTAGTCATCCGCATTAAGCCATACAAGAAGTTTACATTTCTTAAGACCAGTGCAAAACATTGTCATCTGTATTTGCATATAGAACCCTCTATTCCCTTTCTTCTTAATAACCAGACTGCTAATGTCACTCTTTCGAACATCATATTTCTTGCTTGAAAAAAGTTCATCAATGTGATCCAGTTAGTAGGAATTGGACTTTTAATTTCAAGCAGCGTGTCTTCGTTTAAAATTCCATCTGGGCTCGCCGACAACCAGTTTTCCTGCACAGAAACATGCATTCCTTTTTCAATAACAGAATACGTTAGAATTTATATTTTTGTTTTGCTGCTACTTTACTTTGAACACCCGTGGTTTGTGAATTTATTTCCTACAAATTTGAAATGTAACTGTTCTCTTCTAAAATATGTGTAATCAGTGGAATCCTTTATGGGTATTTTTGCGCACCGGTTTGCTTTGTTTACAATCTTTTTCACTAGTGATATGGCGGACGCCACTGCTACGCACCTAGCGAGCGATATCATTACAAACGTGTCTATCATGGATTAAAAGGGAAAGGTACGAGCACAAGGGCTCGTATAGTTGCTTACAATTTACCTATATATATATATAAATATATATATATATATATATATATATATATAAATATATATATATATATATATATATATATTAATACAAGGGAGGACACTGCTCCCATTTCTCCTACGACCTATTTAAGAATCAACACTGCTGATATCTCAGGCTACACTTCGCGTAGCGTAAAAGCTTTAGTATCGATGTTTAGCTCAGAGATTCGACGTTTTAGACTTACATCAAATTTTACTCACTATCCCACCTTTAACGAATGCCAGCCCGTTTTTTTAAAGTTACCGCTGAACATGGCCATGGTCCTTCCCGCTTAATATCCAAGCGCAACGCGCTGAATGGAATACTGCCCTCTCATTGGTCGAGTGAAAATGAGGTTATCTGTAGGCGCAGATATTTCTCACCTATGAGACAGAGCATTCTAGCTGATTTGCTAACCTTACTTTTCTTATCTCGGTCCGGCTGTCTCAGCCCGGTTGTCTCACTCAAGGTGTCCACGCGCCAGAAACTACTTTTATCACGGGACGCAACCCATGTTATCTTCTCCTGTGCCTGTCGAAGTTGTTTTAAAATCAAACAAACACCGATACATTATAAACAAATTTATATCAGAAACCAAACGAAAACAATCTTCCAGACAAGCAGGCTATACACACCACTGGCTACAAAAATCATAACTTTCTCAACAACTACCGCAAACTTAGTAACAACCAGAAATGTGTTTTGTCAAACCTGCTTTCTTCTAACTTTGCCAAACACCACTCATCTGCCCTAGTTAAATCAAACACGAGCATGCAATCAGAAATGAAAGATCCTGCGCTTACTAATAAGAGAGGATCATTTATCCATCCACATGTTATTCCACAAGCAGATTTCCCCGTAGCTCATCCTTGCACTAGTAATAGCAACACCTGCCATATTTCCAGGACAGAAAATGTCAATTTCCACGAAACCAGAAAGAGAAAGCTCCTCACATTGTTATCAGCTGGGTACTGTGATGGAGTTGGGGAGGGGTCTTTAATACACGCGGATAATTTTATAATCAATATCAATTACAACACCACTATGTCACAGTTTCACCTCTTCCAAATAAAAGGAAAGTTATATATGATAGCGACAGATCTGTAATTATCCATAAATAGTCCAACACATATGTAGACTAAATGTCAATTCAAGTAGGTGAAAGCCATGTCAATGTAGGTTAACTTTTTCCACATTATACATTGCTAGAGTTGTCGAGCAAAAAACTTTACCCTCTGTCTTGTCCACTTTCAACGGTGCTCCACAAACCCTGGACCGCAACCTTAAGTACCCAACAAACAATGATCCTTCTATGGAAACAAAAGAACCCCATTCCCAATCCACTAATGCAAGTACCGACGAAAATGTCATTTTCCGCAAAATTATGAATACTGATACTCTCGAAAACATAAAAATTCACAATACGTTACACCACAGACGTTGTTATATATGTCCATGGTTAAACACAATGTTAAATCTGAGATGATACCGACAATTTTTAGTCTTTATTTAAAAAAGAAAGAAAATCTAAACATTGTACAATTATATACAATTTTCCAAAAGTCATGCTTTCCAATTCATACTACAGAAGAGATATATAAAAAATCTTTATGTATAATTCAGTAAAAGCCTACCACCATGGTATATTCTATATCAAACACGTCTTATTGATGAACATCGTTAAGGTCCACATCAACTTAGTATTTTTATCACAAAGCAAACAGATAAATATGCTAACGAGAGATTTCGGTCAAAAATAGATTTATAACAAAAATTCTTTCAGCAAATTCGTCGAAAAAGTTCAATCTCTAATTTTTTCACCAAAAAAAATATCTGTTTTTTTACAAACTTGTCAAATGTATGCAACTATACCTTTTCAAGAAAAAAGGTTTTGTTATATTGTATAAATTGGTTTTGCTATATTGTATAAATTGGTTTTGTTATATTGTATAAATTGAAACAAAATACATTTCTATTAAATTCAGCTTTTCCATTCAGCAAATAACGGACATTCATTCAAAGAGTCACATTTTCCAATAGTTTATCAAATCAAGTATCTCCACACACACGTGCGCGCGCGAACACATGACGATGCTACGATCAAAAATGTCAAAAACACAATAGACTTCGCTGCGATCAAAAGATGTTAATTTGATAAACTGAGTTATAGATAGATAGACAGATGTGCTTACATACGTATGTACATACATACATACATACATACATACATACATACATACATACATACATACATCAACCTACAATGAAGACATTGTCATGGTAGCAGACTGAAACTGGTTTTCCTTTGGAAACGAACAAATATATTTATTTGTTGTTCCATTTTAAAGAGGTATTCTTCCTAGTTATACTGTAACGTACTATCCCTACCCGGTAACACCAAATACTATATATTACTAAAATGTGTCATTTATAGTCTTTATAATAATATTATTAATGCTAGAGTACCATAAATACAATTTACCAATAAACATTAAATGGATACTTATCGCTTTATTATGCAAACAATGAAACGGGATATAAAAAGGGTTTTTCACTAACATCGCATGAACAAATAATTGTATTTACTATCTAACTTAGGTAGCACATGTTTAAAAACATGGATACATTAGGGCAAGATGTCGTTAATATTTCGACTCATTAGGGCAAGATGTCGTTAATATTTTGAATGCAACTGCAAAAAATAAAGAGCACAAAAAATCTCCCCTTTCCCTCACATACAATCGGAAGCAGCTAAACCTGGATTATCGTATATGTAATTCAGTACAATCGGAAGCAGCTAAACCTGGATTATCTTATATGTAGTTAAGTTTTCATTTACAAATAAAAAAAAAATAATAAATAAGCGACTGAATACCCCAACCCTTCAAAAATATTGGGTATTAGGCAATCATCCAAAGTAGACCATGTATCCATTTGGTTGGAATACAATGAAAGTCTTTCCAGAATGTAAAAAATACGTGCGTTCATGGTGATTGCATGCGCGCGCGCGCGCGAGAGAGAGAGAGAGAGAGAGAGAGAGAGAGAGAGAGAGAGAGGCAGACGGACCGACAGAGAGAGAGAGAGGGACAGAGAGAGAGAGAGCGAGAGAGGTTGGGAGGGGGAGCTGAAACAGTATACCTGCTAGACATTTTCCAAATTTTTCGAGAGCGGAAGGGAGATAGGTTAACACTTAAACGGTATATCTATTATCCACTTTTTCTAAGTGATAAAGGCTCGAAACTGGATCGGTTCTACTGAAATACAATGAAGTATTCAGCATCCGAATTTTTCGAAATTATAAAGCTTAGAACGGTTTCGGTTCTGCTAGAAGTGATGTATGCAGCTAGATCCTAGAATATTACAAAATTGTATAGATGCGTGCGTGCGTGCGTTTGCGTGTGTGTGTGAGAGAGAGAGAGAGAGAGAGAGAGAGAGAGAGAGAGAGAGAGAGAGAGAGAGAGAGAGAGAGAGAGAGAGAGAGAGGGCGGCTTAACAACTGAAGTAGTATACCTGCTAACATCCTCAGAGTATTTCTAAATTATACAGACTTCACGTGCTCTCCATTCTGAAGTAGTAGGCCCACACCAACGACATGTCCTTATTAGTAATTGAAAACTTTTATTTCTGTATAACTAATCCTCCTTTGGTGGTACCAACTAATACTGGACTGTTATATGTCGTATTTCAATACAAACTTTCTGGCCAATACAGAAAAGGAAAAACTCGTTTGACAGTGTAATTTTGTGCCAAACCTGGAATTACCGCTATCTTGTCACAGTAAAGCCAGCAAGAATGCTAATGGTTGTAAATAACACCACCCTTCTGACCTAGTTAAATCAAACACGAGCATGCGATCAGAAATGAAGGATCCTGCACTTACTAATCATAGTGGATCATTTATCCATCCACATGTTATTCCACAAGCAGATTTCCCCGTAGCTCATCCTTGCACTAGTAATAGCAACACCTGCCATATTTCCAGGACAGAAAATGTCAATTTCCACGAAACCATGAAAGAGAAAGCTCCTCACATGGTTATCAGCTGGTTATTGTATTGGTCTTTCATACACGGGGTTAATTTATTTTAGAATCAATATCAATTACAACACCACTATGTCACAAACAGTTTCACCTCTTCCAAAGAAAAGGAGAGTTATATATAATAGTGACAGATCTCTAATTATCCAAGAATAGTCCAACACATGTGTAGACTAAATGTCAATCCAAGTAGGTGAAAGCCATGTCGATCAATGTAGGTTAACTATTTCTCCATTATATATTAATGAAGTTGTAGAGCAAACAACTTTACCCTGTGCCTTGTCCACTTTCAACGGTGCTCCACAAACCCTGGAACGCAACCTTAAGTACCCAACAAATTGATCCTTCTGTGGAAACAAAAGAACCCCATTCCCAATCCATTAATGTAAGTACCGACGAAAATGTCATTTTCCGCAAAATTACGAATATCAATGCTCTCGAAAAGGTAAAAAATTCACAATACGTTACACCACAGACGTAGTTATCTATGCCCCTGGTTAATCACAATGTTAAATCAAAGAAAACAGAGACAGCTTTTATTCTTTACTTGAATATATATATATATATATATATATATATATATATATATATATATATATATATATATATATATATATATACAATTTTCCAAAAGTCATGCTTTCCATTTCACTCTAAAGAAGACATTAAAAAATTTTTTATCCATCCACATGTCATTCCTCAAGTAGATTTGGCTGTAGCATATATTATTGCACTAGTAATAGCAGATTTGGCTGTAGCATATATTCTTGCACTGGTAATAGCAGATTTGGCTGTAGCATATATTCTTGCACTAGTAATAGCAGATTTCGCTGTAGCGTATTCTTGCACTAGTAATAGCAGATTTCGCTGTAGCATATATTCTTGCACTAGTAATAGCAGATTTCGCTGTAGCATATATTCTTGCACTAGTAATAGCAGATTTCGCTGTAGCATATATTCTTGCACTAGTAATAGCAACACTTGCCATATCTCCAGGACAGAAAATATCAATTTCCATCGAAAGCATGAAGTAGAAAGCTCCTCACATGGTTATCAGCTGGACACAGTGTTGTGTGTGTGTGTGTGTGTGTGTGTGTGTGTGTGTGTGTGTGTGTGTGTGTGTGTGGAGGGGGGTCTTTCATACACGGGGGTAATTTTAAAATCAATATCAATTACAACACCAGTATTTTACAAACAGTTTCACCACTTCCAAGGAAAAGGAGAGTTATATATGATAATGACATAGATCTCAAATTATCCATAAATAGTCCAACACGTATCAATCGTTCTACATTATACTCATCGTTAGAGCTGTGTACCCAGTCTCGTAGTCCGAGTTTCCTCTGACCCTTTACACCCCAAAGTTATCCTTATCAACGAATATTAATTACTTGTCGTTATTTTCATATGACATCCATCGATTAAATGTGACGAATCATTTTCGACTGCTACTCGTGTTTCTAACGAATCATCAATATTATCATTTGTACATGTATGTTGGACAGTGATATTGTGTTACTTATTTTAATAAGACTGTTCGGCGTTTAGCGCTGAGGGTCCTCAGCTCATTTATACGGTATGATACCCACTCACACACGCGCTAGCGCGCAGATTATATCACAGCCCAAGAAATATGAATAAGAATTTTCAAGTGAAAGTCTCCAGAACAGAACTTAATCCCCGTTCTTATGTAATTTTCAAATGAAAGTTAAAAGGCCTCGAACAAACTAATCGGTAGGCAGGCAAATGACATCCATTCTCTCTGCGTTTAAACACTAAAGTCTGTATCGAACTGTTACCGTTATTAAATACATGTCTATCAAAGGACGCTTTACTCACATTCCGCAAAGTTAAAGAAACTGAGATAATCATTTGAAAAAGACAAAATCTATTTTTTTCTCTATTTTATCAATCAACTTCAACAACAGAAATTCGACTGTGTCTTGTCCAAGACAATAGTCTTGCCGAGTAAACGCGTTGAACTTAAGAAGATACTCTCTGCTTTCGACCCTGGGGGTATTCTGTGGTTATATTAAAATAGCTACATCCAACTATTTCTATCTATTCTACATTAGGGCTTGACCTTTTGAGGCAACTGCATTAATTCACAAACTGATAGGATCGCAAAGTTTCAAAAACGAGATGTCCGAATAGTTATAGGGAAGCCGTGGAGGTCCAGCCCAGATGGGTCACCGTGGTGTGTCCTTGTGCAATGTACTTTACCTACTTGGCACCATATAACCTTCAGAGTGTTGGTGTGCTGTAAAACGCCTCCACCTAGCTTCCCCCCCCCCCCCCAAAAAAAAAAAAACAACAAAAAAACAAACAAAAAACAAACAACAACAAAACAGACTAAACCGAATAGTTCTTTTTAAAAAATGATATATATACCCCTTGTCTTATAATGTTTTCGCAATTATATTGATTACGATTCTAACAGACTGCCCAAATAATTCTACAAACTGGCATCTCTACCCCATCTTTTGAAATGTTTGTTTTTTTTTTGTTTTTTTTTTTAGATTTAATTGGTCACCATTCTCTACGTGGGTTTTCTTAAAAATGATGTACAAGGCGGTGAACGGCCTTTCACCGGACTACATTTGTACATGAAACCACCAGTGCATAACAGTAATCTACGTTGTGATAAAGGAGTGTAGCGGATTGTCGCCCGTGGCTTGCGACAATGCTGTACCGGTATTTTTAAAAACACAGCGTCTAACCCCAAATAATAGAATAATATTCCGTTTGAAATTAGAAAATCTACATTCTATCATAAGTTTAAATCTGCTCACAAAGACCACACTTTCTCTCAGTTAAAGTCTTCCACCCTCAGTGATATCCAGACACAGATCCCCGACTGTATTGTATAGATACAAATATATCTAAATATGTTAAATCTGTTATCCAAGTTTAAGTCACTGATACATCTTGTCCTAATCTTAACTCTAATATTGTAGTAAAATTTTTAAACAAAGTTATGATTTCTAACAATTCTGATGTTTTTTACTGTAATGAGGACAACGGGTAAGATTAGCTTCATGCTGAATAATGTTATCCTCGGTAAATAATAATAATAATAATAATAATAATAATAATAATAATAATAATAATAATAATAATTATTATTATTATTATTATGATGATGATTATTATTATTATTATTATTATTATTATTATTATTAAAGAACATGTCTATAAATTATTAAACTGAGTTTGAATGGAGCTCAAGTTTCTACTCTCAGCCAATCAAAGGTGATTGCCAAAAGTAACAATCATTTGATACGTTGTACGGACGGACGGACAGACCGACAAGAGTGACACTATATGTCCTTACCAGATTAGTGGTGGGGCATAATATACAAACGCAACATTCCTCTTATAACTGACTTTTCCATGTGACGATCTTACTGAGCTGCAAATGGTAAGAGCTGCTAAAGCGATGCTAAGTTGTGTTGGTTCATTATAAGGTAATGTATTAATATTACTCTGACTCATTCTCTTCTGATCTCCATGAACAAGATCTAGAGCCCAGTGTATCTTAACGAGTAATTATCAGGTCAATCGATTTTTCCGTAAACCTTCAGTAATTGTGACAATCGTCTTCAAATATATAATAACTTGTTTCAAAACATGAGGCAATTCCCACAGAATGAATCAATGTTTAAAGAAAATAACATTCACGACCCACAGAGTGGGTGTGAAAATCAATGATACGTTTAAGTCATACAAGAATACCATCAGTTAGTGGTTGTAAAATGATTACTGTGCTTTACATACATACATCATACATTCATATGTACATATATGAAGCTACCGTATTTCCAAACTGCTATGAGAGAGAGAGAGAGAGAGAGAGAGAGATATTTAACAATCCTTATATTTTCGCTGAATCACAGTACATGTATATGTCTCTGGCATTCGAATGGAAGCAAACCACGTGCATGCAAATTTAAAACGTCTCTTACACTCATCCTTAGTTATAGCTTGTTTCACAGAGAACACTTCCTTTTCAAAATAAGAGGTTTGGTTTGTCACCCTTGATAATGGTGACAGGATTTAATTTGTTGTGTCAGTGAATTTCTGCAACATTTTATCGCAAAACAGCAAAGAAAGTACCATCACCCACCAATACTCCTCGGTCTACACGCTTGACAGAACCTGATAGAGCAGTGCTGTACGTGCTGATCGCAATGGTGGCCGCTTTCATTCACATAAAAGTTGTATGTAAATTGTCAAACAGAGTCTCAGGTCGAATTTAAGTCTTTAAAATAATACGGGAAATAAAATGGATGTATATTTGAAATTGTACGGTAATTCCTCTTCGTTATCAGCACTCCCATGGCAAGGTGGAACTTAATCAAGGTTCTGAAAGACAGCAACGATAATTGTATGCAAGTGGAATGCGGTCGCTCCCTCAATGTAATGAGCCAATCTGAACAGTTTACTTAGCAAATACATGGGCAATCCTATTGATACAAGGGATAACTGATCCTACCTGAGGTCACAAACCCATCACACGCCATTTTTCAATCGTTTAACTTGCTATTGGGTTTACTGTTACCTTACATTTATGGAGTCCAATAAACCATTCACCACTCCAAACAACATCCAACACAATTTACCAAGTAAAAACCGACTGTATATCTTGATCAGACGTGTTCTTGCAAGGATTGTAAGCGGTATATATGTACATAGATATAACATGAAAAAGCATATTGCAAGCTCTGGTTAAAAACTTCTAATAGCATTAAAGTTATATATCATACTCTTTTGTATAAAATTACTTCATTAATTAGAGGTTTCATTCATAAGAGTTCATTTCAAATTGTTTGACAATCATTTGATGGACTCTTCCATGTATATGTTAACTTGACAGTTAGTTCAAAAGGATATTTGCACAATGTCATATTACCGTTGTACATAAAAAACAGTTGCAGTAATCCAACTCAGTGGATAAAACTAAAAAAAATAAAATAAATACGAAATGTAATTTTCAAGGAAGAACTTAGTCTGTAATCCAAGCCCTATACCTACGTAGATTTTAAAACAATACCAGTTACACATACTTGATTTTCACAACTGTTCGCATGTCTATATTATTCGGTGATTTTCATTCGTCAAAGTTACCAAAGGGTCTCTTTAACTTTTAATCCAATTGTTTTATCACGGAAAATCCGTTTTGATTTGCGACATACATCTGGATTATTTTTTATGACATTAATTAAATAACCATTTCATAATGTTCAGAAGAAAAGTTGTGTGAACTTCTACAAACTGAGCCCAGCTGGCTAAGATTAGGAAACTAACACAAAACAGCATGTGATATGCACGTAGAAAAACCTCGACCGTTGATTATAATAATCTTCTTCATGCAACCTTATCACAACTGACAGCGAGCGTTTCGGTCCCGCTCGTGAGTTCTGCAGGTAACGCGTATCATCTGTAAAAGTGGTTTACTTGAAAAACCTTCGTTTCCTGTTTTCTATTTCAGGCTTTTTAAAAAGGCACTCTATAGATATTATGTATTTCATTAGCTCGTTGATGACGTATTGTTGTTTTTATGCATATTCCTGAGAAAGCAGGAAATCTTATCCCAAGCAGCCACGAAGCGGATTTTTGCCTGTGGCTTGCGAAGATGGTTTCTGTTAGGCTTTGGCTACTTCATATTAAAATTCAATAGAAAATGATACTTTATATTTTATACTCATCTATTCCACATGATACAGATACAAGGTGTTGTTTACGGACTTTGTTCTCCTACTAAATTGTGAAAATTTCGAAAAAATTAGCGACGTTAGTTTTCTTTCTGTAAATATGGGACCTTTTTGAGAAGCTGTCAGTAGTTGTCATGGGAAAGCTTTGTCATTGACATTTTCCTATTATATTACATTTAAAACACCTATCGCCGAAACACAAGTACAAAATAGTATTTGGACAGAATTCAAATCGATCGCAACATATCGACCAAGCCCGGCCAAGCTCGTAATCACACATTATGTTTGTATTTTTGATAGGTCAAGATGTGATATATTCTGATTTATAGTATAGATTAAGATCTGATACAATCTGATTAATATCAGATCATTCAACTTTGATGTGATTCTATGGGTTTGCTCACCAATTATATTTAAAATAAAGTAAGATTGGATTGATTCATATTCATTTTCATCGATCCATCCATCAGTTTCTTTTCTATCCATCGATCATATTTCGCAAATGTTCTAACTATATTTCTTCTGTGGGTATCTCAACCACACAAGACGATGTTTTTACATTCGTAAATCTTATACCCCATTCAATCCACATATTTTGCACAAGGTATGCATATTGCACATGTGCAAATATACACAAGTATGTATCAGCCAATTTACAATGCATTTAATGTGGGTTTTAAAACTGGTAAATGTAGGAGGCTGCTGACATTAATGACTGGTCGAAAGAGGCTCTAAAGTATATCAATAAAGAAAGATAAGATAAAAGAAGAAAGAAAGAAGGAAGAAAAGGAAAAGACCTTACTATTTGCGAATTACATCATGTCCACATTTTATTTCATGTCGTTTTCGTGTCACTGTTCCCCATTTCTTTCTTTTCTTTTTCTTTCTGTCATTCTTTTCCCTTGTATTTTTTCTTTCTGTGTTTATATACTTGTTTATTTTAGGCATCTTCCAATGTCCGCGAACATTAAGGAAAGGTCGAAAAAGGCATTACTGTCCGCGAATTACTTAACGTCCACAGACATATTTATTTATTGTTCATTTGTTTCAGGATTTCATCAATTAATAAAATAACTATATTGCAATTTCGCGAAAGAGGATAGGTTTTAATTTCCGAACCGACTAACGGATATTCTATTGTTATCAGAAATCTTTTGAGACGACCCTTTTTACATCTGCGGATATTAAGAAATTTGTGGACATTGGTAGGAGAATCAGTTGCGACTTACAAAATGTTGGTTTCTCCATGACTGGTCTTGCTACTGCCTCCTGACCCTAAGATTTTGAGTAGGGTATTGTCCACCATTTGTTCCCCTCTTTCATTATAGCTTGTGTCTTATTCAAGTTTTCATTGAAATGGAGGGCAGCTGCAAGGACCCTGTAATAGCAGAAATACATGGAACAATATTCTCCACAATTTTGAATTTTATCAATGCTTTTATTTACATATTTATTTATTGCCTGATTATAATTTCCTACAGAAGCCTACCCGTCATGCATCACAGAAAATAATTTGACCAATCTTTTCTTCAGCTTTTGGTATAAACTGGATATTTTCTTTAGTATCCCAATCAACACATTCTCAGAGGTCACACAAGAGTTATGTATCTTTGCAATGGGTCAAAGGACTTTCTGGGAAAAAATGCTTTAAGCACTATAGGGTATTCATTTAAATGAATAACAGAAAGGCTAACAAAATATATATAAAATTCTGCTTACTTTTTTACACATATTTGCTGAAACTGCTTTTAAACATGCTTTTTGCTAACATACTGGTAGTTTCACTGAATGCTGTAAATTCAATTTCAGTTTGTGTAAATCAAAAGCTACATTTATCTTCTAAGTCTGACTATGTGACCTACATTGCTCTTTTATGTTAACCTCTTACATGTTGGCATAGTGTAAATTATATATTGCCAAGCATTAGAGTTTTATGAATAAGTACTAGTGTTTTGCATTTTGTCTGTTTCTGTAATTAAAATTTATTAAAATTTGAGACCAATATCATTATTGTCTTATTAATATTATTATTATTTCCATGCTTTCTGAAAAAACTATAGGGACGTCAGCAAGCAATACCATCAGTGGCGTAACTACTGCCTCTGTAATGCTGGGGGGGGGGGGGGGGCATTCAAGAAGGGAACCCAATTTGAAGTTACTGGACTAATTACTATGCAACTCGTCCTACACTATTTAAACTGGGGGAGGGGGTACCATATAACTGGAGCACTCAATATTTAGCATAACAGCAGATTGTCATAAAATATAAGACGTCGACCGAGATAGTTTTGTTGAATGTGGGTCTCCCCCCCCCCAAAAAAAAAAAAAAAAAAAAAAAATACTAGGGTCGACGACTTATACTATAGCAAATAGGAAAAAGCAAAACCATTGGAAGGAACCCTTGAAATCGTCGGATATCAGTTATATATTTGCATACACGTTGTAAAATTCTATATATTTCATTCGCATCGCCATTTCCCAAAAGCAGTAAATCTAAGCTAACAGCTGGATATGGCACTGAGAGTAATTTTCTCATCAACTCAGTTCATTGCTGACTGTACTTGGGACACAACATGACGAAATGCAGTGTGATTTCTATCCCACCGTAGGAAGAAAAAGGAATGTCAACAAGTAGTAGTAGTAGTATCAGCAGTAGTAGTAGTAACAGCAGTAGTTGTATCAGCAGTAGTAGTAGTAACAGCAGTAGTAGTAGTAGTAACAGCAGTAGTAGTAGTAGTAACAGCAGTAGTAGTAGTAGTATCAGCAGTAGTAGTAACAGCAGTAGTAGTAGTAGCAGAAGTATCAGTAGTAGTAGTAACAGTAGTAGTATATGTAGTAGTAACAGCAGTAGTAGTAGTAGTAACAGCAGTAGTAGTAGTAACAGCAGTAGTAGTAGTAGTAACAGCAGTAGTAGTAGTAGTAGTAACAGCAGTAGTAATAGTAGTAACAGCAGTAGTAGTAGTAGTAGTAACAGCAGTAGTAGTAGTAACAGCAGTAGTAGTAGTAGTAACAGCAGTAGTAGTAGTAGTAGTAGTAACAGCAGTAGTAATAGTAGTAACAGCAGTAGTAGTAACAACAGTAGTAGTAGTAGTAACAGCAGTAGTAGTAGTAGTAGTAACAGCAGTAGTAGTAGTAGTAACAGCAGTAGTAGTAGTAGTAACAGCAGTAGTAGTAGTAGTAACAGCAGTAGTAGTAGTAGTATCAGTAGTAGTAGTAACAGCAGTAGTGGTAGTAGCAGTAGTATCAGTAGTAGTAGTAACAGCAGCAGTAGTGGTAGTAGTAACAGCAGTAGTAGTAGTATCAGCAGTAGTAGTAACAGCAGTAGTGGTAGTAGTAGTAGTATCAGCAGTAGTAGTAACAGCAGTAGTGGTAGTAGCAGTAGTATCAGTAGTAGTAGTAACAGCAGCAGTAGTGGTAGTAGTAACAGCAGTAGTAGTAGTAGCAGTAGTATCAGCAGTAGTATCAGTAGTAGTAGTAACAGCAGTAGTAGTAACAGCAGTAGTAGTAACAGCAGTAGTAGTAACAGCAGTAGTAGTAACAGCAGTAGTAGTAACAGCAGTAGTAGTAGTAGTAGTAACAGCAGTAGTAGTATCAGCAGTAGTAGTAGTAGTAACAGCAGTAGCAGTAACAGCAGTAGTAGTAGTAGTAGTAGTAACAGCAGTAGTAGTAGTAGTAATAGTAACAGCAGTAGTAGTAACAGCAGTAGTAGTAGTAGTAGTAACAGCAGTAGTAGTATCAGCAGTAGTAGTAGTAGTAACAGCAGTAGCAGTAACAGCAGTAGTAGTAGTAGTAACAGCAGTAGTAGTAGTAGTAATAGTAACAGCAGTAGTAGTAACAGCAGTAGTAGTAGTAGTAGTAACAGCAGTAGTAGTATCAGCAGTAGTAGTAGTAGTAACAGCAGTAGCAGTAACAGCAGTAGTAGTAGTAGTAGTAGTAACAGCAGTAGTAGTAACAGCAGTAGTAGTAGTAGTATCAGCAGTAGTAGTAACAGCAGTAGTAGTAGTAGCAGTAGTATCAGCAGTAGTAGTAACAGCAGTAGTAGTAACAGCAGTAGTAGTAACAGCAGTAGTAGTAACAGCAGTAGTAGTAACAGCAGTAGTAGTAGTAGTAGTAACAGCAGTAATAGTATCAGCAGTAGTAGTAGTAGTAACAGCAGTAGCAGTAACAGCAGTAGTAGTAGTAGTAGTAGTAACAGCAGTAGTAGTAGTAGTAATAGTAACAGCAGTAGTAGTAACAGCAGTAGTAGTAGTAGTAGTAACAGCAGTAGTAGTATCAGCAGTAGTAGTAGTAGTAACAGCAGTAGCAGTAACAGCAGTAGTAGTAGTAGTAGTAGTAACAGCAGTAGTAGTAACAGCAGTAGTAGTAGTAACAGCAGTAGTAGTAGTAACAGCAGTAGTAGTATCAGCAGTAGTAGTAACAGCAGTAGTAGTAACAGCAGTAGTAGTAGTAACAGCAGTAGTAGTAGTAACAGCAGTAGTAGTAACAGCAGTAGTAGTAACAGCAGTAGTAGTAGTAACAGCAGTAGTAGTAACAGCAGTAGTAGTAGTAACAGCAGTAGTAGTAACAGCAGTAGTAGTAACAGCAGTAGTAGTAGTAACAGCAGTAGTAGTAGTAACAGCAGTAGTAGTAACAGCAGCAGTAGTAGTAACAGCAGTAGTAGTAGTAACAGCAGTAGTAGTAACAGCAGTAGTAGTAGTAACAGCAGTAGTAGTAGTAACAGCAGTAGTAGTATCAGCAGTAGTAGTAACAGCAGTAGTAGTAACAGCAGTAGTAGTAGTAACAGCAGTAGTAGTAGTAACAGCAGTAGTAGTAACAGCAGTAGTAGTAACAACAGTAGTAGTAGTAACAGCAGTAGTAGTAACAGCAGTAGTAGTAGTAATAGCAGTAGTAGTAACAGCAGTAGTAGTAGTAACAGTAGTAGTAGTAGTAACAGCAGTAGTAGTAACATCAGTAGTAGTAGTAACAGTAGTAGTAGTAGTAACAGCAGTAGTAGTAACAGCAGCAGTAGTAGTAACAGTAGTAGTAGTAGTAACAGCAGTAGTAGTAGTTGCAGTAGTAGTAGTAGTAGTAACAGTAGTAGTATCAGCATCAGCATATATTAATGAACAAATAATCTTAATATTTTTGTTTTTTCAGCAATATTCGGAGATAATAATAATAATAATAATAAACATAATTTAATTTCTGAGGATAATACATTTGGTTCAGAATTAACCACTCTTACATGTAGTCCTCAAATAATAGAATACTATAACACTATAAATGCAACGTATAAGTACAAATAAAACTCTTACTTACTACAGTGTCCGACACATTATAGGTCCCATTCCGCATACATAATTACATTTACCACATATAATCTCTCTCTCTCGCTCTCTCTCTCTCTCTCTCTCTCTCTCTCTCTCTCTCTCTCGCTCTCTCTCTCTCTCTCAACACACACACACACACACACACACACACACACACACACACACACACACTCACATCTTCATGGCGACCAAGCCTCCTAGCCGATTGCCAAGGAGATAAAGTGGGAGCATCGCAGAGATCAAGAACTATATGAAACATTCGAAATGTACACACACACACACATTAGAGTAAAATAAACATAATATATGCATGTAGGTTTGTGAGTTGGGTATCCAAGTCATGTATCTCAATTTGCTTGAGCTATGGCATAATCAGAAAGAAGAAATTTGTGAAGCACGTTCTTAAAAGAAGAGAGTGTTGATTTTTGTTTTATAGTGATATTCCATAAAACTGCTGCGGAATTTGTGAAAGATGTTTTATAGGGAGTCGTGTTGAATTTCGGCATATAAAGATGTTTTATAGAGAGTCGTGTCGAATTTCTGCATATAAAGATGTTTTATAGAGAGTCGTGTCGAATTTCAGCATATAAAGATGTTTTATAGAGAGTCGTGTCGAATTTCGGCACATAAAGATGTTTTATAGAGAGTCGTGTCGAATTTCGGCATATAAAGATGTTTTATAGAGAGTCGTGTCGAATTTCGGCATATAAAGATGTTTTATAGAGAGTCGTGTCGAATTTCGGCATATAAAGATGTTTTATAGAGAGTCGTGTCGAATTTCGGCACATAAAGATGTTTTATAGAGAGTCGTGTCGAATTTCGGCATATAAATATTTTAGTACTAAATAGACCGTAGATTGTGTGAATGAATATTGGAAGCTGGAATTAAGAGATCATTGATATATTGTGGAGCCATGTTTTGAAAAGATAAATGAATGCCGTGCCTCCACTCTCAGCCAACTACCCATACATGCACACATATGAAGACAAAAATCCAGCACACATCATAACTTTTAATTGGTTTTCGAATGGTTCTGGAAGCTAGCCTCTCTTTTTTGTCTCACAATGAAAACACACACACACACACACACACACACACACACACACACACACACACACACAGGGATCTGGAACGCCGGCAGAGGTATGTAAAGACGACCAAAGAATTCACAATAACTTTAAACATATTTTAAGTTCTCATCTATTTTAATACAAGTAGAGCGGACATTCAAGATTTTTCTCATCTTCTATGTCCTGTGATTTCTACGCCCCCCCCCCCCCCCCCCCCTCTGCTCCGAAATATTATTTGTTTGGAGATCATTTGATGTTAGGATATCCGTTCGTACGTTCCGTACCCTCAATAACGTGGTAAGGACTTCAAGACTTAAACCAAATTTGATCTGCATATTATGAAGACATACTAGTAGCAAGTAGGTCACACAAGGTTTTACCTCTGTTCTACTTACAAATATGTCAATAAATTCTAAAGTACGTATACTTCATAGGTTGAACTCGTACTTAGTTTAAGTTTACCACAATACAGCCAAGTGTGATCACTGTGACTGAAATGTGGCGCCTGTTTGACTTAAAAGTAATGAAGTTTACATGATACCTTAAACCAAGGTCAATATTGGCAGGGGGCATGAAAATCGATGGAACGATTTCTTCTGCACTTTATTCTTTTTTTCAGATCTACCGAGGAAACAAATATAATAAGAAACAGCACAGACGCATATGTTTTTCATTTCATTATGTTTGGTTATCCTCTCAATCACCTAACTTTAGGTATGAAAAATATTTTCATACCATTTAGGTTTTATTCTATCAAATGGTATTCACCTACCCAACAACCGATCCATATATCCATCCAAACACACATCATTACCTACCCACTAACAGATCCAAAAACACATCATCACCTACCCACCAACCCATCTATCTATCTATCCAAACACACATCATCACCTACCCACTAACAGATCTATCTATCCATCCAAACACACATCATCACCTACCCACTAACAGATCTATCTATCCATCCAAACACACATCATCACCTACCCACTAACAGATCTATCTAACCATCAAAACATACATCATCACCTACCCACCAACCGTATCTATCCATCCAAACACACATCATCACCTACCCACCAACCGATCTTTCTATCCATCCAAACACACATCATCCGCTACCCACCAACCCATCTATCGATCCATCCAAACACACATCATCACCTACCCACCAACAGATCTATCTATCCATCCAAACACAAATCATCCATCCCATATCATGCTTTGGCTCAGCATATCATAGGACAGACAGACAGACAACATGTATAGATAAATGCGCGCATGTCTGACGAAAGAAGCTACCAAATCCGTACTAACAGACTTATCCACGGTTGGTGGACTCTGCTCTGGGCAGATGGATTATTTTCACCAACCGTCAGGAGTTTTCAAAGCAACTAAACAGAACGGACATTTTATTTTCTAACTTGATCATTTAGGCTAAATTCATAAAATTTTGGACGGATCAGTTTAATGAAGTGCCGCTATTTCACCGATGGATCGGATGACACCTTTTTCTTGATCGAAAGATTTATAACCAGATAAATCCAGGCAAAGAACACGTATGTGGCCGATTTCTTCTTGCCAAAATTGTCAACTTATCCGATTAAAATAAAATGTTCACCACATACATGTACTGATTTATCATGACTAAAGGAAGTGATATTTTTATTTACACGGTAGATGAATTAATAATATATGTATGTACAGAAAAGTCTTAGAGAGATCAATGGTTTAACTGGTATGATCATAAAAGTTTGTGCAGAACCAATAATTAGTAGACATACATTGTATAATCATGACGTTGTCACGATTACCACAATTTCTTCGCATATCTTAACATTTTTGTACGTGTTACTCAGATTTCTTACTCTCAATATATTATATGAATTAAAACAAAAGTTGCCAATTTTCATTTTAGTGTAATATTTATGATGAAATTTAATTTAATAAATCATATTGATAATATCCGTGATTACCTTTAATTGTACCGCATACATCCCAAGTTTTAAACGTCAGGCAATTTGCATATGATAACTTAAAATTGTGAAGAAAAAGTTCATTCAAAAATTTTTAAAACAAGACCAGAATATTTACACAAATTGGAAATATTTCTCGTTTCTCCACATTTTCATACTTTTATCAAGCATCAAAACTCCGGACAGTTGGTGTAAATAATCCAGCTTACCGGACAGTTGGTGTAAATAATCCAGCTTACCAGGACATGGTCTTCATACCGTGCTATCGTCCAAACTAAACTGACCTATTATTTTACACTATATAACATTCTGGGATCAATTTTTTCAAATAAATTAATCAGAATACACACGTGTGTATATTTTGCCATTCGTTCACATTCTGAAATTTGCATATCGTGCACATTTTACACATGCGCAATTTTGCTTTTGCACCACCACCCAAGACGGTGCAAATTTACACAGCATGCAAATTTACATACGTGTGCAAATCCACACACAAGATTAAATTTACATACGTATATACATTTGCACACGTATGAAACGCGGTGTATGTGAATGGAGTATAATTTAGACGACAACATGCAACTGGTACGAAAATGTAAAATATATGTATTTTTCCAATCAAAATATAATCTGCATGTCTAACATTTTAATTTCTTTAGCTAAAATAACAAAGATTTTGTGGGCTTTTTTTAATAAGCGAAATGGGAAATTTAAAAAAAATACGCACTGTATGGATTGACAGGACTGTAGTAAATGGGTGCGTGAAAGATAGGACTAACACGAAAAGTGGCTCAGTGATTAGCGTACCAGACTCGCGACCGAAAAGGTGCAGGTTCGATTCCTACCATCGGACCAGCTTGGGTCAGCTACCGTGATATGTCCTTGGGCAAGGCACTTTATTCCACTTACCTCAGCACTAAATAAGCTACTTGTTTTGCTGTGCCGTAAAACACCAAACCAGACCTAATCATAAAACACAAAAGATCGGGATGATTTTGAGACAAAGTCTGCGATAAGTGTATTTGAATAAACCTTATTCCTGGGTGCTGTAAAAGATAGGTGCTTCTAAGTACAAGTGTTTAGGACCTGAACTCACAAGGGAAGGACCACTTGTGAATTGTAAATAATCTCGTGTTCTAGAGGCCATATTTGCGTTAATATCGTACAAACAAAGGGGTTAAACTGTGATATTTCTAGTTTATGATGCACGGTGCTTTAGGTTTCGGCCAGACATCTCTACGATTTGCGTAGAGAAAAATGGAAAAACCTTTTATTTTGGCTTAGAAAAAGGCTACGTTGAATCACTTAAGTAGTGACAAACAATACAAGTTACAAGTGCAGGCATCTATGTGTCTTAAAATGTGTACTTCTGAAATATTTGATTTTGCCGGACAACAGCCCATAACGGACAGAGTCTGACAGCATTGTTTATGAGTAAAATATATCATAGTATTTGAACAATTAGCAGACACCTGTTTTCTCAACTTACAACTGAAATCTATGCACACATGTATATGGCAGCGTAAAATAAAAAATCCACCTGAATTACATAGATTGGCATGAACCTGCCATGCACGTGAAATCCATGCATTCTTAAAGAAGTCTTTTTCTAGTTTGTGTAGAAATAGTCTAGCCAGTCAATATTGTAATTAACATAGGGTATGTGCTTTTTGTAGTTAGTCTCCGTTTATAGATTTGTTAGATTTTAGTGATTATTTGTTGATTATAGGGAGTCGGTGTTGGGAAGATATTTCTCAAACCGTGTAATTAGCTAATTTCTAGGAGAAGACGTCATAATGTACAGTATTCACGTGACTTTATTGTAGCATGGATTAGTTTTGTAAAATGGACCCTCCCTAATTTCGTAACATAAGGAATTCTCTGAATATTCTAATGTTTACATTTTTTGTAATTTGAGATAGGAATAATTCTTTGTATTAGGTGTTTGGGTCGTGTTTTGTGGTGCATTGCATTAAGTACTAATCTTCGGCTTGGACAAAATTACTGATGAGTCGAACACATGTGAAACAAGAAAAACCATGCAAGTGTGAAATAAGAGTTTCGTGATGTGTGGTCATTAGATTATTAGAGGAAAATTATTTCTCGTATTTGCGCCTATAAGAACCCTTCAGTTAACAACAACTGTTGTATTGAAGTCCTTGGAAATAGAGAAACAATGGACCTCAAGACAGGCTCACGCAGAAGCTGTTTGATTCGCTCAGAGACCCCTTGCGTGTAACAATATCAACAAACCAATCATGACTTCTCTTCTAAATCGTTTATTTCATGGGATATACTAATCTTCCGACCAAATTACATAGATGAGATTGCAGTTTGATTGATAACAAGGTGGCTGATGTGGACATCTAAAACTGTTTACATAAAAATCGCCGCCGCCCCCCCCCCCCCCCCAACTCTATTAATAATGAGAGTTAAACAACCGGAACGTTTCCTAGAGTAAGTTTTCTACACTGTTAGATGGTTAAAATTTTGCCCTGGAAACGATGAGAGAGAGAGAGAGAGAGAGAGAGAGGGCGTTCTTATAGTCAGCCCATCGGTATAAAGAATATAATATACAAAATAATTGACATAAATGTACGTGTTATCGTTTGGATTTACAAAAATCGAGAACTATTTGTACGTGACAATAAGAAAATTCCTCTAAACGAAGCCATATTTTAAAACCAGGTGGCTGTCGCGCAAAGAGTCCAAGACCAAAAGTGACGGAGAAAACGCCATGAGCGGAAATAGAGAACTCCACCTGAGCCGTCAAAAGTATTTGATATACTACTGGGTGAGAATATGAGAACCTTTTTCGTGAGAGATTCGTGGTGAATGTCACTTGTACAAGGATAAAATGTTTATATCTATGTTATAGCTCAAGTTTACATAATCTTTTATCTTCAAATGATCTCCCTATCTCTCTCTCTCTCTCTCTCTCTCTCTCTCTCTCTCTCTCTCTCTCTCTCTCTCTCTCTCTCTCAAAACACAATGACCATTTACGCTAATTGTACTATATTGATTTATGTATTTACCCGCCATGTCTGTCTACATCGGAAACGAACAGGTTTGATTTGGTTGGGTTTTTTACAGCACAGGAACACGTGACAATTACTAGTATTCAGTGCAGAGGCAATCAGAGTAAAGTGTCATGTTCAGGAACACAACGCGGTACCCGACCAGGGCAGATCCGATGGTATGATTCAAACCCGCACCCTCTGGTCGCGAGTCCGGTATGTTAACCAGTAGTAACAGAGTCAGCGCGGCTCACGGAAAGGAACAGATAATACTTTGTAAATTTCTTCAAACAGTACTGCATACATCATCTAAGTTTATGCTTCAAATTAAAAATTCATACTAGCTCGTAATGGAGAAGACACAAGCTAGAAGACGAGAATTTGACATAAGGGTAAAGGATACTGAGAATAATGAATAGAAACACACACACACTAAAAATTCATCATATAATGGCCATGTATTTGTAAGGACAGCAAGTCACTAGTTTTGTTTTAGTCTTTTTTATATGGGTGGGGGGAGGGGCCACTAATATAACTGCTTGTGCGTGCGTGTGAGAAAGAGTAAACGGTTATGAGATTATTATATTATTTATGCATTATACCTATCCCTGAAAAATATGTGCAAATGACGACTGGCATCAAGGATTACTTAATTTTGTTTCCCAATCCATAGTTTTACCATTACGTCACCGTTTGCTTTTCATCTGGTCAGAAACCGCTATTTCGATTCGATTGTTCGTTTGGAGAGGTGATTAACTCGGTCTGTGCCGCCCCTTTTAGGTGACGTCATTCGCACAACAGTCACGTCATTCCTATAACGGCCAATGTGAAAACTTCCCTTTAACTGCAATGATTAGTAGCAATCGGAGCGTCAACGGCCTTTTCCAGCGCATGCTAGAGAAGCCTCTGATGTAAAAAAAAAAAAGGCAATTTTTAACTACCTTCAAGTTCGTGGTTGTTATTACGTTACACCTTCATTGATGTCATGACTAGATGACGTGAGTAGTATGTAGAAAGGGGGATTTCGGCGCAATTTTATTCGCCCTATTTTTACCCCCTATCTATCATTCAGATTGATTAGAAAAACCTTCTATAGAACGTTTTAATCACCGTCGATTATTTTATTTTTATGATTAAAACTGCTTACAGTTTCACTGATTGATACTTGTTTTAACACGACCTTTCAAAGAAAGATTCAATCATTCAATCACTGAATATTTCATCTAAAATATCCATGCATGACTCAAAATTATCTGTCACAAAATTGTCGGCGGGGCAGTAACCAATTGCATTTGTATGAATTCCATCACTACATATACGTTTATCATCATAATTACATAATCCTGCTTTGTTGATTACTGTTGTAGCAATTTTATGACAATCCGAACGTATTGTAGTCATACTAACACGATTAAATTTTCCATTAAGTGCATCCTTATAATCATCGAATTTAATTACTTTATTAACAACGGCTTTTTGAATTCCTTTTGCACGTTTTTTTACCGTACCATCCGCAAGCTTAATACTGTACAGTTTACTTCTAAGGCCTACAAATTCAGCAATTGGTACAAAGTTTGTTTCATCCTTAAATTTACCTATTACTTTTTTATTATCGTTACATTGAAATCCACTACTTACTGGATAATCTGATAAATCAAACCATTCACGATCATTATACATGTCCTGGTAAATATCATCTGTAAATACATGGTAATATAATGAATCAGTGTCGGTAAATAATAATTGAGATTTTTCACCTGGGTACTTATTTTTGAAATAACCGTAATGAAAATTATACATCAATGTTTTTGATAAATCTAACACTGTCGATCCATTTGCGATTGGCTTATTTAGAATCAAGTTTGTTTTACGTTTGTGGACAGCCATAAGATTTTCACTGAATATTTTTCGTGATATAAACGTATCTGATGATGTAACCTTATCTCGACGTTCAGCATTGTTTACTATTTCAAAATCCTGCCGTTTTCTTATATTTTCCATTGTTTTACCAAATACACTATTATTCATTATTTTTGAAAAAGGTTTTTTCGAAATCAGTTTTTGCAATTGTTCTCTGCTGTGTATTGAAGTCAATATAGTTTTTAAGCCAGCAGGACTGTTTGAATTTTAGTACTCGATGGATATTAGTTATTATTAAGCCATGTTCAACTGCTTGTTTTACTGCTTGGTAATGTAACACGTAATATTTTTTATCCATAAGATTTGGAACTAATTTTTCAACAGTGTTTTTATTCAAGCCGTATTTTTCACGCATTTGTATTTGTTCCAACGATAAGTGACTATCATTGATTAATAATTGTTCAGCGCAAAATGGATAATCATTATGAAGATCATGCAGTTCCCTAGGGTATTTGAGATCAACTTCAACAAAATATTCAACATCATCAGGAACAACCTTATCTGTTTCATTACAAAATGTTTCAGCTGATATCCACTTATAATCACCAACTGGTAGTGATTGACTCATTGCCTATTCATAGAGATTATTTGGATAAAGATAAATGATATAACTGCTTGGTTCATTAGGATTATAATCAGGACAATATTTGTTATTTGCTTTTGCATATTTTTGCGTTTTTACTGAAATTCCGCCTCGAATACTTTTTTCAATAAATAGAAACATATCTGAGTCAGTAAATAAATCCAATGTCACATCACTCAGTTTTAATGCTGCATCCCATGCTAACCCTGGTGATGAATAATACCAGACCGGATCAAGTTTATAATGACGCGCACAAATATCACGAAACTGTTCAACTATATCAGCAAGTAGTAGTGTATCTGTTATCAAATACAAACTATGATAATCACCCATATTTTCACAATTAAATTCAGTCCAGACTGTCTTCGCGTAATCGTAATCTTTTTGGCTAATTCCCCCAATACGAACATTTGAATAAAACTCAGAAATATCAGGAAGGCTTGTTTCATCAAATCTACTAAAACTGTCCTTGTATTCGTAAGGATAAATTTCTTTTTGCTTTAATAGCGTAGATTGATCTTTTCCCAAGTGTTCTTCAAGATTATTAAAACAAGAACAGCCTTTTGCAAGCTCATCTAGTGACGCTGCCATAAACTGAAAACTGTCAATGAATTTTAAGCTTTTAAACGTTACTGACATATACTTTTCGGTACTATTTGGAATGCATTTAATTTTTTTTTATACTAAACTCACAGTTACCAAAAGCCTCTACCACAATATGTGCGTCGTATCCACGAAAATTATGGAAAACAACTGGAACCAGAAATTTACGTTTATCGCCCACAGCTAACTGGTATCGATTATCGTTAATAGATTTTTTAAGTTTTGTTTTAATTATATTTGCTTCTATCAACAAATTTTTAAGTAACCATTTTGCTGGATTTTCACCACGATAGACGTTTATTGGTTTTGATAGATCAGCATTAAAAGAACAAATAACTTTATACGCAACGCCGCACGGAACATGGTTTTGTATTTTTGTTGTTGATGACCGGTTAGGATTATTTGCTGGGCCCTCAATACGTTCTAATAATGCTTCGAAATCAGCGTATATTATAAATGGAGCTTTAACACTGTTCGCATGATTTTTGAAACTAAGTTTAGAATCTTCAATGCCTGGAACTAATATTTTTTGAACGCGAGTACAATAATCGAGATGAATACCTAATGTTTTAAATGAACTACAGCCCTTAAGGCAGCGGTAACAAAAATACATTTTTTCTTTATGCTTATTATACTGACCACCAGCAAGTCCATTAAAATTTTTAATCCAACAATAGTGATTTTTGTAAAATAAAAGGTTTACTACGTTTTGTGCGACGCCTTCACTGATAAAATTTGGATAAAGATAATATGATTTTGTAATAGGGCTCCATTCAATATTAAATACATTAATAATAATCCTATTTTGTCTTTCGAATTTTGGTATCTGGGAAACACTAACAGGAAAATTAATTCCATTGAAATTTAGTTCATTAACATGTTCACTATATTTTGTCACCCTATTTGGATCCTTTTTTGCGGGAAACAGCGCTGATAATACTGCCCATTGGAAACAACGATTATCATTATTTTTAACATTAATAACGCACCTAGATTTAATAATTTGAGTTGGAAGCTCAACATATGATGATCCGCGTAATGGATTATATTTTGATGTATGAAGAAGAACTGCATCAACGCTCTCAAATTTCCATCCTGACCCAGCACTTTCATAATCCTCAATCTTCTGGTTAATTTCATCATATATATTTTTAAGTTTTTTAGTTTGGTCGGAACCAGGTAGAATCATTGCTGTCTTTGATGTAATATAAGGGTCTGATATGGATTCTTCACCCTCCGTTCCCTTTGAAAACAAAACTTTAAGCTGTGCCATAATTTTTAATCCATGAAATTTTGATAACTCTGTGGTAATAATCGGTGAGGCAATCTGATGAAAATTATTACATGATAGTCCATACTTGCCATCAATTAAATTATGAAGCACAAGTTCATTATCATATAACCATGTTGATTCAGCTCCGGCAAATGATGACACAGTTTTTCGCGGTCGGAATATAATCTGGCCAGCTAATTTCTTAAGTGAAAGTATTCGGCTCATTATATTAAGTGCGTAAAAAATATCTAAATATTAATTAAATATTGTTTTTTTAAACCTAAATATAAAATGACCCAAGAAAATATTTCACATTTCAACCAGTCCGAAAATGATTATTATCGCCATGATGGTTATGACGGTTACTATTGCAACATGATGGGATCAGTGATCAAAACTGTAAGTGGCTTTAATGAAACAACAATAAGTCTTTCAACAACCGCGTGGAATCATCGAGGCCAGGATCGAGACCGAGATTACGTGCTACTTGAAACAAAACCAACTAGTGCAGGCCTTAAAATTATAATTAACGGCAATGAGATGTTTTTAAAAGATGTTATTTACACTTGTTTTGCTGAACCATCAATACCAAAAGGGCAACGAGTTTGTCAATGTAATAAGTCATACACGGACTGCAGTCTTGATAACTTAAGCCTGGAAAATGAATATCAACCACATCCTATGTACGATAATTATGAAGCAAATGACCAAGGTGTTATACGGAATTTAAAAACCAGTAACATAATTGGAAGCAAAAACGATGCTGGCTATATGATGGTAAATATTTCAGGTAAAAACTCAGAATTCACAAGAAAATATTCCCACATAATCGTATACGAGGCGTTTAACGGATTAATAGATAAAAAGGCAGCAGATAAGAGAATAGTGGTTGACCATTATAATTGTGATCGAGCGGATAACAGGCTTGAAAACTTAAGTTTAACAACACAAAGCGAGAATATAGCACGTATTTAAAAAAAAACTGCTTCTAACGGGAAAAAACCTACTACCACTACTAATCTTAATACAGGCGAGACGTTGAGGTTTCCTTCAGCCGGAAAAGCGGCAAAATATTATGGGCATTATTCCGGTAATATTTCTAAAGTTGCTAAAGGTCAATTAAAATCATTAAAAGCACCTAATGGCGATAGAATCAAATTTGAGTACGATTAAGCATCGCAATGAGTTCATTTAAATCAACACAATAATGGCACCATTTCATTATCACATCAATACCCCACCCAACAATTATTTTTCCATGTTGATTATACGATTGCAGCTCTTCCTGAGTTAACAAAATTTTATTTTTTTTATCGTCATTTTTATGATTTTTTTTTCGTTATATTAAGTATAACACTACCATATGATGACGGATGCTCAAAACAATATATTACTGCATTTTAAAGATCATTTATATTTTGAATATAACCCATTGAATGATATAATATTTTCATTGCTGTTAAACATAATTAATTATATTAAAATTGTTTAAAGTTTACACCAATTATATAATCACAATGATTAATCGCTTACGTATGTTATTAAATTCATCAATTGATTTGCCAATTCGTCCATGCATGCGTGCACCGATTGTAAACAGTTTTTCAGATCGATTTGATCAATCACTACTGGTTAATGAAGACAATGATGATAGCGAACCTGTATCAGATCTGGATCAGACGTATGTGGCCGACCCAACCAAATGCGGTCGCTGCGAATATATTTACAGCCGGCAAACAAGTTTTCTGCACGATAATGAATTTAATTATGTAACAACAGCTAATAATAAATTTTATAGTTTGCCAACAACAGGCCGCTATAATGTTAAATACCACTTAGCAAAAAAATTAAACAAGTTCGATCTCAGCATAAATGAGAAAATTGAGTTTAATAACCGTATAAAGGTTTTTATGAATATATCACTTCCTGTCCGTAAGAAAAACATAAAATTTGATTTCATTTTTGTTAAAATTTTTCAATTACTTGCTGATATTGGTATCATAGATTCAACAAGAGCTGATAAACTAATTTCAACATGTAGGCCAGTTCGGTGTAAAAAAGTATTATTACAATGTGAGAAAATATATAATGAATGATTACAACAATTAAATTAATCGATTGAAACTACAAGTAGTTTTCGCTGATGAAAGGCCATGGTTTATTTAGGATTAACTGAATCTTTATTTGAAAGATCGTGTTGGCACCCAACTATTAAATTTATCAAAATAACCGCGCCATTTTACTAATGATTTGTTTCCAAGCATTTTCAATACTTTCTCAATCACAAAAGTATCTTGCTTCGTTTTTTGTAGTTCTTGCTCATAAAAACTTCCAATAATTTCCTCGCCCAACCGCGTGCGGTCGCCCTGATCAGTGATTTTGTACGTAACAGGGATTGTTTTTAGTATTTTACTTACAATAAACACTTCCTCATTCCAATTTGGCGTGAATCCTTTTTCAAATTTTTTTTTTAACAACTGAAAGCCTGACTCCATCGCCAACGCGAAATCGTGCGGAACCATCTAAATTCTTTGTAAGGCTGGATAAAGATTTGTTATAATCCAGATACAGATTTTTATTAGCTCGCTCTGGATCAACAACAGCCTCATTTGATGTCATCGAAATTGATCGATGTTTACTATCATTGTAATCTGAAACAATTTACTGTAGATGGTTGATGTACCGGTTTGTATTATTTGCTGTCATTGTTTTGTAAATCTTTTCCTTTAATGTCCGATTGAATCGCTCAACTATTACGCTTTTACCTTCATTGCCCGTTGAATACTTTTTAATATTATGTTTACTCAACCATGAATCGAATTGTTTATTATAAAATTCAACACCATGATCAGTCCATATTTTGTTAGGTTGCTGGAGTGCTTGCGTAATAATTTTATTCATTGCGGTAACAATTGTGCTTCCCATCTTATTTTTGATTGGTTCACTAAAAGCGTATCTACTCTGGACATCAACAACATTAAGTAAAAACTTTGTATCATCATTTGCATCTGATAGAGATGACATATCAGTAAGATCAACTGACCAAATATCATCTACGGCATTTGCGACAACGCGTCTTCGCTGGAACTTTTTTTTTTGGTTTGTGAAGCTCGTCAGCTAAATTTTGAAGAGGTGTTACCAATTTAGTCGGAATAATCACATCGAGATCAGGTGAATCATCGTCAGAAATGTCTAAATCTACTAAAACAGTGCTTGGTTGTAATTGTCCCTGGCCTCGACCGCGTACGGTTGTTGAAAGATTCCATCCGAGTTTATGCTTTGCTCCAATAATGCCTTGTACTAGTCGCCGATCAATACTTTCTCTCATATTTTTAGGTTTAAGCTCACTAAGTTCATCCAACATTTTTTTATCACAAGTATGCTTACTTGACCCCGATCTTTCTTTGAAAGATTCATCGCTACCATCGGAGTCTCTGTAACAGATATCATGCCTCATTGCAATTGCATCAACAGCATTGTACGGTTCTTGCCCAGGTAATGGATTATCATTTTCATCAAGCTGTTTATCAAGCGGATTCCATGGTCCAGTATATGTATGCCCCGGTAATGTCCATCCGCCAGCAGGCCTTGGAAGTTTTCCAATTAATGAATGTATATCAATTGCTCCGCCAAGTACTTCGCGATAATTACAATTATTACAGTAACAGACAAGCTTACAGCCTTCAATACCTAACTCTTTACTTTTATCACAACGACAAACTGGAATAAAATTTACTTGACTCATTATAATCAATCAATTATACATTATATTTAATTTTATAAATGAAATCGACTATATATAGTTTCATTTATTAATGATCGCATTGATTCAATTAATCAATCGTGATTGATCGCTGTTTGATAAATCTACTTTTTTGTTTTGAGCAGATGACACATATACTCTTAATCATCATGCGACCATTTTTTTTTATTTTGGCTGATTCATTGAGATTGTCAGTTGTTTTTTTACACTTTAAACAATATGTAAAGCTGTCTCCAACCGCGTGCGGTCGCAATCGTGATTGATCGTATTTGTTAGGTTCAAGCATTATAATACAATTCACATAAAAAAAATTTTAACAAAAATTCACCGCAATATTATCATTGTGAAAACTTCCACATGGGCCAAATTGAGAAATAAAATCCAACATGGAAAACTTGTTCGCCGATGACAGTTGTTTAATAAACATAATACAGTAGTAACCACATGCAGTTGATTCATTTTGCTGAATTTGAAGTGACACATAATTTATTGGTGTGGTTGAATATTTTGGAAACGATTGGACGTATTTTTTAATTGCATCACTCGGCGGAAGGCCATAACTATCAAAATAATTGTTGTTGTGTAATGCGACCCAATGTGTCCCTGATCCATCATTAAAATTTTGTATATTGACAACTGTGGAGAAATCCTGATTGCGGTGTAAAACTTGTTTCGAAGCAGGCTCTCCAACTTTGAAACTGTAAGCGGTTTTCGGAGAACAATCCAGCTGGTCTTTTGAAAAAACACCTTTGAATCCAGGTACGGCTTTAAGCGCATCATTAATGTCAAAATTTGTTAACGGACGGGCATCATTGTTCCTGGCAGGGTTAACCCCGTTCCAAGCAGTTTTGAAATCAGGGGCCAGCCGAATAATCCCGCCAGCAGTGGGGCTATTGCTCCCAGAAATCCACCCTGCTTTTCTACTGTTATCGGTGATTCTAGCTGCACTAGCAGTGGTTTTATTTTTGTTATAAGTTTTTTTTATTTTCGTGGCTGAATCTGATGCTTTTTTTGTCGCTGTTGTCTTTGAAACTGCACGCGGTTTCGTTGCTGTCTTTGATTTTGCTTTTGTCGATTTTTTTACAGGCATTGATTAATATTTATTTTTAGACAAAAGTGTTGCTCGTGCAATTCCAAATCCCGTTTTGAAACTGCGTACAGTTTTCGCACCAGATCCTGTTACTGCTTTATGTGTAACACCAGAAATCGCGCCAGTTGCAGCTGCTAATCCAAGTGTTCCAAGTATTGGTAAAAGCTTTGGTAGAATTGTTTTAGCAAAAACTGAAAGTACAGGCCCCATAAATCCTCCTTCTTTCATTGAAGATTCCGATCCCGACCGCACGCGGTTGCTGAAAGATTCAACATGATTAAGTAATGTTTCTAATTCATCAAATAGTGGCCTCAATTTTATAACAATTTTTACAATTTTTGATCGGTTTGAAATAATTTTATTCACTCGAACAACTGCATTCGCAGTCGGATCTAGATTCACAGCTGTTTTAGGCATTTTATTACATTGGTTTTATGTAAATTCGATTAAACTACTGCTGTCATTCGCCCTTTTATGGCATCAAGTGTGATAAAACGATCTGATGTGATCAAAGCAAATGCTTGGTATTGTCCTCCAGGATTTCCTGAAAGATTCCATGTGATTTCAATATCAGCCATTGATGTTTTTAATCTTTCACTGTGTTTGCTAACATCAAAATGAAATATTGGGTAGAGCGTTCGAAATTCCTCAATTGAAATCTGGGCTCCTGTGTCAGTGTCTTGATATTTTTGCATTGCTTCGATGAACGTCATGTAAACTAGTGATACGTTTCTTGTTGCTTGTAACAGATCACATTGAAATTCTCTTTCAGGATATTGTTTAGAGTTTATTTTGGAGCTAATTCTAGACACTAAAATTGTGCTATCAAATACTCTCTTGTTTATTACTTGTGCACCCCCGTATCTTTCAGCAGTTTGAAAAGCTACAAACATATGTCTTGGTAATTGTTCTGATGGCACTGTTGTGATCCTCCATGTATAATTTTGCGTATCTGGTATTGATTGCGAATACATCTTATTTTGCTCAAAATGAATTTGTCTTGTAAACGCCTCTAATGAATTTTCGAGTTCTAGTTGTTTTGAAAGAGATGGAATTATCTTTGGCATCCACATAGAAAGATGACTAATAATAAATTGACCATCTGCAGCGACTGCATTCTCTCCTAAAGCATTTCTGCGAAGAATACCATTGTTGGAATTTCTATCAAAAATTACGGTATGTTTAATACTTCTAAAAAAAATTTTAACATCACGGCAAAAACCAAATATTGAACTTAGTGTAAGAAGCATTGTAACCTGGTTTCCGTTTTCAGTAAGAGCTTTTCTCTTGTAGAATCCTTCGTTGAACAATGGAGATTTTCTCATTTTACTAATAACACTGTTAAGGTGAGCTAATACTGCTGCGGTCGCCGCCCCAGGAGCAAGATTAGCAATATTAAGAATGGTTGCAACATTATTAATAACAATAAGTGTAGCAGCTAAATTATCTGCTGCATCAGCGGGTGCGACTCCGTAAAAAGGTGTAATTGTATTTATTTTATTTCTGATAACAATAAGTGTTGCTGGATCATCGGCACCTGCTACTGTGGCAAGAGTTGTTGGAAATTCAGTAGGTATAGCGGCGCCTGTAGCAGTATCTTTAAACCATAACATATTTGTCGCAGTTGATCTCGAATAATCCTCGCTGAATGATAGCAAATTTATGATTGTACTTGCAATTGGTAAGTTATCCTGAATGTCTTCAATTGTTTGATTATTAAGCTGATATTTTACAGATTTAAACAAACCAAACCCATTGTTTTGTAATGTAATGTTTGCGTTAGCAGCATGTGCTGCTGGTGGTGCCGCTGTTGTCATCACATTTCTTCGAACTTCTATATATGCTTTATGAGGAAGTAAATAAATGTCTTCATCCCGAGTGCTAATTGTTCGTAATCCAGCTTTATTCATATCATTATCACCTTCTATGTACTCAATATACTCAAATGCTGTTGCAGATTCATCTATAATGTCAACTTCGCCGACGTTAAAATAATTTTGCATGGATGTCATTTATTAATATTTGTTAGATAAAAATTCGGATGGAAAATTTACTCCGCGAGATTATAAGTAGTTTCGACGCGATCAATTGAATCTGAATCCGACTGCGAATGCAGTTGCGATTGAAACTGTAAACAGTGAAAACTACAAGTAGTTTCGACGATTGAGTTAGAATGCTGCAATATCAGGCGGCTTTGATCGAACGTGCCCGATTGATGATTGTTTGTTAACTCGATCATGCAGCTGTTTGATAATATTTTCACTATCTTTTGATAATATTTTTTTTTGCTGTTTTAATCATTGCTCGTGCTATTTCTTTGTTTTGCGCAATCTCTCTGATTGAATCTGATACAGTTTCGTGGTCGTGTCGAACGTGTTCGATCTGGGGTGAATTTATTTTTGGCGGGTTAATTAAATTTGCTAATCGTTGGCCAGCAGCGGTTCCAGCAGCATTTGCGCACCAGTTGCAAATGATTTTGCTGCATCGATAGCGACAGGGGCTAATTTTGTTGCTAATCCTGGTTCATGTTGTACAATCTTTGAAAAAATATTGCCGAAAAGATTTCCTCCAATCACATGCGTGTTATAGATTTTTCGTTTGCTGTTCATTTTATTTACTCGTGTACATTGAATTTTATAAATAATTAATCATTGATCAATCACTATTGATTTATTGAATCAATGACTTTAAATGTAAAAAATATCTTACAGTTTCATTTTGCAGGTTAAGCTGATTATCATGGTGATTTGTTAGCCTCATTGTGATTGATGATATCTGCTGTTCAACATTTAATGGATAATATATAATTGTCTTTGGATTAATTTCCATTAGTGAACCAGGCGGCACATTAGGTGCAAAACTATAAATACATTGTCCGCGGACACCATTTGCGGAGTAGGATCCATTAGCAATGCTACAGTGAATAAGTATTGTATTAACGTTTGTGATGTCTACAGGGTTTTCACCATTAATTACGATTTCGGTGTTTGAGCCGCCATATGATTGTTTATTAAAACCTAGTATTGACCCAATAGATGTTGGTGATGAAAAATCAACTGCAAAATTATTTTTAAGTGTTATTTTTGATTTTAAAGTATTTAAATTTGGTTCTAGTAAAAAATTATCGGAGTTTGCTTTATCAATGTTATTAACTATTGCATCCGCGATGTTTGTAATATTATATGCCCCTGATTTAATAAATATAGTTACCCATGGGGACGCATTATTTAGCCTGTATGTGAAACTATTATTTATTCCATCATTTATATTAAAAAAGCTATGCCACACCGTTGCTGAAATAAGCCCAATCTGGTATTTTTTACTTGGATCAAGAATCACTGGTGGAGTATAATAAACAGTAAAATTTGCACTATCTGATCGAGTTTGCGACGAATCAAAGATAAAAGTTGTTTCCATGCATAGTAATAATGTTAGATGAAATTATTTTATAATTTTCAACTGCAGGTAGTTTCGATTATTTACAGTAAATCAATCAATTGAATCTGACATTAAGTAGTTTTCACTATAAGTTGAACTGATCGAAAATATCCCTGCTAAGAACTTGGTAATCACTGATGTTTACAAGTTCATTTGACCTAAAGTAATCTAGAATCTCTGTAATTTTGTTATCAATTTCAAAACATAGTATTGCCAGCTTGTTTCGATGAAATAATCAACATAAGTCGATCAAGCACTTCTTTCGGTGATGAAAACACTTTTATTCCTGTGCCGGTCAAACTTGTTTGTGGCAAACTTGTTTGTTGGTCTTGTTCTATGTCAGTTTGCAATCCTATGTCGACTGTTGCTGCTGGTCTTAAATCTTTATAATAATGAATATATGATTTCATATATTGGTGCCTAAGTTGTTGAAGATACGGCTTTTATTTTTTCAAGATCTTCTTTAAATTCAGGTGACTTAGAGCGCGCAATACCTTGGTTGTATGGCCCAATTAAACTTATAAGAGCATCTAAATGAGATGGATGCATTCGTGATAATTCAGAATCTTCAAAAAGAGAATCAAAAATTGGTTCCTTGTTTTTAATTTTTTCTTGTATCTCCTTGACTCTATCAATAAATGTTTTTTGATCATACTCGCCAGAATACTTATGAGATGGTCCGACTACAAGCTTTCTACCAGTTGCTAATGACTCTTCTAAGAGCTTATCAATTTTGTTGTATATTTTTTTAAAAGTAGGTTTAATATCGACTTCTTCTCTTATTTGTTTTTCTTCTTTAAGCTGCCTGACTGCTTCTTCCAGGTCTTTAATATGTTGATCGGCTTCTTCTCGCTCTTCCGGAGTTTTGAAGGCTTTTGATTTAAGTTTATTAATAACTTTCATTATAGCTTCGGGACCATATGCTTGAACATTAGCTAAAATTGCGGTTGAAATATCTAGTATGTCTCTAGTTTTTTCTTTTGCTTCTTCTATCATTTCCTGTGTTTGTTTTGTTTTTTTATCTGCCCCAGTCGCAAATAGATTCATTAAATTTTTTATGGAATCGGTTTTAGTTGTTAATGCTTTTTCAGACTCTTTTTGAGCTTGTATAGTAGCACTTGTTACAGGTTTAAATAACTGTTCTAAATATTCTTCTGTCTGTTGCTTACCAGCCTGTGCATCATCAAAAAATTTTTTATTTCGTTTCCTGTCAGCGATTAATTTTTCAAGTAAATCTTTATCAGGCATAGTTATTCATAGATTAACATAAAACTGTGTGCGGATCCAGGTTCGAATCTCAGTTGAATCAATCACAATTGGTTTATCGATTATTTACATTTTTTATAGATGAAAATTATTTACAACTTCGATTATAGATCGATAAGCCAATCGGATCTTTTGTGCATGAATTATAGATCAAAATTATTTACAACTTCGATTATAGATCGATGAGCCAATCGGATCTTTTGTGCATGAATTATAGATCTTTTATAGATCGAAACATCTTATCTGGATCTGTAGTTACTCTAGCAAACATAAAAAAATTGTGTTTATCTCCTCGGGTTGCATCATGATATAATTTTACAAATTCTTCCTTGGAAACATCACCACAAAAATCGTGAGCAATCTTTTCAACATCCGTGTTATCCAAACCAGCAAAAAGTATAAAACAACCTGTATTACGTCTTATGAATTTATTGACATTGAAAAACCCCTGCGCGAGAAATACTGAATTACATCGCCGGTTTCGTGATAATGAAAAATATGATTTGATTTTATTAATTTCATCGTGCTCAAGTGGAATATCATCAAATACAATTATTTTATTAATGGTGGAATCAACCTCAGTGATTGGTATGACGTCTTCAGGTTCTCTAATGATAAAAATATCTTCGCTGGTATTATCACATGTTTTGATAGCATCATTGTATTCACTTAGAAATTTGTATTTGTCTTGTTGTGAATTAATAATGTAAATATAGACCTTATCGTAATTAAACTTATCATTTATTATCAGATCCAGCAAAAGATTTGTTTTACCTGATCAGTTCGCCCAACAATCAAATAGTGGCAATTTGGGAGATCAGACTTATGTTTATTTACAATCACGTTGCTAGTATTAAAATTTAAAATTGGCATTATATTTATTGGTTTACATATTACCGTAAACTGTAAACAGTGAAAATAATTTCATGATAATGTGTGAGCGGTATCAATAATGTCATACTATACAATCTTTGGTACAGCGCTTCAGAGCAAACCAGCTGAAAAAACAAAAATCACTGATGCAACAAACTTAGTTATAAAATCTGGTGACACAATGACGGGAAATCCGGTTAATTCAAATAGTAGTCAAGCGGTAAGCTTAGGGCAACTTAACATAATTGATACAACTAAGGTAAAAAAATCCGGCGATACAATGACAGGAGTATTGAACATGTCAGGTAATAAGATTACTGGTTTGGTGACAGATTATCCACCAGCGGACATTGATCCAACACAAGCAGTGAGTCTAAACCAATTGGTTGAATCTGATAATTCACATGTTCAGAAAAGTAGCGACACAATGGCAGGCCCGCTTAATATGGATACAAACAAAATAAGATCATCAGCATTTCCAACAGAGCCGTACGATCTCGTTAATAAGACGTATGTGGATGATGTTACATCACTAAACATCAAACGAACAGGTGATATGATGGTTGGTACATTAACGATGTCTAACAACGGAAAAATAACAGGCTTACCAACAGCTTACCATCCAACAAATTCATCCGACGCAATTTCTTATGTGCAAATGTCAACAAAGTTCAGTGAATATGTTCCACGACTCGGAAGTACGATGTTAGGCTCGCTCAACATGGGAAGATACGTTATAAACGGAATTGATACTTATACGTCATTGGCAGTTGACAATGCTGTTAGCGTCAAGTACATGAATGATAACGGTGTTCTTAAAACCGGCGATACAATGACAGGGACACTCAACATGAACAACAGATTACTGATAAATTTACCAGCACCGACTAATTCCGGAGATGCTGTTCCATACTCATCATTGGTCAACCTTAGTAGCACAGTTGTAAAAAAAATCGGCGACACAATGACGGGAAACCTATTGATGACAAACTGTGTTGTAAAGTGCGCGACCGCTCCAACTGTAACAGATGACTTAACAAATAAAGCATATGTCGATTCCAAAGTTGTCGGAGGTGGAGGTACTCGATCTAAAAATAATGTCGGGTATATTCCGCCGCTGCAAGGAAATAGCAACAATCGTACTGGATTTATTGTATCAACATCGTCATCATATCCTGGTTATGATCCTTTTTACGCATTTGCATATCACCTACAATCGACAATAAACACAAACGAATGGGCGACAAATGGCATGTCAGCAAATTTCTGGATTAAAGTTCAGTGTCCGTCACCGGTTGCTATATGGAAATTTCAACTGCGTGGACGAGCAAGTGGTGGACAAAGAATTTATAATTGGCGGCTTGATGGATCTAATAATTATGTCGGTTATTCAACATTGTATACAACTGCTCCAAATGTTAATTATATTGGAAATACTATGCAAGAATTTACTGTATCCGTCGTAACCAAATATTTGTATTTCAAGTTGGTTATAATTAACGCTGAACCTACAAATCCGGGTCTAACGTTGTTTCAGATGTTTACTCTGGATGATATTGTTTAATAATATATTATTGAGCAATTTATTGTCTAACTATTAGTATAACACATTATTATAAATAATGAGCGAAATTGTTGAGATATGCCGTGAGTTCTACAAAAAAATATTCGAATTCGATCACACACAAATTACTAAACCAGAGTTTAATACGCCAATTACTTCTGGTAAAACACCTCAAGAAAAACAGGAAGCCCAAAAACAAGAAAATATTCGAACAGCTATTCGGGAACTATCAAATATATTAAATAATCCACCTGAAGTTACTCCTAATATTTTAAACCTACAGTCGGTTATCGCAATGAGAAAAAACCAGTTAAAGGAACTGTTAAGCACATATGATGTGTTTGTAAAATTTTGTGTTGCAGTAGAAATTGAAAAGTTAGAAAATCAGCTTAACAATTTACTCCACACTATAATTCTAGAGATGACGCGGGATAATGTTCTATTAATACTACGAACAAGATTAGTGGCAAAGCGAAAATTTGCTGGCGATAAAGAAAAAGCTGGCGAGCATAGAAAAAGTTTGGACTGTTTAGATAATATTTTTGAAAAGAAAAAGTTCGGCCTTAGTAGGAATATAAGAGCACATAATAATTTTCCTAAACGACCATTCTTCAGGGAAGTTGGATTAGATTATAATGGCATTGAAACAGTTCTTGAGGTTAATAATGAACCTGATGATGTTAATGCGCTTGCTACAAGTTACTTAATACTAGTATCATCAAAAACAAAAGGGTTTAAAAATAAATATAATGATATTGATGTAGCAACTGCATTTAATACTATTGACACGATTGAAAAAAAATTAAAATCCACAGCAGTATTAGAACTTGAAAGAAACACTTTTTACAATGAATTAAATTCACTTGATGAAATACCAGATGAAATAAAGTGGGAACCAGATCCGACACAAGCACCATATTATGAAACAATAACCAATGATGATTATCATAATGTATTAAAAAACTTTAAGGCTGAACCACAGTATTCTAATTTCCGTGATCAGCTGAAAGAAAAATTAAAAGTAAATGAGCTTTTGAGTGAAGATAATATATTAGATGATTTTGCTTCAGCATATACGATAATATATCAGTACTTATTGTTGGATACTGTACCAATAGGCGCTGTAACATCGGCTATCGAATTTATCGAATCAAACGAAAAAAATGTTGATTTAAACAAAATACATCATGTTCCAGACAATTTTGAGTTTATAGGTAAATTATCACTTACAACTGAACAACTGTCCCTGGTGCATAATAAGAAATCTAGTGTATTTAATAAATATAGAAGTATTCTTAATGATGAAAAAAATAAAAAATTTAAAAACCTAATAATGAAGGCTGCAACAGATTTAAAATTTGAAGAAGCTTTTAAATTTTATAATAATTTTAGTAAGTTCATTGATGCGTTTTTTACTATGTGGTTTTATAGAGATAATTCTCTATTGGACGTTTCTTTTGTAGGTAATGCTAATGCAGCTCTCGATTTTTATAATAATAATAAACATTTAGAAGACAAAATAAAAATAACTGATTTACATAAAATAAAAGAATGGACAAGAATTGACGAAGTTAAAAATTCCTTTTCCCCTATCATGATGCAGAACCGGAGATAGAAAAAGAAAATTTTGATAAATTTCGTATAATACTTGATATTGTCAGCAGATTTAATTTTAAGTTTAACCTTCGGTATAATTTATTATTTATAGAAAGGCGAACAAACTAAGATACAGGAATAGAAGAAATTAGAACAGTATTAAATGATTATTCTTATCCACAATCGGATCAGCCCAATCATACTTCGAATATAAAAGAAAGATTCGCAACAGTATACTTAATACTTTACTAGTACTTTATTCCAAACAATATTAACATCGACCTAGTTAAAGCCGCAATCGAGTTTATTGATTCACATGAAAAGAAAATCGGAGAAATAAATGATATTGTGTCATTTTCAAATATGCTCGGTCATAAATCAATGATACATTACGAAGACAGACAAGAAGAAAGACTCCGAGACAGAAAATCATCTCGATTTGACAAATACAAAGCAGTACTTGATGATAAACGTAATGTAGACTTTCGTAAACTAGTTGTTAATGCAGCTACAACATTAAAAATTATGCACTGATAAATATTATAATGAAGCAGATTGTTGATTTTAATCATATTTCTAAACTTATCCCTAAGGATGAACGGAATCAACTAATAGCATACTTTCGTACCTATCATAAAAAGATGTACTGTGCAAAGCGCGCACACAGGTACTACAGCCGACTGATAAAATTAATATTCTACGCCCCATTATTACTAACAACAGCTGGCGTTATTTCAGCGGGAAGTTTACTTAATCCTCTTTTTCTTATATTATCAGGTGTCGGCATATTTATCAGCGCTGGATTTAAACGTCTCGAACCAAAGCTAGAGCACAAAAAATCATCATGTAAATTAGCATCAACTGTGTACTCAAAAATACTAACGCAATTACAAGCGTATCTGCGAGGTAAAGAATATAACATCATCAGTTTAATCCATGAAATGCAGACAAAGGAAGATATGCTAATAGATATTGTACCTAGCAGAAGATCAAAATACGAAAAAAAGTATAATACTAAATATAATTAAATTTTAAATGATGATTTTACTAATAATGATTACTGAAAACAATGATTGAATCTTTCTTTGAAAGATCGTGTTAAAACAAGTATCAATCAGTGAAACTGTAAGCAGTTTTAATCATAAAAAAAAATAATCGACGGTGATTATAACGTTCTATAGAAGGTTTTTCTAATCAATCTGAATGATAGATAGGGGGTAAAAATGGGGCGAATAAAATTGCGCCGAAATCCCCCTTTCTACATACTACTGACGTGTCATCACCAGCAGCAACGTCAGTAATAGTTGAGGCTACTGAAACCGAATTATTTCTTCCATTTTTTCATTACAAAGTTGCAAGAATAACCTTACAAATTTAAAGAGCAGGTATTTCATTGACTGTTGGAACGTCGTCGATATTATTTTCCACACCTAACATATTATAATAATCTGTTGTTCGCACAGCCGGATGTTTGTCCTCCAAAAACTAAGTAATTTGGGCAGTATAACTACGATTACCTCCGAGGCTTTTTCAATCGACGTAAATGGCGGAATGGCCGCACACGTCGTTAATCCAACTAACGAACGAACGGCTATTTCAGAGAGTCGAAGTTATTCAGTTCGCATCGGAAAGAGACGAGTATGTTCTGAATGTGGTTGGTAGATTCATATAGGTTCCGCTCTACACTTAGTAAGTATTTTCAAAAGCGGGACAGGTATAAGGTGAAGTTATGTGCATTTGCAACAGGCACAGTGGAGAGAATGTTAGCATACCTCTATGCTACTTTCGCGTACTGTGACAGAAATTTCTTTATATGTGGTATTAGGGAAACAACGCGCTGTCTAAAGCAGCCAGATGATTGAAATGGCTGCTCCCATGTGCTCGAGAAATGAACCTGTACTATTCCAAAGTACACTAACTTTAGCAGCTATTAAAATAGGCAAAATGAATTTTGCCAGAGTAGACAATACTAACTTCTGAAAGAGCAATAAATGAATTATACAATATAAAAATATAAAATAAAAAAACTGAAAAAAACATTATCGGCTAGTTTTGTTTCCAGTGTACATCTGAAGTCCAGGAATGACCAAGCGGTGCTAGCAGTCTTTTGAGAGGTGCACATCTAAGTAAGGCCAAGCTGTACGATCGATACCCCAAATTACACGCATCAATCATACACCAAAATAACAAGATTTTTTTTTTTTTGCAAAATTTTTTTTTAAACAATACCTAAGATATACAGGGTCTTTTGAAACAGCCAAGATAACCACCGAGTACATTCTTTTTCTTAAAAATCAAAACCTGTGCAAAGTACGAAACTAGAGAGCGGAACCATAGGCGCGGTGCGTCATGGGGAAAAACGTACGGAGATTCCGTCCTTTAACTATGGAGGATGATAGTTATCTGCGGTCTCACGAGCACCGAGAGTGTGACGCTGTTGACAGCAAATTTTGTTAAGGTAGAAGTATACGCATACTTAAACGACCAGTTAACAGCAGGTTTTACGACATCAATAAAATGGACACAATTCATTTTCTAACCTGAAGTTGTTGACAGAAAATAATAAAAAGTATTTTAAAAAATGTTTATCTCTGTCAAACATGATTTTTAACTTGAACTGAGCCGTCTCAAGACCCACCGTAAATTGGTCCAAAGTAAGCGTAGCTGTTAGACTAACACGTCCTTTTGACACACAGATCTGTCACTAGATCAACCAGGTTTAGGTGGGGTTACATTCATCCTTATTTACCTTGATTTAAAAAGTGATACTGACCTATAAAAAAAATCCATCTTACTTGTAGAAAAAAATTATTCTCCCTCCTCCACCCCCAGCCCCAATCTGACAATCATAAATGATCAGTCTGAAAACAAGAAACTGTGATACAAATAAACAAATATAGATAAAGAAATATAAATTAATTGATAGCAAGTTACATGGGCAAATGTTTAGTTTAAACATATTTCATTTCATAAAATTGTAATTGGTGATTACAAGAAGTACAGTATAGAAGGTAATGGATAAGAACGAAAGCCAGTGGCTTATAACGTTCTTCTCCTTTAAATGTTTTTGTCTTAGCCTACTAGTGACGAGTTAGGAACCGGTGACCGCCAACGCACCAAAGACTCCAAAATATTTCGGTCACCATGCATTGTTTTTACATCCACACAAGTGACAGGGCAATCAAGTTTTCAGAACATCGTGTGTGTGTGTGTGGCGGGGGGGGGGGGGGGGGGGGAAAGAGAGTTCTTCAGCACAAGAAATTATAAACCATAAAGCAACCCTGCTCTGCATGTCATGACAAAAGCAAAGGTCATTTTATAAAGAGCTAACTAAAAAACTAAATAAGTCCTTGCTGCTTCGAAATGACACTTCTACACAGATGCATCGAAATGTAAGAGGTTTGCGGAATGAATTTTCCAAGGGGGAAAAGGGCCCTTGTTGATATCTAAAGGTCCTTCAGTTCCTTCTGCAGCTCACATATAATATTGAACCCTACATGTATAGAGTGCTCACGAGAGAGAGAGAGAGAGATATCCTTACGGTAACTTTGCATCTACCATCCCATACATGTACTCACCCCCGCGTATTCCAGGACCTAAAATGTATTGTCAGCTGTGGCGGCGCCGGAGGGGGGGGGGGCAATTGTCCCCTAGCACCGGGCAAGGGGGCAAGGGGGGCGCCGTTGGAGGTTGGCAACTGACATAAAAACTGACTACAGAACATTGCCCCCGGGCGCCTCAGTAGGGGCGCCATTAAAGAACATTGCCCCCGGGCGTCTCAAACCCTCGCACCGCCACTGATTGTCAGAGGTGTACACCAAGATATATGTCTTATCTCTCCTGAAGTATCTCTAAAACGGGCACACAAATAATGAAATTTTGATTGATATAAATTCCTTCTTACCACAAAATCTAGAAGGCCGAGTTGCTACTTTCTCCCCAACTATAAACGTAATTTCCTTGACGCGCTCTAACTTTTACGACTGTCATTTAGCGCATGCATAATCTTGGGCATGTTTGATTACAACAATCCAAAATTAACTTTTTGTTCAGAGTCGTTTCTTTGGACCAGTTCAGCTGAATCAGAAATTTCATTTGAATAAAGACGGCGTCGCAGCTGATGACTCGTCAAATCTAAAGTGCACTGCTGAGCCATTTCGATCTCTAGCAAATACCTTTGCAGGACATTTAGAATTAAACGTTACATGGAGACAAATCAATCCCCAAAACTATCATAATAAATAACTGATAGACCTATGAAGAGCTGTATCACCTCTAGTCAATAATGAGCGGCGCCATGACTGCTTCAACAGAAACTTACTCCCTTTCATCTGAGCCATTGTGTATTTACATAACATAGTAGACCTGAACACAAACTTTATTTAGCATTATATTGCAAATGCAATTTATAGCTGCAGACGTGAGGAAGTAAACATATGTCATAATGCAGAGATAAGTAATATACTTCTGTTGAGTATTGCATATAATATATAATACACATATTATTGAAAGAAAAAAAAAGAAATAAAATACCATTAAATTTATATAAAATGCAAAAAACAAAATTATAATTACCGAGGACCCGTATTGGCCACCTCGGTGTGTCCTTGGGCAAGGCACTTAACTCCCCTTTCTTTGGCATGATATAGCCAATAATGTGTTTAAAGTGCCGTTATAACCAACAAAAGCAAACCAAACCGATACTCAACACTTTCGTTACCGTTGATATTGATACAAAGTATACCGACATCCCGTCCAAGAAGCAAGTCACTCAAATTGATTTATCAAGGCCATATATGGGTAAATAAAGTAATTCATACTTTAAAAAAAAAAAAAAAAAAACATTTATTTCGAAGAGAGTCAAAATTTCGTTGTAAAGTGGAAGTCTAAAAAAGTTTAGATTCTTGAACACTAAAACATAAAACTTTGTGACTTTATCATCTTCAAATTATTGATTCAACCCACCCATCCCCCCAAAAAGGACAATAAAAGCACGTCAGATAACAATTAAAAACTGCTGAAGACCGTAAGTCCAAAGGTCCTATAAAGGAAGTTATTTTGATGTAAAATATTGATAATATTTAGACATTTAATTGGATAATATTTCGACATTTAAATGGATTTCATTACGTTAACATATCTCTAAAATATATGTTTTGTTGTTTTACTTGTTAAATTTATTCGCCTAGTGGATTCATGTTCTGTAAAATAAATAATTAAAATGAATGAATAAGCTAAATGTTAATGTATATTTAAGCGTTTACCTTTTCACAGAATTTGAACAGATAGGCCCTACACAACGAGCATTCAAATCTACACAAAAATATGCGACCTGTAGACTTGCCTCCTGTAGTTCTTGTTCGCTAGACAGTAAAGAGGTCCTATCCAATGTCGAAGTTCGACTTGCTCTTGTATAAAATTCATTCATATGTTTATCCATACCACATTCCAAGATAAAAAGTAAACCTAATAGTTGTCATACATCTGCTTCCATTCTTATCCCGACATGCTTCAGACACGTCTAGAAACCAAACAATAGTGATAAAACTGAGCACGCGCGTCTGTTTACATATGTCGTCGCACAAAAAACACGAGGATCCAGTTGGGGTGGGGTGGGGGCACATTGAAGTTGTAACTACAAATATAATATTCCAGAGTTATATTTATACATTTTTATAACTTTGTAGTGCAAATGCTTCATATTGAATCACAAGGTAGATACTCTTTAACACCCAAACATCTCTTCTAATTTACACAGGAGCTATCAGTTACCTTAATGAAACCGTAGCGTAAGATCATGAAGTGTTACCCAATGGCTTGCATACATATATATATATATATATATATATATATATATATATATATATATATATATATATATATATATATATTGCGTTTCTTTTAAACAAATAAACCATGTTAACGCCGTCGTAAGCCACAGGCGATAATCCGCTACGCTCCTTTATCACCCATGGTCGCGTGTGCGTAGATTTCCTTGTTTCTCATGAATACGCATAAACCTTCTTAATCAACCACTGCGAGCACGAGTAAATGTTTCTCGCCTTTGTGATCCAACATGACCTATCACGCTGTTTGAACGAGCCAGTCAAAGTTTTTCTTCCAAGCACAATCACTTATCGATTGATAAAATGGGCACTTTCATTGATGTGTTTTTGATGACGTATTTTTATATGTGCGTACTCATGAAAAACGACGAAATTTCAATACGTTACACACGGGTGATAAAGAAGCGTAGCGGGTTATCGCCTGTGCCTTGCGACGATGCCCTATAATCAACATCTTTATATCAGCGCAGTTTCTCCATAGATGCATTATTTAGAGATACTTATATAACTATCTTTTTTTCTTCATTTTAAAAATGTCTAAAAGTACAAACTTTCAGAGAGTATTCTCTCGCTCTCTCTCTCTCTCTCTCTCTCTCTCATGAAAAATTAAATATATATATATATATATATATATATATATATATATATATATATATATATGCAAGAGATTTAATATGTGAAAAATGAAAACTTTGTATGCTGACTAAGTATCAGACTGAGTATCGAGATTACAAAATGGGAAATTATAAAGCTTTTCAAAGAGTAATCCAACATTTGATGTGTATTTAACTATTTAGCACTATATAATCACAAGGCATAAGTCATTTGCCAAGCACGTACCCTCACTCATACATAACGCTGGATCTATAAGAAGTTAACTATGCAAAAACGAGAAATGCTATCCCCATCCCCAATTAGCTATCACTTAATGTCCGTTTTTCTAGGAGATGGTATTATTTTACCTCTAGGAGATGGTATTATTTTACCTCTAGGAGATGGTATTATTTTACCTGATTACAGGAATTATGGGTCGATAGAAGTTAGTAAAAGTTTCCCAACAAACTGCCAATGAGTTCGGAGATTTTAGACAGTTTCCTTCGAAAACATTCCTGAGGTTTGAAAGTAGAAAATGGTAAAGGATGCAAATGACTAGCACATTAACACACAAGCAGTATTTAATGGGAAATACAACTTTCATAACTGACATTTTTGTATCAAAGAAGAATATTTTCATACCTTACAAATATCACTTTAATTTTGACACTGAAAAATTGAAATTGCTTTACCTATATTAACACTTCTACAGGACACTGAGTTTGCCATCTTCAACTTCTCCATCATGTTCTTGTATTTCTTTCCTTGATAGCATGTTAGCATTTATTGATCTGTTTTCACTGGCTATCACATACATTGTGTTTTAATCAATGGTAACATTTTTTTTTATTTTTATGTTGACCCGTAACAGAAGGGTTGAAAGAGGAACATGGAATGAAATGATCAATATCTAAATCATTAAACCATCATCACCGGTACCTTCAGATTTAGTGCGTATAGCCACCATCACTAGTACCTTCAGGTTTAGTGACATATAGCCATCATCACTAGTACCTTCAGGTTTAGTGCGTATAGCCATCATCACTAGTACCTTCAGATTTACTGACGTATAGCCATCATCACTAGTACCTTCAGGTTTAGTGACGTATAGCCATCATCACTAGTACCTTCAGGTTTAGTGACGTATAGCCATCATCACTAGTACCTTCAGATTTATTGACGTATAGCCACCATTACTAGTACCTTCAGATTTATTGACGTATAGCCACCATCACTAGTACCTTCAGATGTACTGACGTATAGCCACCATCACTAGTACCTTCAGATTTATTAACGTATAGCCATCATCACTAGTACCTTCAGATTTATTAACGTATAGCCATCATCATTAGTACCTTCAGATTTATTAACATATAGCCATCATCACTAGTACCTTCAGATTTATTAACGTATAGCCATCATCACTAGTACCTTCAGATTTATTAACGTATAGCCATCATCATTATTACCTTCAGATTCAGTGACGTATAGCCACCTTTCGTATATAAAAAAACAATAGATGTAACACCGAGTATATTCCATGTTGTATCAGATTGACTATTTTGCTTTAATGCAAATAAAATTCTACTTTTTCTATTTTGAATTAATCTGAAGTTTGTATCATTGTTGTACTTCTGTCTTTTGTATTGATTCATATGTTCTCCGCTTTCTTGTTTCCATTTTGTGTGGCATTGTTTGCCGTATTCTCTATTGTATACTCCGCATTTGTAACTCGATTCTACTGACTTATTATGGTAAAGTTTGCAGTAAAAGCCAGTTTTGTCAAACTTTTTGTTAACCTCTCCACACGGGACATCTCCTAGAATCCATTTTGTCATTTACCCAATTGCAGTACAAATTAATTTGCAATACATTGAAAGATGACTCACACCTAATCTTTTTAACATCCTGGTATCATGTTTAGTTACATTTTCAAATTTCATTGTAACATAAATGAAAGGCGAATAAAGACAAAAAGGAAAAGAAAATATGAAGTTAGCAAAGAACCTGAAAAAGTTACCTCACACAAGCCAAAAGATCCTCGTAGAGTTGAACATGGAAGACAACATGGTAAACGTTCACAAGAATTTTAAAAAGCTAAAGATGAATGTTTGTTTGAAGAACGAGTCGAGCTTAAAAACATCACAAGCTGCTGCAAAATCACTATGTGAAAGAAAAGATAAAGGTACAGGTTGAAACAAAATCTAGTATTTGATAGATGGCGGTGTAGATACATTATGTATCTTGTTCATATGGTAGAAAAGTAAAGGTGTTTATTCACAAAGCCTTCAACATTCTGTTGTGAATAACGTTGGAGTTAACAATAATCAATCACCCAAAGAACAGCAAAAAGATAATAATAATAATAATAATAATAATAATAATAATAATAATAATAATAAATAAATAAATAAATATATAAATAAAAGTCGGAGACTGAACAAGTCAAACCATTACAATATCTCACAACCCACTACCAGAACTGCTTTAACTTCTCAGATAATTGATATTATAGCTTTTGCCTACAAGCAAATGTCGAATGAAGCAAAAAATATTATCAACTCTCTTTTCATTTCAACACTTTAAATCTTTTCTCACAACTGCAAACACCAAGCTTTCGAAGTTTAAACAACAGCTGTCAACAAGTCCACCATCAAGCATAGCTGTTGGAGAAGTTGTAAAACTAATTATTTCATTTTCACTTAGTTCACAATTGACTACCTGATACCATCTGGACTTTAAAAGGATAAAACAGTTAGCATTGTACGAACAAAGGTAAAATCAAACTTACATTGCTAAATGCTTCAACTAGTTTTGATAATGAATAACATAGATTTTACAATCAGGTAAAATTCTTTTTAAAAAAAATCAACACAATTGACCATGCATCTTTAAACTCTAATCTTCCGGTAGCATAAGGCATGCTATTAAAAAAAATCAACACAATTGACCATGTATCATTTAACTCTAATCTTCCGGTAGCATAAGGCATGCTATTAAAAAAAATCAACACAATTGACCATGTATCATTAAACTCTAATCTTCCGGTAGCATAAGGCATGCTATTAAAAAAAATCAACACAATTGACCATGTATCATTAAACTCTAATCTTCCGGTAGCATAAGGCATGCTATTAAAAAAAATCAACACAATTGACCATGTATCATTTAACTCTAATCTTCCGGTAGCATAAGGCATGCTATTAAAAAAAATCAACACAATTGACCATGTATCATTAAACTCTAATCTTCCGGTAGCATAAGGCATGCTATTAAAAAAAATCAACACAATTGACCATGTATCATTAAACTCTAATCTTCCGGTAGCATAAGGCATGCTATTAAAAAAAATCAACACAATTGACCATGTATCATTTAACTCTAATCTTCCGGTAGCATAAGGCATGCTATTAAAAAAAATCAACACAATTGACCATGTATTATTAAACTCTAATCTTCCGGTAGCATAAGGCATGCTATTAAAAAAAATCAACACAATTGACCATGTATCATTTAACTCTAATCTTCCGGTAGCATAAGGCATGCTATTAAAAAAAATCAACACAATTGACCATGTATCATTAAACTCTAATCTTCCGGTAGCATAAGGCATGCTTTTTAAAAAGCTCTCGAGGTTTACAATAAGCACACATATTGAAACATATACACAATTCTGAGTTTTAGGAAGAAATTGTTGTAAAACTGGGACCTGTTAAATAATATCTGTGTGGCAGTTATGACGCAATAGACAGAAAGATGAAACGTAGAATAAAGATTTAGCTAATTAGGAACAAGAGTTTACAATGAAAAAAAGATAAAACAACTCTTGCATTAAGTGGTAGTATTGATACGATTAACATGGAAATAAGCAAATATATAGAGACATTCAACACGGAATTGCATACGGAAATAGGCATAAAGATTCTTGCATTGGGCGCTAGAATTTATGACTTAAAAATGAAATCGATGAAAACAAAATGGAACTTGAAGAGAAAACAAAACTAATGCCGGTGTATATTGAGAGGATATTTGCTTGAAACGAGTGAATAACGGATATATTTCATCGAGTGGGTGAAAATACTTACGTTTTTCACCCACGAGATGAAATATATCCGTTATTTACTCGGAGCAAGCAAATATTCTTTTTATTTTATGCTCAAGCGTATTGTCTAGCAATTTGTATAACACACTGAAGTAGCTGATGTTTTACTGCATCCCGCGCAATAATGTCAGTAGTTTACTGTTTATGTTCTGTTGTTTTGTGTATATTTGCACAGAAAATATCGGTACTTACATAATGTTCCTTCCCAATTCTAGATAAAACAGCAGATAAAAAGAAAATGAAAAAAAATATTGCTTGTGGCTGGATTTGAACCCAGTTCGCCTGGTTGCGAAGGAGTTATCTTAACCTTTACACCACGCAAGCATCTTATAAAAGACTTGAAATTTTTTTACTTATAATGTTATCAATGTCTATTGACGGCGAGTGAATAAATATCATATTTTTCCACTGCAGTGAAATATGGCAATTATATCACTCGGAAAATCCAGTAATTCAATGCCTAGCATAAAATAAATATATATGATTTCGAACATTGTTCCAACTTTGGAGTATTCAGATGGTATTGATTTAACTGTGAATAGCTGATGTACTTTCAAGTGTTAAAGAGGCAACAACAAGCAGATTAAGAGTTACTATTCAACTCACAACAAAGTTAGGGTTGTTTGTCGTTTTTAAGTCTGAAACAACATCCGAGACATTATTTAACAATTATGGATTTAACTATGCTCCATCAGATTTAGTCAAATTGCAATCAATATAAATTATGTCATTCATTCAAATATTGAACCCGTAAGATTTGGGCCGGGGATGGGGCGGGGTAAATATTGTCAGTCAGAATATAATTTAAATCCTGGCATCAACATGAAAGTGTGTTATTCTTTAAGTCTTAAATAGACTGGCATATGCAAAAGCACAGCCTTGATATCCCTTTTCAGTACAATAAATGGCAGCAGCAGGAGTTATTATTGGAGGAGCAATAGCTAAAGATCTAGTATTTACAGAAGGCAAATCTATATTCAAATTATTTGCGCCAGGAGGAGCTGGTGAAGAATGAAACCACATAATAAAAGCATCTCAGAGTTGCAGAGAAAAACTGCAGAGTTCGAGGAAAAGAGAGCTAAGACACTGGATTACTTGAATGAAAGACAGAGAGAACAAGGTTTGTGGCTTAGTATTGAAACAACCTGATTGATGCTTTTCGTCTATATACATCTACTTATAGTGCCATGGCACGTGCTGTGCACGATCATGATGTATCTACTTATCCTGATGCCTCTATTCCCCCAGAACATAAGATAAAACTTTAATTATTTTAATCAGCGTTCTGGTGAGCAAGGAAACTACAATTATATTGTAACACGCACAGGGGTTCCTCTACCGAGCGAATCAAACACCTGCATGAGGTCGGGCTGGAAGTCCCTTGTTTTCCCCTATTTCCAAGGACTTCCCGACAACATTCGTTGTCAACTGGAAGTTCTCGTAACGCGCCCAGACTATGATAGCTACAATTGTTCTCTAAGCAATCAATAAATGACCACAATGTCACAACTATAACTTCACATTTGCATGGCTTTTCTTCACATTTGCATGGCTTTTCCTTGTTAGCATTGCCGTGGCATGAAGTATATATAACACAATTCAAACACCCAATGCAGGGAAATACTAAAACTGCATCAATAGAATCTTGTCTCTATTTATTTTTAGGTACAGATAGGATAAGCTCTAAATATAATTCTTTACTAACATTCCACTTTTCATTATTAACCAATGATGGACCACCAAACCCCTATATTCTCTATTGTATATGAACCCATTTCTAGACTGGTTCACAGTTGTTCTTACGAAACCAGTTCATGTCACTGCCAAGTCTCTTAACAACTCTAAGTATGACGTCTGTTCCTAGAAATTGGCTAATTACTCGGTCTGGGAAATATTTTCCCAACACCGACTTCCCATAATCAAACAACTAATCACTAAAATCTAACGAACCTATAAACGGAGACGTTAATACAAATAAAACATACCCAAATTTATTACAATATATTCATTGCACTTGTGATAGGTGGTAATGTGTATGTTGTATACAAGGTTTTGCAACATATAAGTAATATAAAATGGCAACGTACGGTAAATAAATAACTCCTCACAAGTAGAAAATAATACCACAATGGTTTAAATACCTTAATTCAGCACACGATTGTTTGCAACATTAAACCTGAACAAATTTTACAGATATTAATTCCAAAGCTAAATCCAAACAACCTGTTTGTACCAGGTGGTTCTTTTTCTTTCCTCGTTTGATATAAAGGTAAAAGGAGATGCCAATAATGCAGAGGAAAACAACCAAGGTAGAATGCTTGTGAAAGACATTACCATATGGAAGAGATGGTCTTTTAAAGCTGAACGACTACAACATCTTCATTATATACAAAAATGTGTGGCTACCTGATTCACTTAGAACAAATATGACCGAACAATGCATTATAAATGAAAAACTGGGCAAGTAATGCACACAAAACACTAGCAAAGAAACTATACAGTTTGCGGTGTATGGTAAAAAGGTTAGAATACCATTGGACTTTCAGATTCTAACAGATCATTGTCCGGTGTGTTATTTCACAGGATTTCAGATTAAACATAACATTTGAAAAAGTCTATATAATGAATAAAGATGGTGATCAGGATTACGAACTGGAAAAGATTTGTCTGGAATATAACACAATTTGTCTGGAATATAATACAAATTGTCTGGAATATGACACAGTTTGACTGGAATATGACACGATTTCTTCGGAATCAATTGCACAATTGGTAATGCCAAATACAAAAACAAAATTGCTTTCTTTTTTTATGACTACATCGCTAGAGAGGAAATCATCGACATAGCATCCAATAAATCTTTAACAAATTGCGCACTTGATTCACCTTGAAAGAGTTTAATGTGTGTTTTGATACTATGCAAAAAAAAAAAGAAGAGAAGCTTTGCAATTCAGCAGTAGAAAAAATCTCAGTGACTATAGAAGGCTTGCCAAATATGGTATATTCGCATGGTTTTCAACTGTGTACGGAAGCCATTAAGCATACAGAAATTTGAAACGTAAGTGTTAACATATTTTACACTGACAATCAATGTATCTGGCTTGATATGAGAAGCATACGTGTTAATAGATTGCATGGTACTAGTCAGAAATTAGCTAATGTTCAGCAAGATATTCACCTGTAGATCAAGTGAAAAGAAAATATTGACGCTCACCAAATGTGTTTAATGCTCAGGTAAACGTTCCAAACAACGAACGAAACCAGTCAGGTAAACATTCCAAACAACGAACGAAACCAATCATATTGTAGGTATTTTTATATGTACTTAAAAGAGCTGCATATGATTTTCTTCGTTAACTTGATAACATGATACTTTGTGGAGCGACTAATTGGCATAAAACAAAACGGGGGGGGGGGGGGGCAGAGGGGGAGGGGGAGGGCAGCGGGGGGGGGGGGGAAGATGGGGTAAGTAATATAAAGTTCATGAAAATTATATTTAACAAATATATGCAGTAAGTTTAATTTCAGCAACAAAACAAGGAAACGAAGAAAAGAAAAGAAAGTACTATATCTTCATCTTTCATGCATATTAATTGTTGAGGTTTTCCATGACGGAAATCAGGTGTCCATCTCTCAACAAGAGCTGAGAGACAATTCATACTTCCTACTCCTACTGTTGGGAGGGGGGTATGTATATTGAATTTATAATGTGTCCACGAGGTACGTTTTACTTTAGTCATTTTTTGAACAACATGTTTACTGCATTTTAGTTCAAGGTCAGACTTGTTTAGATGGCATTTAGTATTTAGAGTGGAATTTTGCACGGCTTACGTGCGAAAAGTCACGTACGCAAAGAAAATTTTCAATTCTAGAACATTGTGTCACGTGACTTGTGTTTATATATAGAGATTTTAGTGAACAATATTTTATTCTTGTTCAGATGGTGAGTCTATGAAGAGTCATTTTAATAATCAGATGTTTATAGTTGTGTTGTGAAAATTCAGATCAAATTCAGAGAGAGGAATTATTCATGTGAAATATTTATTGGAATTACCAAAAGTGCTAATTCTCATATTGGATTAATACTTTACTTCGGGATTTATGTTAATTTATTCAAAGATATTCTGGATTACATCATTCAGGCACATTAGAACATTCAAGACAACTAGGACATGAGGATATTCAAGGCTACTGGAATTCATTCGGAACATTCTATATGTAGGACTTGTGATTAAGACACTGAGGATTATTGGATTATGTTAAATTTTAATTCACGTTACTCTAAGTGTCTTTTGAATTTTCACTTTAATTGTCTGTAATAAATTGCTTGTTGATTTTTCTTACATTGTTGGTTTCACTTTCTTTCTGTTACATTATTTAAAGACCTAGAGTCGTAACATGGGAGTGGGAACATTTGTCTTCCAAAACATATTATCCCCGATGCTATGTGAATTTCCGGTAATTTCCATTGGTTCATAATGGTAAAATCTAACAGTAGCTATCTAGGAAGGATTCTGTGTCACAACCTTTGATGTCGAATACATCCTCAGGTAGAGATTTTTAGACTGAATTTCTCGTCACATTCTTTAAAAGATTCTGATATTTGGAAAAAATATTCTTGCATATTTCCACCAAAGATTCCTCATTCAATTGGATCATTTCCAATAACCAAGAATGAATGAACAACAAGAGTAGGATCTATATTTTCTGAAATATAGGAAACAATTAAATCTCTAAGACTCTTATCAAAATAATTAAGATGGAAAACTTTATTTTAATTCGCAGAGTGCATATGCTCAGTGTAGAGATTACTCAAGATGAAGCGAGTGAAAAGAGTTTCTTCATAAAAAAAAAAATTTCCAACATTTTTGTGAAGCCAAGATCAATACTTTGTCGTGCCAAAGACTAAAAATGTATTGTCAATCACCACTTACACTCCAAAAGCATAAAAAAGGTTAACTGTTTTCGTGGAATGATGCGTAATAATCTGTGGGTCATTCACTGTACGTTTACTTGTCTCGTCTATGCATTTAAGGTATCCAACAAGATCAATACAAGGCACCTTACAAGTCCAATATTAAAACTGTTAAAGAATATAAATAAATTTAAATCATCTTTTGAATTTCTTCGAGCGGATCAAAGTCAATGCTTTTCTATTGTATTTTACCAAACCGAAATTAGATTTTTCACCTGTAATCATATGTAAAAAAATATATATATATAAATAATTACATGTATATGTCATATGTGATCAAGAGTGCAACAAGGGCAAAAATGACATCGTATTCTCTATTATTACATACATATGAATATTCATTTCTCATTAAAATTATGAAACGAACTGAATAATATTATATGTCACGAGCTGATTGTAGCGATTGGCATATTATATTATAAATTTCATGTCAAGTAAACACGAGATTAAGATTTTATATATCACATAACGTTCAGGTTTTGAATTAGTCAAAGGCGCTGCTATGTGACATTGCTAGGTGCTACGCAAGTGTGGCGAACGATATGTATGATGTAACGTTAGGACGCTAATAAAGGTAAGCGTTATGTGATATAAAAAAAAATATCAACATTTTAAAATAAATATAAGGAAATATTAGTGAGGAAATATTATTTTCAATTCAATCTTGTGGCTTGGAGTTTATTGTTACGCATGTTTTTTTACTGCCACATCCTCATTGCTTGTGTGGAGAGAGGGTGGAGAGAGAGAGATGAAATAAATATGGAAGGCAGATATTTCTATCTTTCTAATAAAAGTGATTATCGGTGTTTTCACAGAAATGACAGTAGAACTATATAATATGTAACTAGAGCAAACTCGTGGCTCGCTATTGCAAATCTCCACGATCTTTTAATTATATATTACGCCCTGAGACGCCCCCACCCCCACCAGAACGTGACACAAGGGTCACAACTCTAAATCTGTTACATAAAATAAGTGTTCCCCTATTTAATATCCTAAACACTAAAACCTGCAGATAATTACACTAGTCTCAGATAATTACACTAGTCTCTTCTATTCTTGTATAGAATAACGTTTGTAGCATGTGTTTCAAATGCGTCTCTGTACAAAGTGTTCGCTGCATACTCAATATACATTTACAGGACTGGTCGAAGAACACACACACACACAAACACACACACACACACACATATATATATATATATATATATATATATATATATATATATATATATATATATATATATATATAGACAGAGAGAGAGAGAGAGAAAGAGAGAGAGATATGTGTGTGTGACTCCCATATGAAGTGGTACAATTACGTGATTCTCTCTCTCTTTCCCTCTCTCTCTCTCTCTCTGAAAATATAAGTAATATAAGTATTCTCGTAACCTTAAGTGATATACCTGTAACACTGGTGTCTATGGTGCTTTCGAGCCGTTTGAGAATAGCTATAGTTTTCCAACTATTGCATTAAACGGACGGGAACGAGATGGAACGCGCTAGAAAAATCAATGACTTTCTTAATTTAATACTGTGGCGACATATTTCCTGTGTCTGTACTATAACGATTGGCAAGATAATTATGTAAGAATATATGAAAAGTACTACATTTTCCCTACACTACACTTCTTTTCAGATAGCTACTCTACAATTTTGAAAACAGTTTTAGTCTGTTTTGATACCCAGAGGTAGGGCAAAAGTATACGTTTCATTCACAGTTTACATTAAACTTCCAAAACAAAGATTGGTTTAATTTGGTGTTTTACAGCACAGCAACACAAGCAACACAAGCAGATTACATCACAGTAGCCGACCAGAGCTGATCCGATGATAGAATTCGAACCCGCAACCTTTCAGTTTCCAATGAGTCACCGCGGCGCTAGTAAACGTGGAACTGTCACGGAAATGTGTGTACGTTATGTCAATGTATATAAATGAACGAAAATATACTCTGGTTTCGTTGCCGCGTACAGCGTTACCACAGGGTGATTTATTTTTCGGCTCTCAGCTATTTCAAAATACTGAGATCGGTTCACTCTATGCTGCACGGGCAAATTGCCTGCAGTGAGAAACCCATTTACCTCAAGTTCTCTGGCTGTGCATTTTTACCACAAACCAGGGTACTTATAGAATGAATTTTCGATGTGTAATCACACTGTAACGAGTCTTATCAGGAAGCTGTCCACTTTACGGGAGCAATCTTCAACTGTAGAGCTGTATTTGGTAATGTTGAGTCGTAGAACCCGTATGATAATGACGCTCGGAAGAAGGTTTTGGTTGACTCGTAGTGAGGGACCAAAGCTTTGTGACCAAAGGTCTGTATGCAATAAGGAGGATCTTCAGGGATTACTGCAGACTGGGAGAGGCGGGCCATGCGTGGTGGCTCCTTGACTATTCGACAAGAGCTGTGGAATCGGAAATAGATCGTGATCGTCATCTGGACTTCACGAGATGCATATGTTCGATTTTTTGTATTAATATTATTCAACATCGCTATATGAGCGTCAATCATATTATTCAATATCGCTACATGAGCATAAATCAATTATTCAAAATCGTTTGATGACCGAAAATCCATAATACATATACCATACATTGTTTGCATTTGTGTCTAAATCCTATGCTTTGATACCCTTGGTGATAGAATCATACATGTTTCGAATTTGCATATAAATTGCATATAAATTCTATACATTGATGGTCCATGGTGGTAGATCTATATATCAAACATATTTGTTTATAAGTTCCATACGTTGATTCTTGTTTGATTACTCGTTGAAGTTACATGTTCTGATTAGTTCCTTTTGGGAACTATATCATTTCCTTATATCAGTTGTTGAACTCGATTCGCATCATTCGGTTAAATCTATTTTGGACTTTATGCGTACGAGTATGGTGTCAGATTCATTTATAATTCAATTACATTATAAATAAACATCTCATTCACGAAATTGCTTTCATTGTCTTCGCTAGACCCAATTCCAGCCAGGCTTCATGTTATTACAGGAATACATTGATTGGTTTAGATGAGCAAGATAAACACTGTCGGAACGATGGTCGATGTTTCTACCCACAAAAGACCTACTATTGACACTTAAAAGACGAAAACTCAGTAATTCATCAGTGAACCCCACTATATAGAAACATTTCACTGGATCAATACGGAAAGTTGCAAACGCCACCATTTTCATTGTAAAGACATCAGTTTTCATTGTTTTAATTAGAGAAGCAAAAACTTTTGATATCGGTAAAAATTCTCTAACCTGTATGATAATATTATTTATTCGTATTTTAAAATTCTGTTAATGTTATCAAGCATTCTCCTGTAGAATCCAGGGATAGCACTTTCCGGTCTGTTTGGTGTATACTTGTAAAGGGTGGCCTTTGTTAGCAGATCAAATAGAAAAACTAAGTCTTCTGCTGTATTGGTAATGAGGACGAATCTTTCAAACTCTATATACTTTCAAGAACCAGCGAGGTGTATTGATTTTCATTTTCTTAATTCATGACACAAGTTTTCCATTATCTTATATGCCCTCCATTTAGATGTTAAAGATTTTACACTTAAGCTCCATTTATTTTGTATATAAATAACAGTATTCGTAGCGTGTCATGTGGATGTATGCATTTTCCGGTGTCCGAATGTCCTTCTGTCTGTATGTCTCTGTTCTAAAAAATGTGTTCATCAAGTGTGAATGATATGAAGACGTTTTCAAATCAGTGCCATAACAAATTCCATGGCATATCTCTTCATATTAATCCGGTCTTAATTTCTACAATGCTCTATTTTCATGCTGATCTTCTTTGACTCTATTATGCCGTTTTCTACATTCAACCCAGTAGTTAGAATGGTAGTGAATCGAAATTCCTATGGAAACTAACATAGGAGACATGGTTTAGAACCGTGGTCTAGCCACTCACTTTTATTTTCATATTGCATTTGGCGCAAACTGTAGAAACAAGATTTTCTACACCAACGAGATGAAATAATGTCCACATACCCTTCTAGTTATTTCTTTCCTTATATTTCGGTTCTAATTCCTTCTTCTAACGACCGCACATTTTTTGTCCTCGTGAAAATGCTGGTCTTTTTCCTTCTCCCTGATCTCCAAAGCACAAAAGTTTTCTTTAATTAGTTGATTAGCTCTATGGCATTTTCGCTAAGTCAATTATGTAACAGTTATCCGTATTTCTCGTGAATAATGCAGTCATAAAATTGATGCATTTTCCTAGGCAGCATCATAATAGTATTGTTTTTTCGAGAGTGTCTCTACAAATTATCCAGTATTCATATATATTTCCCACTGGCATGTTCATAAAGCATGAGTGGGGAGCAGCGGTACGGACTCGTAATCCAAGGGTTGCGGGTTCGATACCCGCCCAGTCAGCCAGGGTCAACTGTCTCTGTGTCCTTATGAAAAGCACTTGGCTCCTATTTCCTCGGCATGATATAGCCAATAATGTGTTAACGTGAGGTTAAGACCAACCACTCAACAAAATGAGTGAACATTCACATTGAAATATAGTCTTTGTAGTAGAAGTAGTAGATTCTGTTGTTGTTGTTGTTGTTGTTGTTGTAATAGTTTAAATCATCAGACAACAACCATTTTGAAAATTTTGCAAATCTATCCATAGTTTATAACATTGTTCATGACTTCGACAGTTTAGCGCTTTACGGTACCTACATATGGCTGGATAGTGATCCAAAAAAAGGAAATGTGTTTCTTCTACCAAAATGAAATCGTTGTAAAAATGTTATATAGGCTACTGGCATGATCCGCATACTTCTAAGAATACAAAATCACAAGATATTTTACACAGATTTGTAAATGATAATAAATTACTTGCATTACTGATTGGTCTGAAAGCATGAAGCTTGAATTAATGTTTTGTGTACAAGAGTGATGAGCGACCCGGGTAGCCGAGTGGTCTAAGGCGCTCGCCTTTACCTATCACTGCCATCTCACCTCAGTCCGCGTGGGTTCGAGTCTTAGGCTCGGCCAATGTGGTTATGTGAGAAAGCTTGCCAGCAGCTTCCCGTGGGTTCTTCCCCGGGATTTTCCCGGGTTCTTCCTCCACCAGAAAGACTGGCCGCCATGTATAGCCTATCATGTGCTGAAAAATGGCGTTAACCCATAAAACCAAACCAAACAAGAGTGATGCGTTTCTTATGTGAGTCAGTATATTAAATGACCCACGGGGAGCTCATGTTTCTGTTGGAGCATCTAACTGTGATTTCAGACCGAGCAAATAAATCATTTACGCTTCGATAATAACCAATCAATACATTTTCGGGGATGAGGTGGGGGCTTATTTTTTCATTATTTTTTTTTTTTTTTTCTTTAACCTCAATTTTTTTCCCAACTAATATAATGGGTATCATAAAAGGTTTTTTGTTGTTGTTGTTGCTATAAATCAAATCAGGACAATCTTTTCAAGCTATTTGACAGCTGCAAATTTACAAACAAATATCCCAGCCCCCTTACTCCCACCCACCCCATCCCCAAAATAAATGGTCGGTGGTCCCTAAAATGGGAAAAGATCCACAGCTTCTTTAAGTTGGCATTATACCTTGTCACGTTACCCGTGTTGTAACTCAACATTATTTAATGTCCCAAGGATCTACGTAACAATAAAAGGATGAAGATGACTTGACTGACTCAAAGAATACAAAAATAAAAAGGCAAATATTACCTTTCTATTGAAAGCCGGGGTCCTTCCGACATTGTCTGCTAATTATTGGAGGCATCTATTCTTGTATAACTACCTCGAGAAGAAAACACTTGGCGAAATCTGTCCTTTCGTCAATTAAAAAGCGTTTTATTAAGCTCAGATGATAACGCAGCATCTCATGCAGCGTCTTCGATTCATTGGATATCTGAATCAGCAGAGATGTTTTATTTTTTCCATCTAGCGCACTGACTGCCGAGATCTGGCTTACGGTTGTAGCTTAAAGACATTTTTGCCCTGCGCGTTCGCCTGATCAATAAATCCAAATTGGAATCACAAAATTGCATGTCGTCTGCTAAATACATGAACTGTTAGCAGAGGTCATGTGACAATGAAACGTGATCATCAGTTGATGCACACAAATATTCATGAAGGCAACTTAAGGAATACCAATTTATTATTTGAATAATGGCACAGTGCTGTGCAATACCGAAGATAGTAGATCACACTTCTAAACATCAATTCTTCCACAATAAAATGGTCGTTATATGTCAACTAAATTATTGTTTTGTTTCAATAGAAAATATCATTAATCCGATCTGTGTGTTGCCTTTATTGTGTATTGGTTGGATTTTGTCCTGCTACTAGCCTTGCATTCACTCAATACAATGTATTCAATAAACTACAGCTTTATGGGTTAGTAACGCAATAACCCGATTGGATTAGTAACCAATAAAGCTACGTGCAATCTCTGACGTCTAATGACTTAGCAATATTTTCAGCAGTACTCATTTTAGCCTCCTTTCTAGACATGTAAAAAAAAAAATCACAGTACCCGCCAACATCTCGTTCGAACATTGGGATCAGATTATGGCTTCAACTGATATAATGCAAATTAGGGGAAATAAAAATGTACAGCCCGTCATAAACACGAGCTCCATCAATAAAAGCAAGAGAATATCTATTAAAATATGCTAACAAATACTCGCCAATCCCTCCACACTATTGAACATCCTCCCGCGAATACAATTCAAAATTCGGATTCTTTATGGGAAATGCCATGTTCCTTAGCGTCATCGAAAGATGGATTTACATAAAGATATATGAAATGTGTGTATTGCATAAAATATCAAGAAAATTACATAACTCAGCAAAGTTCGGGCTTTTCAATAAGAGTATGTGTTGCACATGACATGTTGTACCAATAATACAGAATAATAAGTGTTTAATGATTATTTTTTAGCAAATGAGATACATTAATATAAGCCACATTTTTTACCTCGCAATATTCCCACTCACAGCTACATTCCTTGTCTTCGGTGCAACGCTCCATATGCAAAAGATAAACATCCACACAACAACGAACCCACATACAAGAATATATAATCCAATGTGAGTGTCAATTCAGTAGAATCAACGTTTTGCTTCGCCAGAGGACTGTGCTTGACATTTGGACAATACAACATTGGAACTTGTTGATTTCGTTCAATAACGCTAGTATTTCCAAACTTATTTAATATATTTATTGTGATATTTTTGTAGTGTGATCACAAGTGATTCATTGTTTGACAGTTTACGGACAGACTTTTTGTCCTTTGATACGAACAACATTTACGTAGCGTATTTAAGTGGGAGACAATGTCATGAGATTACAGCTGTTTAATATTCCGATTCTTACGCGGTGATGATGGTCACGCTGAGACCAGAATAAAGCTAACAGGATTTGAAATGGAAACACGTATTGTTTTATTATTTGTTTTTGTATATTGACGATGCAGGATAAATAAAATACAATTCTAGTAACTTCCAATACAAGGTTTGTTTGGTCTCGGAGTGAAAACGTTAAGACAGCTTGGGCAAGCCTCGTTGTCTTAACATTCTCGACCAAATAAACCTTGAATTCGAAGACCCTAGCCGTATATGCTATATGCTATAATTACGGGCACTTTTAAAACATATTTGGCTATATCATGCCGAGGAAATGGAAACAAAGAGTCCTTCCGAAGGACACACTGACGCAGGCGAACCGGCTTGGGCGAGCATAAAACCCGCGACCTTTGGTGTATACAACGTCCCAAAAGGGCTTCAATATATGCCTACCTATGGTATAACAAATCGAGTATGGTATGGTATAACAAATCGAGTATGGTATGGTATAACAAATTGAGTATGGTATGGTATAATAGATGGGTGTATGCTGACATTGAGAAGTGATGTTGGAGTTACCAAACTCCCCGACCGATTTACGTTCGAATGGATTCCAGGGCAACCTATTATAGAGTCTAAAACAATAGGGCGTAATACAATATCATATACCAGTAATATATTTGTCAGACTGAATCAGAATTTTTTTTCTTCAATTAGGCAATGCACATTTAAATAGTTTTTGTCTTGCCTATGAATGGGGAGACATAGGTATAACTTAGCCGGCAGTGTCGATATGTCGTAAACAATGACATTTACACACTGGTCATTCATAACGCACCGGTAACGATTTTCCAACGCACCGGCGACGACAAATATGGCGGAAACGGAAGCCATGGAAAGGGTATGTGATCAATTTCTCTGTTTTATTCATAAAAAGACAACAATCCTGCTACTGGCAATAGTCACATGGAATATCTAAGAGATTCATCTTTTGACTTTAATTTCCATAGTAATGCGTACCTCTGGGCTTTGCTGTAAAACTGATCACCATTTGACATCCATGCTGTTAAATTACCCAGATTGACGAAGATTTTCATTTTTCACGAATAATTTCAAAACCTGCGGCCCATTTCCATATTTACTGTGCCAACGAACATAATTCAACATCATCCTGTCATGTTTCGGATATAGAGGACTTATATTTCTTGTTTTATGGATGTTGTTTCATTACAACACAATGTATACTGATTTTCGTACAACGCAGATCCAGTGATGCTAGCATTATAAAGGGGAAAAAATATCTATTACAATTTAACATGTCTGTTTTAGTGCGAAGTTTTAACAAATGTTCTTGTCCTCTGATGGGAAAACTCATGTTGGCATTTCTCTGGTTGAACAGACGAAAACTGCACAAGGTGTCGTTGTACAATTCTACGCTTGTGTCATCCCCGAAGAAAACGTGTGATATGCTGTGTAAGACACTTATAAAAAGATCTCTGACACCAAGTTCAACAAAACAGAAGAGCCACCAGAACTACTGAGTGTGACTAAAACACCAGAAATGAAAGAGACATGGAGAACGTAACAATTGACGAATGGGAAGAAGAAATGACACCGGAAGGTTAAGAGTAGATGTAGCAACAGATACTGGTAATTATGAAACATTTGTCGAAAATAGGGCTTCTCGGTTACTTTACAACTTTATTTCGGCTGGTGAAATACCAGAAGTATCGACTATCAAATATAGCGTTATTGTTATGATTGGAAACCGTTAGATAGTTTCAGTGTTTTACAACCCAGGAAATGTGACTCTGCAGGATGACACAAAGGTTAACTAATGCCTTTTGGTGGGAAATTTCTTTCAATGAAGTATTAAAACGCTTATTTTTTTAATAATCCCAAAATATGATAATAAGCCCTGAATACTCTGAACTTAATTTCCTGTCCCAAGTAGGACATCAACTGTATGCGATAATATTTTCAACATTCCTTCTTGTTCTAAAGCCAGGTTGGTTGCTTTGTTTTTAAGGACATTTTCAACACATTATTGGCTATATCATGCCGAGGAAATGGAAGATATGTGCCTTTCCAAAGGATACACCAAGGCAGCCAACCAGGGATCGTCCGGACGAGTACTGAACCCACGATCCTTGGATTACGAGTCCGACGCTCTACCAGCTGAGCTACCGTGGCTCCCTCTAAAACCCGGAATAATCCACAAAAACACTAAGATCCACAAGTATGACTAATATGAGTAACATAAACATGATGTGTCTTGTTTACAATGGTTATTTGGTTTTCTTAATATACTGTTCTGTTACTTTGGTCCTATATTTAATTAAGTCGTTCGATTGCCTAATGTCAGTTTATTATTTCCATTTAATAACTTGCTATCTCAAATTATCTTTTGTTGCGTTCCCTTTAATAATGCGTTAACTCGACTCGCTATTTTTTTTTTCATTACGTACAGTCTGCTGATCTGGTCTTTAGTGGGAGTCACAGTGGCTAAATGGTTTGCGTGCCGTGCGCATAATCACAGGGTTGCGGGTTTGAATCTTGCCCAGACCGGCCGGGGTCAGCTGCCGTGGTGTGTCTTAGCAAAGCAATTACTCCCATCTCCTCACCACTAAACTGTGTTCTATGTGCCAATGTTCACTAATCAATCAATAAATCAATAAATCGATAAATCAATTGATTAGTTCCTTTCTACGGTGCTGTCACTCAACATCGATTTAAGAAGATAATAACGAATATCGATTACTACTAATTCATTCCATCATGCTATAGCCCGAGTTCTAACAGGTCAATATCACACATTATGGCGGCTATTGTAGATAGCACAACATACACGTGAGGTCAGTACAGATAATTTTGACTCTGTCAGTGCTGATGCCTGTGTATTTGTTGTGTTCGCTGTCAAGAACGTTATATACAAGATGTTATTCATCTAGAAATGTTGCTTGGTTAGGAGTTTTTACTTTTAGTATGAAGTTTAACGTGCCAAGTGAGGATCTTTAAGCATGGATTATTAGAAGACAAACCTTCCATCATTGTTGATGATTCAATCAGGTCAACGAGTCACAGAGTATGTCATCATTCAAAACCGATGTGTTTCACACTTGTACAAAGGTTGACCAAGTTATTGAGGTTACCAACAAAAATACTGACATGATTAAACTTCAAAGCTTACAAATCGACTGACATTGAATCAAAGCCGGCGTAATAACCTCGTGTTATGAGGTGTTGATGAACAATACAAAGAAAACTGTGTTGAAATTATTCAAAAGTGTATTCAATAAAAATTGGAACTCGATGCAGGTAGCATTTATTTGCCCCGTACACGTAGGTTTGAGGCGCACAAAGTATTTGACGTTTCTCAGAGGTTGTGAATAATAGTCGTCCCATAATAGTCGCTTGTATGGATTACGTTGATGTAGAGTATAATCTGGAGCATGTCCTATCATTGAATATAAGAAGAATACAACAATACAATGTTTATTCCGCTCAGATCAATGAGGAGTACAAAGTAAATCAAAAGTAGATAAATATTAGTGTAACATAAATATCATATTTTTACAGGGGACTAATGATGTAGTTACAATCATAGTATGTTAAATATAGAGTTAGATGGTTGTTACAACATTTCTCATCTGGTAATAAAAAGCTTTAAACATCATGCCAATTTATTTTATAGTTCGCATATTACTCAGGGCATTTTTGTTTTAGATTTGAGCTGTTATATAAAAAAAGATATACGCATATCAAAACATATTATATTACGTACCACTGTTATATAAAACAAGATATAAGCATATCGAGACATAGGACATTACATACATGGTGATTACAAAGATTTCATTTAACATACCATTTTTGCATTTCATGAATTATTAATCATACAAGTGTAATTCAGCCTACACAAAAATATACATTTCATGTTAAGTGAATTTCGACATGATAACTCGTATAAAAATTTACACAACTTTATAAGCTAAATACCTTTTGAATGAAACAAATAGTTACAAGTAATATATTTCGCCTTCTGTGATATAATTCTTTAGGTACAGTTTTTTTTCAGTTTTAAAATAAGGACAATTTAATATATAATGAAATTCATCGCCTAAATCATTTTTGTTGCATAATGTACACAATCCTTCATTCCTTGGAATATTTTACCACCTGCCAGATTCAATTGGTAAACGGTGGTTTGAGGTTTCTAAAGTTAATGTAAATAATGACAAAGGTTTTGGGTAAAGAAATTAAATAATCTTCCAACTGGAGGTTTGTTTTAAAGAGTCCATAGTTATTTCCCTTGCTAGATAAATATTTGTTTGCGTTCCATTGCTGAAGATATATGTCCGTTAGTCTGTTCTTCATACTGTTGATGAGCCATTGTTTATCAGGAAAATATTGCGAATACCAAATGTTTCCGAATTCACATTCTTCGAAAATAGATTTAACGTAATCAAACCATCTATAGGTATTAGTATGTGTTTTGATATCTTTCAATATAATATTATATATGACTTTCGCGTTTTTTTCCTGTTTTCCCTCAATTAGTGTACACCAATATTTACTGGCGTTCAATTTCACTCTAAGTGTAAGTGGTTGTCCTCCAGTTTCTCCATATAGAATGTATAACGGGGTACTCTCTTTTTACATTTTAAAACCCATCTTAGAAAATCTGTATGAATTTTCTCAATGATATTGCAAAGCCCCAAATTTCCTACCCATATAGCAGAATGGGTACTATGGTACTATGGTATAGTTTTAGCTGGCAATCTATAGGTAGGTCAAGATTCCATTTACGCTTTCTTTAACAAGAATAATGCTTTCTCAGCTTTTAATATTGTTTGCTTTATAGCTTTGAAAAATCTTCCTGTCTTACTCAGAACAACCCCAAGATAAATGTATTAATTAACCTCTTCTAGTATCGTACCTTTATATGTAAAGTTAAAGTCAGCGATTATTCTACTGACACTATCCACTAAGGATTATTGAGGCATGCAAGGGACTTTGGCCAATTTTAAAGCAGACTAGATGGAGAAATCCCTTGTCCAAAGTTTATATCAAGTACCCTGCTAAGCTACTGGGTAATGGGAATTTCTTAACAAATGAATTTCCAAACTGGAAAAATATTATGAAATTATCTCGGGATCTTACATTTACTCACGCTAAACCGTTTGAGAGTATGTGTCCAAATGATCCCCCATCTGAACCTCTTCAGAATTGCAAACAACAAAAACATCAACCCATAAAACAAAGAACACGAGTCTGCACGTGCCGGCCAAGTTCATACACATTACGGATATCAAAGTTGATTAAGCTGCATTTACAATAAGTGAATCATATAGCCAAATTAGGAATTCGCTGGTACTCGGCCTAAATTGGTAATACAATATCATAGGCCGGTGACTAGTAAAATCTGTGTCTTCTGATTAGTTAGTCGTGTAGCGGAGTGCGTAGCAGCGAGCATACCAGGCAGAGAACGAGACTAATGAGTGAGGTACATCATGGGAAAAAAGTGATTCGGCACTTTCACTAAGATTAGGCTGCTAATTCTCTGCGGTCTCATAAAACAGTTGTCAGCGAAGATTAGGAATATACAACGACATCTAGCTGCTTCAAGTAAACATCAAGTTGTCATAACGTCCCAGTCAGTGTCAAATCATGTTCCTTGTACATGAAATATTAAATATGAGGAAAATGGTATTCTTCAATTTAGTGTTTATCATGTCTATAATGTTCAGGCAGATAAGCCAGAGCATAATCAAGAAACAATTACAAAATCTAGCGCATTGCCCTTGATATCGATTTCTTCGAATTCAGCATCGAATGGTGTTTTACAAGAGAGTGGTATATTCCCATTAATTATACATGCAAGTCTCGCGAAAGCAGTGTTCTCTCATTCCAGCATTTTTCAAGATATGTACCACCTACGCCAGGAGGTCAATCAATATTTCGATTTACCGCATCTGCGAACATTCCGACTCGGGCTTCTGCAAAATAAAAAATAAAAATAAAAAAAGATTTGAACTGCCTATATCACAACAGCAACATCGCATTGTACAAGCGTGTGGCGGACTTCGTCTAAGATTGATAATACTTCGCGGTGTAGGAGAAAGAGGTCATCAAATTTTGCAGTGAACATGCTGTATCATCTGTGTGATGAGGACAGTGGTATAAATCTGACACTGAGAGTCACGAGTCAGACACCGAAAATGTCCAGGGTTAGGGCAGAAAAGGGAGAAAGAGAATTTACATTATTCATTGCTGAATCTTCAAGAACTTTCGGCGAAAAGAGTAAATAAACTTTAAAGCAAATCAAAATAGTGACAGAGTACTTTTGACCGAAACTTGGACAAAATGAATTCTCAGTCGTGTATGTTACAATTTAGAATTTTTTATATTGCATGGCAAATAATAATGTAAAACAGTAATTCTGGAGGTATGTCTACATTCATTAGAAATAATATTGTTTAGAATGACACTTTAGTCTTTGAAGACGAATGTGATATTATGTACCAGATTGAGCAAGTCCTAATAATCTTTATTAGAAAGTAATATTTTCAATAGATTTACATTCCTTGCTAAAAATAGAAAATATGTAGAATGGTGAAAGCAATATAATTATATGGGGTGATTTGTTTCCAGTGACACCAACCGTGCCTATACTTCCAGAATTATATAGTAGATTCTTATATACCACCGCACGTTCCACAGAACTCTGTCAAACCAGATTCTGAGAGACTTCTGATGCTTGAGTCTTGTAACTAACCCGGCGTGCGTATCATAAATATAAGAGTATGTAATGATGGTAAAGTTGGCAAGGACACGTATGTCAGTTGGCAAATTACACGTATGTCAGTTGGCAATTACACGTATGTCAGTTCTGGTGACGTTAGCGTAATAAACTATGTAATTGCATCCCCTTGTATCGTTGATTTGATTTAGTCTTTTGATATAGACGATCCTAGTATTCTAACTGATAACCGCCTTGAGTGTTCAGTTTAGAATTTCCCGTTCAAAAGAATTTTTGTTCTCCTACGAAGAATATGAAAGTGTGTAAGGTAAATATATGTATAGAATACTGATTTGCCAAATGATTATAAACTAAATCTGGGTCAAATATTGTTTGTGAAGAGTTTTGGAAAACCTCAGTATGAAATGAATGCAGTTTATTGACACAAATGTGATACTGAATTTTATGTATTGACGGTAAATTATATACTAAATTATACATGTTCTCCTTTCTTTAAAAAGGTGAAATCCTGTCAATATTGTGGCGATGGCAAATATGATGACAGATGGGGAAAATGCATGGTTCAATGAAGCACGCAAAGAGAAAATAAACAGTTTTGTGCAGAAACTAAATGAATATAGAAAGAGAAAACAAAGCGATTGAAACAAGGATAGCTATGACAAAGACCAGGTCAGATTATAAATTGGTTTTACGAAAAGCTAGATATGATTATGATAAACAATAAAACACAAAAAGAGAATGGATCTTAAAGCAACGAGATTCAAAAGTGAAATATTTTATTGGAAATGGCTGCAAGATTCTGCAAAATCTTCAGAGGTCAAATATTAATATGTAACCTTGGAGCGATACTTTAGTGCAATACATAACCCTTTAGACCAAAGTTATGTACCAGATGATGATCTTTTATACTTCATTGAGAGATATGGCGGCCCAGATCTCTTAATGAGTTTAATGAGTTTCAAAATTATGGTAAATATTTACAAGTATTTTTTTAAAACGGGATATTTCCAAGATATGTGGTCTGAGGACCTGGTTGTTCTGTTGCATAAAAGGTAGCTTGAATGACGTTAACATACAGAGGTATAACTTTACTAAGTTGCATTGGTAAGTTGTTTACATTAAATGAATGGGCGGAAAACTATCACGTATTTATCGAAGCCCAGTCAGCATTTAGAAGGAAAAATATGAGCATTGTTGATTATATGTTTTTTAACATGGACTTAGTTCACACACACTTAATCAAGAAAAATAAATGTTTTGTGCTTTATCGATTTTACTACAACATTTGATTATGTGATAAGAAATAACTTATGTTATAAACATCAAAAACTGGGTCTTGGGGAATATTTGGGATATTATTATTAAATGTATGTATGATACTGTTTTAAATCCAGGGTCAGGTATGCTAATATGAATGGTATTGAATTTTCATGTATTCTTGGAGTAAGGCAAGATGAGTGTCTGTCTCCTTTCTTTTTTGCCGTGTTTTTAAACGATCTAAAATATAAATTAATAATCCATGGTATAGAGGACTCTGTTATTGGTATAATACAGCCTTTTGTATTACTTTGTGTTGATGATGGTATCATTATATGTTTGAGCAAATTTACATACCTTTGTATTGTTCTTACATGTGACCAATCATTTGCTAAAGGACCGATTACGTTAGTTGACCGGGCTCCTAAAGCAATATTTTTTGGGAAAGATATATTTACTACTTTGAAGATAAGTAATTTAAAATGTGTTTGTAATAATTTAATATCGTCAATATTGAACTAGTGTTGTGAAGTATGCCAATTTATACCTGCTAATAATATTGAAAGAGTACATTTACAGTTTTGTAAAAAAGTTAACAAGTTAAGAGAAGCACCCAAAATGATTTTATTTATGGTTAACTTGGAAGAACATCTTTTATTGTGAAAAGATATTATATTATTATCAAATACTGGTTTAAGATTCTGACTTCTCAAGGTGGAAAGTGTATAAGATATATTCATAATATGATGCTGCATGATTTATTAAGATTACCACAGAAGGTAAACTGGGTTTATTTAGTTAAAGACTTGTTTCTAAACTGGGATTATATGAAGTTTGGATCAATCAGAAAGTAAGTAAAATCGACATATTTCTTAGTTCTTTCATATAATGATTTACTGATAATACTATTGAAAATTGGATGAAAGGTTTACGCAATTCTAATAGAGTTTCTGCTTACCTAAATATTGTTTCTTTCAGCCAAAAGTATATCTTGATAAAGTTAACATTTCAAACTTTTGAAGTGCTATAGATGGATTGCGATTGTCATCTCTTATATTGGAAACAGAGGCTGTCAATAGGCAAGACTGCATAAACCAGCTGAAGAAAGACTATGTTCCATATGCGATACACAGGAGGATAAGTATGATTTTTCTTTAGAGTGTCACTTATACAAAGATTTAAGAATTAAGTATATAGATAAATGTTATTGAAAAAGACAGAATATGTTTAGATTTATTGAACTTGTAAATTCAGAAAATATTAGAAATATACGCAACTCAGGTATTTATATATTTAAGGTTTTTAAACTGAAAAATAGTATTCTATATCTAAACAACTAATGATGATGCTGCTGATGATGATGACAACCACGACGACAATGACGATGATTGTTAGTAGTAGTGGTAGTAGTAGTATATCCAAACATTTTTTTTTATGGTACATACTGCATATCTATGAGTTCTTGGTTTTCAGATTAATATTTCATCCGATAGAACAATGTGTGCTTGCTTAGAGAGGGTGGGGTAAAAGTGTATATGTGTGTGTAAGTCAAAGTATTGCTTATGTATGATTGCCACTCTTCTTATAAAGTTAGTTATAGTTTTGTTTCCAAAGATGTCTGTACTTTCAATGCATGTTCATGTATTATACTATCTGCTACTTATGTACAGAGTTTGTATCCTCACAGTCTAATTGGATTAATGAAAGTAAGTAAAGTCTATATTGGTATATATCACATTCATTAAGCTAGGTCATTATGACGCTTGTACCACTTTTTATTCCGACTTCATTAGCGTATATAAAGTGATTGTACGTGGTCATGGATATCATATCTTTGCTTGAGATTGAACACCGGTGATCTCAATGAAATGTAATGAACTTATGTGAATAATTAAATAATACAGCAACACTTAACTATGGAGAACGTACAATTGGTCACTTGGACATCGGTTAGACATATATACCACTGATAGACATACGCATGACTTCTCGGTTTGAATGAAAGCAACTCATATTTTAACAAAGGCACGTGATTTTTCAGAGTAAATACACTTCTTAATTCGCTTAACAATAATTACAATTGTTTGCTTTTTTAACTTTTGATTTCGGTTGATTATGGGATTTATGAACCCCATATAAACTATATTCAATGAGGCCGCAGGCCGAGATGAATATACATTTTTTTCTGGGGTTGAAAAATCCTTGTAACCAAAATATAAAATCATCAATTATTTTAATGTAGGACTTTTTATTTTCTGATGTTCCTTTCCCTTAATAGCATACAACACTGGATGAATGTTTTAACTGCATAAGAAATGCGCATCGAAAATTCAATATAAACGAGACTTTTTAATTCCTTAGATGAAATATTTAAACATATTTGAATAATAAAAACTATAAAGATGAAAAGAATAAATAGAAAATGCTCAGAATCATTTTTTCATTTTCTCGATAATTTCTTGTCCCCAAATTCATTCATTTAAGACAAAAGGGTAAAAAAAAAGGAGACAGACTTATCAACAAACAGACCAACTGACGGAAAAGTCACTGATTAGTCATGCGTGATGTTATGGCGATAATTGTTTCTCATGACTGAGATTCAGTGTGGCTTCAGGAACGGACGAGGGACCACATACACGGTGTTTGCAGCTCGTCAACTCCAAGAGAAATGCTAGGAACAACCTGTATTCCAACCTGTACACGAGATGCATCGACCCGACAAAAGCCTTTGACACAGTCTGTCGTGGTAGCCTCTGGAATATCATTGCAAAATTTGGTTGCTCAGAGAAATTCATCGTAAATGGTTTGGCGATTCCATGATGGCATGCTCGCTCGTATCGTGGACGACGGTGAGTCATCTGAACCATTCCCAGTCACCAATGGAGTCAAGCAAGGTTGTGTGTTGGCCCCAACCCTCTTCAGTGTGATGTTCTCTGCCATGCTTACTTATGTGACTATGACACTGGGATTGACATCATATACCAGACTGATGGCAAGCTCTTCAACTTTAAGAGACTATGGGCGAAGACAAAGTTACAGGAAGTGACTGTTCGCGATCTTCTATTTGCTGACGACTGTTGTGAATGCTAAATCTGAGTCTGGCATGCAACAGATTATGGACCATTTCTCTTCAGCTTGTGACAATTTCTGTCTCACGATCAGTATCAAGAAGACAGAGGTGATGTACCAACCTGCACCAGTTAAGCCTGACGTAGAGCCTACCATCACAGTAAATAGCCAAACCCTCCAGGCAGCGGAAAAGTTCACCTGTCTCGGCAGTACACTGTCACGTGCTGTCCACATCGATGAAGAAACCAAAACCAGGATTGCTAAAGCAAGTGTGGCCTTTGGCAGACTACGCGCAAATGCGTGGGAGCGCAGAGGCATCAATTTGCAAACAAAGCTGAAGGTCTAAAAGTCACTGTGTTACAAAACCTGCAGTATGCATGCGAAACCTGGACAGTGTACAGATGCCATGCAAAGAAACTGAACCATTTTCACATGGACTGCCTGAAGAAACTGGTGAGGATAATATTGCAGGATAGGGTCCCAGACACTGGGGTTCTCACATGGGCAGACATTCCAGGGATCCACACTCTGCTGATGAAATCACAGATGAGATGAGCAGGCCACGTCATCTGGATGTCAGACGAGCGATTACCAAAAAAGATCTTCCATGGCGAGCTGATGGAGGAAAAGCGATCTAAGGGTGGTCAGAAGAAATGCTTCAAAGATTCCCTCAAGTCATCTTTGAAACACTTCAGCAATGACCCTTAGTCTTGGGAAGACCTGACGCAGTCTCATCCATACTGATATATTCCGATAGATTACACCCTGCTGAGCCTAATGTTTCTTCATGTCGGCCACTTTTGCAATATTTAGTTCCTGGTTACTTACAGACGGTTCCCGTCTGTAAATTGGTAATAACACTGAGAGCATGGTTTGACAATATAGTAAGTTGTTCATTTAAAAGATTATTTTACTGTAAAAGGACAAATACTTGACAAATAACGGAATATATTTCATATAAATGAGAACATCGTTGGATCTGCGTTGGTGGAAACTCGTGATACACTGCGTTGTAATGAAATCTCAGCATTAACACAATAAATACAAGTTCTCTATATCCGAAAACTCTTAGGATTATGTTTGTTTTTGGTGTTTTACGGTACATCAACATAAATAGTTATTTAGTGCCGAGGCAATTATAGTAAAGTGCCTTGCCCAATGGTGCACTATGGTAGTGGACCCAGCCTGATCCGACGACTGTATGATTCGAACCAGCACCATTTCCGTAACTAGTCTGGCATACTAACCAATTAACCAATTCTAGGATTATATAGAATTATGTACTTTGTAATGGTAAACATAGAAATATGAAAATGGGACGAGTTTAAAAATTATTCCACCACCACCCCACAAAAAAGAGTTGTAGTGAATCTAGCCAGTTGAACCGCATGAATGTCAGTTTGTGATCAGCTCTACAGAAAAGCCTGAGATATGCATTATTATGGAAATTAAAGGTCAAAAGATGAATCTTTTAGACATTCTATGTAATTATTACCAGCAGCGGGGGAGGGGGAGGGTGGCCGAGTGGTTTTTGGCGCTCGCTTGTACATATCACTGACATCTCACATATGTCCGCGTGGGTTAGAGACTTGGCTCGGCCAACGTGGGTATGTGAGAAGCTTACCAGTAGCTTCCCGTAGGTCCGTGGTTCTTCCCGGGGTTTTCACGGTTTCTTCCTCTACCAAGTATACTGGCCGACATGTATAGCCCATCATGTGCTGAAAAATGGCGGTAAACCCACAAAACCAATCCAAACCAGTAGCAGGATTGCTATTTTTATATGAACAAAATAGATAAATCGATCACGTACTAGTTCCATGGCTTCTGTTTCCGCCATATTTATTTTTCGCCGCCGGTGCGTTGGGAAATCGTTACCTGTGGTTTGGTATTGCAAACGGTGCGTAATGATTGGCCAGTTGGTTTATTTTAATGTCTGTGTTAACTTTTCTGTAAGTTACATATCTTACACATCAGTTACTGTATTCAACTGAAACTTTGGGATCGTATTTATATGTTTGAAATTTATATCCTGATATACCATAAGTTATTGTCTCATCTACTTTAGATCATAGCTGGTGGCATCATTTTTAACAATGTTCAGGTGTTATGTAAAAGTGTTTGAAGTCGTATATCTTCTACATCAGTTGGTATATTAGACTTAACGACTGGATCGTATTACTATGTCTGAAGTTGATACCTTAATATGATAGGTGTTCCGGACAAAACTGTGTCATCATAATGCCGTTCACAGGCGAGACACTGCTTTCCACGGATCTGTTGTGCTCCTATTGCAATCATTTGACCGTTGAAACAAATGCTATTAGAAGAAAAGAAGAAAAATAATCTACTCTTAATTGTATGGTTACATTATTTACAGAAAGATAACTACAGTAAGGCAGTGAGGTAATTTTAAAAATGTGTCTGGTACAAATCTGGCTTTCATAAGCATGCACTGTGAACCATAAATATACTTCAAGAACTAGACTTGATTTGAAGCACCTATATTGCTTCTATATCTTCTTTGTCATTGTCTCCAGAAGTGCTTGGCGGTGATGTTGCTACGTTAAGTATAACATGAATAAACCTCAAATCATCTGAGTCCAATTTTTTAAAGAGTGGTACCGTTCTGAAACACAACACTATGCACACTTACTATACAGATAGGTACAGTGTATAAATTCAATAGATGCTGGATTCTTCAAAAACAAGACCTAGTAAAAAAAACTGCAATCATACACAGCAATGCTATAAAATTTAGTAGGTTATTGCAAGTTTGGTTTCTCGGTGTGAGTGTTGTATAATATTCATTATGGTAATGGCAGCGTGTTGTATATTGGTTGAATCAATCTAATGCTGATGGAAAATTATATATTGTCAGATGCTTTGGCCAAGATATGTCGCATGTTAAAGGTTTCATGCGATTTTCCCTCAGTTATATATTTTTTTCCTATACAGAGCAATCATGAAGTCTTACCAAGCTGTAAAACTCGTCAACCGGAAATTGATTTGGTAATGATACATATTGAAGACTTTGATTGTCCCTCACAGTTGCAATGTATGACAAGAATTTCCTCTTATTTGGAGAGTAGCGGTTATAATACTTGCTAAATTCGTATAAAAAAAGAAGGAGACAAAACTTCTTTCATATTTCATGAATTGGAACAAATCGCAGTCGATTTACCAACATGTTTTGATATCCAGAATGTATGTACATGCGTGACTCTTCGTATGGACCCATAAGCATGATAAACAGAAGCAACACAAGTTCATTCAGCACATAGACGGTATTTTTTTAATTAGATGATGGAGATCAATTGATGGCTTCTGCTTATCCTGCCAGAAATTTGATTAGAAACTTAGCCAAAGCCATTTTGTCGTGCAAAATATCCTTCTGTGCTAAATAAATAAATAAAAAATTAAAAAATTAAAAAACGCGAAGACTTATGTTCACATTATTTGGGTAATATTTTATATATCTATGACCAATATGATGATATGATACGACCAATATGATGATATGATACGAGCAAAGTCTGTCGTATCTATCACTCACAATAGTTTAAAAATTATGGCTGCCAGAGCACAAACACAAAATATATTGCATACAAAGGGGTTTAAGCGTGGCTCTGGTGATTTTTTGATTACATGATTTGGAACTGTGTCCACTTGGAATGGGCTTCTAAACCTATATGCAGTGAGATCCATTATATTGAAGACATCTGTTTCGTCTCTTTCCAATCTGGCATTGTCGTGTTCTTCACGCTGTCCTCACCTTAAACTCGTATCAAAGATGGATTTGAAGGCAGCCGAATATTTTCTAAAAAATAGCCTCGTAGCATACTAACAAGCCAGGGCAGTGTTTCCAACAGTAAATTCAATAACTCCTCCTTGATTTATAATCGACGTGCGGAGTTTAATCTCGTGCCTAATTTGCTCTTAGGACAATATTGGAACCGCCTTTTCATTGTCTCCACGTCTCTACTTTTTAGTTTCTTGAAATTTTCATTTCCGCTACAAAACAATTGGATGATTTTGGAGTAACTAGTTTTCCTGGATGCTCTGAGCTGTAAATATTGTTCATTAACCTACCTGTAACTGAGAATCAAGGAGACCATTTATATAAGCCCAAAGTAGACGAATTAAAATTCCGGCCGCAACTTCGAAAAATTTAACTCAGTATGTTAAGATAAAATACTTCTGATCTGTCTCAGTTTCGTAACAATATACTTGATTTCTTCCAATATATGTCTAGTTTGACATGCAAGATAACGCGGAACCTCAAGTTGCATATTATTTACCGGAATTGTTATTTGCTGCGTGAAAAGGTTAAAATTTGTCTCCCCATTTTGCGAAGGTTTTGACACAGAGGCGTGTGAATGCTTCTTGATTATACGAATTCCTTTTCAAAGTTTGTTTTCTTGTGTGTGTGTGGGGGGGGGGGGGAGGGTCTTCAAAGAGATGATTAAATATTGGTCTGCCGATAAAGTTCTCACTTAATTACACAATATCAATTTAACATTACAACAAAATCAAGGAAAACTATTTTGTGTAGTTTTATTAAGTCAGATTCCAACACTTATAGATTTATCAGCAGCTCTGCTATTCGTCTGGTAGATTTTAATTATTAACTTTCAGTCGACTACAGCGCTAATTAGATATTATTTACTTACACAAATTGCCACCAATTAATAACCAAGGAATTAATTCTTACAGTTATCTGCAAGGGCAACATTCTTTACCAAGAGCCAACGCTACAATTCAAATTTGAAATTATTCAATCATTAGTACCTGGACCTCTGAGGATTTGAAATGAATCAAACCATTTGTATCGGGACCTCTGAGGGTTTGAAATTGATCACTCATTTGTACCTGGACTTCTGAGGATTTGAAATTGATCACTCATCTGTACCTGAACCTCTGAGGATTTGATATTAATCACTCATTTGTACCGGGACCTCTGAGGATTTGAAATTGATCACGCATTTGTACCTGGACCTCTGAGGAATTTTTTTGTTAACAAACTACTACAGATACAAGTGGTTTTTGCCTTGTCTAAGGAATAGACATGTCGTCACAGATTAGTGTAGTGACTGACTGCTCCAACTGACCACCCCTGTGTGGATCGAGGGTGCCCACGGGCAAAAGAATTTGATCCACTGCCCAACCCTTGCATGATAGTAAGAGGCGACTAATATAGTCTTAACGGTTGGAATTGCTGCAACACTGTGATTCCAGCAGATGTGAATGTTTCGGTTCCATACCTCACGTTTTTATCTCGATGTAAATGAGATGTGAAACCAAAATGCTGGAGCAATCGATGATCGATCATGAAATTTCAACTGATTCCCAACACTATGAATTATAAATGAAACACTAAATAAAAATGGTAAATACAAATAAAGAATGCACTTACTTTACTTCACCTAACTGAAATAACAGAACGTGGGCAATTCCATAGGAATGCGGTCACATGACTAGATACACACTGACAATGGTTATCAAAATCTGTCTCAAAATGGCACAGACCAAGAAAAAATGCTTTCATAAATAATAAATCAGCAAAATTTAGCAGGAGTTACATAGATTTAGCTGTTATCAATTAACAAAGTTTCAAACATTTTGATCTTTTTCGTTTGCCGATTAATTTAAAGGATATACAGAGCCAAACAGGTCACAACCTGGAATTGCCCGGGTTCACGTATCCAAAAGTTATGGCATTATCCGCCAATTTTGTCTTCTCGTCTTTTCCCTTAAACGTACTCTGTCACCAATAGCGTAAATTTCCATTCGCGACAAATCTGCATATCTCAACATTCCAAATACATTACTATCAACCCTTTCGTCCAAAAAAAAAAAAAGAAGCAAACAACGATAATACATCATTCCAGGCCCTATTTCTTCTAGGACGGACTTCAGCATGGCAGACGATATGACTGACGGTGTACGCTATAAATGTTCCCCTAGTGATATGTTTTATTTCTGTCCTTATAGATCTTGTCCTTAAGCATTTCCGAAAGTAGTTACCTTATCATCATGTTGAAGGCACCGCATGTAAAGTTGAATGGACCACGTATAATGCACATTGCACTAAACATAATGAATGAGCACTGCACACAATGTTTTCTTCGCCACAAATAATGAGTTATCAACCGCATACATACAAATATCCACAGTATATAATGAATATCCGTAAAAAAGAAGAACACCCCCCCCCCATCCCCCCCACCCCAATGTATTGTTTTGTGGAGTTTAACGTCATTTTTCAGCACATGATACGCTATACACGGCGGCCAGTATATTTGGTGGAGGAAGAACCCGGGAAGACTCCGGGAAGAACCACCGACTCACGGGAAGCAACTGGCAAGCTTTCTCACATACCCACGTTGGTCGAGCCGAGAATCGAACTCACGCGGACAGAGGTGAGATGTGTGCACATGTGGCCCCTAGCACCACAGATATTGCTAGTTGCACTATATATATATATATATATATATATATATATATATATATATATATATATATATATATATATATATATATATTGTATTCTCTATCATGCATAATGGAAAAGTAACCTCATATAATGTTAAATGGACTGAATATAATAATACAACTACCCCACATATGATAAAATGCACCACGCATAATGCAAAAACCACTGCATATATCGAAATATGCACTGCATATAATGTCCGTATATTGGTTTAGAAACTACATACACTTTAAATACTACTGTATGTATCACAATAAGCACTGCTCATAAAATAAATCAACATCAGCAGACGGTAATGGCGTTCCATAAATCACCTGGTCAAATAGATTAAACAGTTCTGCTAATCTAAACATTTTTCTTCATCAGCATTGTAATCAGATACCTCCACAAATTAGGATAGAAAGTCTGTGCTTGTTAATAATTTTTAGACATTCAAGAACAGAGTGAGACATAGCATTTAAAACAACGACAGCAGTGCCGGATTATCCTAGTAGCAAAAGTAGCATATGCTACGGACCCCGCACTTTCAAGTGTTTTAATATTTATGTGGGTTTTTTTAATTTAGGGTCCCTTTATAACATATGCTACAGGTCCCGCACTAGCTTAATCCGGCACTGGACGACGGTATTGTCGTCCTCAAATAATCATTACAAAATTTATTAATAAAGGTTAATTAATTTGATGGCCTAATAATTGTATGCCCAGAGAGAACTTTAAAGACACTATTATTTAATTTGTGCTAATCGATGTATGGAGAACATTAATATATATATATGAAAGTATAACTTTGAGGGGATATAGAACTGAAAAAGATGATTTCATTTTCTTATTTCATATACAACTTTGAGGCATAGAAGATACAGATTTTGAATCATCAAGTATAACCGATCGTTTCTTATAGTTTTAATGCATACAAAGTTGCAAACTTTCAGAGATTTTTTTTTGTTGAAAATTCAACAATTGTATTTTAGAGGACGTATATATTTATTAGGAAAATAAACAAGCACTTTTACTATTCAATCCAATTAATCATAATTTTAAAATACAATGGTGATATATAAATATATTTGAAAATGCTTATAGAAGAATTAGCAAGTGAACAAGTAATTCTTGCTAATATAGTATCCATTACAAAACCTTAAATCAATTACAAATTAAAATACAGAAGCGATAGAGCACTTATAACATAACATAAGAGAAATTAACATTGTTGCCAACTCAGGTCCAACAATAGACATATGAGATTAGGATTAAAACACATCACTGGGAAATAGTGGATTAGGATTAAAACACATCACTGGGAAATAGTGGATTAGGATTAAAACACATCACTGGGAAATAGTGGATTAGGATTAAAACACATCACTGGGAAATAGTGGATAAGTATTTATATCTAGGGTTATTTTTTTTTAAATTGGTTCATTTTATTCGGCAGAAAAGAAAATTACTGAACAAGGTAAAAGAAAACGCTGTGTTTGTCCAACATAAAATAATAAGAAATTTGTCTTTATCATTGGATTTAGAATTTTAAACTGTTGGTAATACTGTTTTACCGTTATTGTTATATGGATGTGAGATTGGAGTTTAAGTGATAATTCTGTTATGGAACATTTATTCTACGGCCCTCAAAAATTCAATTGCAAGATACGTAGTTGGACCAAGTTTCATCCCTGTCCCCAGATCAACTGTAAAATTATTGGACATGAGCGGGAAACTGAATGCGCTAACCACTTGCCTTGATCTTGAATAAAAGAACCTGAATGTGGTACACAAGATACCCCTTAATAATGAAATATAAGTGTAGCAATAAGACATTTTATCTCTTACCAATTAGAAATTATTCTACTTCGTAATCAAGGTTGTCAAGATTTGTACAACGTATTTTTGAACTCGAATGTTACACCAACCTGTGAAACAAAGATGGCAAGAAACTTTCAATTTTACAATGGATTATTGGCTGTTAAATATTCTAAAGTGTTCAATTTATACAAAAACAAAACAAAACCCTCAAAATTATGATGGTTTCCTGTTCGTTTGCCACTGAATTAATTTTTGCATAAAATATACGTGTCTAATACTGATAAATATACTTTTATAACTTTCCCCAAAATTTTCATTCCGTTTCTAAAAATGAATTAAAAACATTCTGACATGGCTACTGAACAGTATTTCTGAACTTTTCTACACATCATTTTCGGAGTTAGAATTCGTATCATGAACTAACATTTATATTGATTCTAACAAGATGGCTATTTAAATATGTTTGAATAAGTACGATCATCACGATGTTTTTACATGTATATGCAAAACTTATTTAAGTTATGCCCAGAAGCAACAGTTGTCTCTCTTGCATGAAATCATATAACACATAAGGATGAGTTTCGTCGTCCTGTCGATCTGTACAATTGTCCTGTCGATCTGTACAATTGACTTTCCTGCGTTTCGTCGTCTGGTCGATCTGTACAATTGTCCTGTCGATCTGTACGGTTGACTTTCCTTCCTTCGGTAAATAATGTTGTGTGTCTCCTCGTACACGGTTAGAACTACAGACTTGAAAATCTGAGAAGAAACTCGGGTGGTCTATCGATATGTAAAACAGTTCTCAAAATGTGATATGGCACATAGGGACAGGGCTTGAGTGTGGGGGTGGGGTGGGGGTGGGGGCTTTTATACAGTCTTCAACAATGTATTTACTTGCAGTTGGAGTTGTGAAAGTTGACAGCGCCAGGGCTATAACATATTACCGGGTTTTATGATTACAACTTCGGGTCTTGTCTCAGGCGCGGGGGTTATGACTTGGAAACTGTTGAGATGCCCGCCATAGGTTTGAAGGACTTGAGGACATAAAACCTGACATGCATCTAATACAGACACAAGGTCATGCCTCTATAGTAGGGGACTGTCGCGGAATTGTGTGTACTTTATGTTAATGTATATATGTGAACGAAAATGTACTCTGGTTTCGTTGCTGCGTACAGCCTTACCTGAGGGTGGTTTATTTTTCGGCTTTAGCTATTTCAAAATACTGAGTTCGATTCATCCTATGCTACACGTGCAAATTACCTGCAGTGAAAAAACAAATTGCCTCGTGTTCTTTGGCTGTGCATATTCGCCACAGCCAAGGTACTTATAGTGTTTATTCTCTATGTATATTCACATTATAACAAGTCTTGTCAGGAAGCTAACCACTTTACGGGAGCAATCTTCAACTGTAGAGGTATGTGAAATATAAAATTGTATTCTTTCTGGATAACCGTTTGATGTGACAAAATTGTTTTATAAATTGGATATTCAAGAATTTATTCTAAATTTTACGAAGAGTCAAACCTATATCATATAACGCCATGCTATGAGAAAGACTATAGTCTGTTTCAAGTCAGACATTTTTTTAATGACTGAACAAACAGATTGAATTCGATTATACGCTGCATACATTAAATAATGAATAACGTTCGAGCTGTGTACGAACGGGGTTATTATAGTAATAATCTCGTACAGTAGTTCTGATAAAATAATTTAATGTTTATCTAACGTATATCATTGCATTCGTACTTAACCGTGTCATATGTACTACACGGCTCAGTTATTATATTTGTAGCTGTTTTTAGTTTGGTGATGGGGAGTCGTAGAACTCTGTGGGGTTTCTTGTAACCTGTGTGCTGCTGTCTGGTGATGTTGGCTCGGAAGAGAGTACTGGTGTTCTCGCATTGAGGGAGCAAAGCTTCGCGACCAGCGGGTCTGTGTTGAGAGACTCTCGAGGGATCCTTCAACAGACTGGGAGGGGCGGGCCATGCGTGGTGGCTCCTTGCCCATTGACTAGAGCTGTGGAACCGGAAATACATCGTGGTCGTCAACTGGACTCCACGATATATACATATGTTCCATTTTTGAATTTATATATTTCATTATTGCTATATGAGCATAAATTAATAATTCAATATCGCTAAGTGAGTGATAATCCATAATACATGCATCCTACTTGTGGATAAATAATACATTATTCATATTTGTGCATAAATCATATAATTTGGTGGCCCTTGGTGTTTCATACATTGTTTGTATTCGTGTGTAAATCATATACTTTCATCACTCTTTGTGATAGAAACAGACAGTATCCATATTTGTGTATAAATTATATACATTGATCGTTCATGGTGATATATCCATATATCAATCATATTTGTTCACAAGTTCCATACGTTCATTCTTGTTTGATTTTCTCGTTGAAGTTACATGTTCTCATAAGTTCCATTTTAGGAACTACATCATTTCCTTATATCCATTGTTGAACTCGGTGTGCATCATTCTGTTAAATCCATTGTTGGACTTTATGCGCACGAGTATGCTGTCAGATTAGTTCATCGTTCAATTACATTATAAATAAACATCTCGTTAACGAAATTGCTTGCGGTGTAAATCCAATCCCAACCCCGCTTCATCCTGTTACAGGGACTTGGTCCTGATTCATAACTTAGAAACTGTGAAGATCCTCTTCCTATAACCATGTGAACCGCAGCATTTATTTATTTTTATTTTTATTTTATTTATTTTTTTTTTATCTGCGCGTGTTTTCAATTCCGCACCTAAAGAATTAGGTGCTAATTTTAGTACTTAGTGATTCAAAGTCCAGTCTCTAAAAGGACTTAAATTGCATCAATGGAACATTGTCTCGATGTTTTTTAAGTTACAAATAGGATAAACATGCAAAATATTCTTTTTACTAACATTTTACTTTTCATTATCAACCAATCATGGTCCTCCAAACCTGTATATATTCTGTTTTATGTTCACCAATTTCTAGACTGGTTCCCATATTTCCATATAATTAGTACCGCGAGTCCCTAAAGTGTGACAGTAAATAACTTTTACCTCAGATTTACCCCAAATCCATTCCAACTTTGTGTAATCATTTGTTCTTCTTATATACTCCCATTGCTGACACGTTTTGACAGTAGAGTTATGTCTACATAGAAACTCTAACTCGTTAAAGCCGAAACTACGAGATCTAGGTATAAGTATATATTTATTTTCAACATTTTCAGCAATCTGGATAATATTGCATATGACAAACTTACATCTTGTATTTTTACAGAAAGTGTTTAGTTGTATTATAATTTGTACTTTTAAATGTACAAAATACAGAGCAACAAATCAGAATTTGTGCATAAAGAATTGTACATTGTTACGTTCAACATCTTGTTAGTCTTAGCAAGTTTTGTCAGGCTACTATCGACCATCGTACATTGTAGACACATCAAGCAACACATTATTAATGCCATTATATTCAAAGGACACCCAGCCTGTCTACTTTCTGTCGCTGGATCGATGCTTACCCAACATTAGAAACCACTTAAACCATATAGACGGATTTTGAAATGTGATATAGCCTGGTCTCAAAATATGAATTTCATATGAAATTGCGCATTCAAGACATTGATTATTGACAAACAGCATATCAGTTAATTGTGCTTTAATTAGACTTTTGTCATGTTAATGTTAATATATCTTTTATAATCCTTGTATCGCGTTATTAAAGACAATTTTCCTCGAATGTGAGGCTAGCTGTCAAGTTTTCTTGCATCTGAAGTCCGAAATAGCTATGCTTTATAAGATTCCTTTTTTGATTTGAAATAAAAGTCCTTATCTGCTTGAAAAACTATAAAAAATCTTAACATAAAATGTTTTAATAGATTAAGAAACATTATCACTAAATATATTTTAAAAGATATAGCCATATGGTCATAGCTGATATATTTTAGGAGTCCAATCTACATAGAATACAAACGCCAGAGTTCGCCACTAACATTAAACAATGCCACTGTATTCCGTTTGCCAAGTATTTATTTATTTATTTATTTATTTTTTAAAATTTTGTCAAGCAAAATAGAAAACATCGGACTGCATTGAAAATACAAGATATGTTAAATATAGGATAATAGACTAGTCTAGTAGCATAATCAGAAATGCGATCTCTACAATAGTCTGGGGTGGGGTGGGAGATGGGGATAGATAGCGGGCGATACAATAGTCTGGGGTGGGGTAGGGGATGGGGATAGACAGCGGGCGACAATCTTGCTTGATTCAATTACTAACTCTGAGTTAGCTCTGCTGTATGGGCTGATTGGAATACTGTACCTTCCTGTTGTCAGTTTATCTTTCCTATATTGTACCATATTTTCCCGCTTTAAAAGTCCATGCTGTCTCTGTACAGAGAAAATCACAACAAGTAAAGGGTTTTACACCACTTGTTTCCACAACTCGATCTCTATTTTTAGTAACAACGGCCATAGTTGATGCTGGATTTGCAACATTTGTACAAACTTGAAAGATCTTCATTTCAGGTTGCTTTCTGTCAAGTTTGTTCAAATGTTATTTAATGGTTTAGGAGAAGTCGTTTATAGGCTTTCTACATTTAGTTAGGTTTTACTGTCAAATAAGATCAAATTCTGTTCAGCAGTTTTGGAAAAAAAATCATTCAAAGATTTATGTATTTTAGTAACATTGGCCATAACTGATGGCAGATCAGCATTAATTGTACAAATTTGAAATACATTCCTGCCATGATGTTTTCTATCAAATTTTGATTAACTTCTGTTCAGCGGTTTTGAGAATGAGTTCGTTCAAAGTTTGTCTATTTTTAGCAACAACAGCTATATTTGATGGCATATCGGGCTCATTTATGTAAATATGAAGCCCTCTTTTCCATGATTTGTATCTGCTAAATTTAGTCAAAATTGGCCTGGTAGATTTTGAAAAGAAGTTTAAATAACAATTATTGACGGACGGACGCACATTGGACGCAGGTGTATACCATAAGCTTGCTTTGCCTTTACAGCCAGGTAAGCTAAATAAAAACATCAACAATTACTACTACTACTGCTGAGCAATTTTGATGGCTTGCTATTGCAAATGTTCATGCATTTCACATAAAATTAAATGTGTTGCCTTATCTTAAACATTGTTGCTTCAGACCCTCAATTCTTCCTCTCCCATGACACCTACCCCCAAACCCAAACCCCTACCTTAGCCACCTTTTGAACCATGATCCTGGAGCATACCCTATAATCTGTTTCAGGATATTAATTTACAAGTGTCTTACTGTTATGACTTTTTATAAATTAGTCTGGACTTATTATCAGATATATGTAAAGATCCCTATATACCGTACACATATGGGGCCCCGGGTGGCCGAGTGATCTAAGGCGCTCACCTTTACAGATCACTGATCTCACCTCTGTCCGCCTGGGTTCAAATCTCGGGCTCGGCCACGTGGGTATGTGAGAAAGCTTGCCAGTAGCTTTCCGTAGGTCGGTGGTTCTTTCCGGGGTTTTCTCGGGTTCTTCCTCAACCAAATATACTGGCCGCCATGTATAGCCTATCATGTGCAGAAAAATGACGTTAAACCCATAACAACCAACCAACCGTACACATATTCCTTACATGATAAGCCTCTCCTCCCCGATACATGTTGGCATGGGAATGTGAACAGAGCCGATGCGCACTACCGTATGTCGTAAGAAGCAAATAATGGAGACACTAGTCACGGTTGCTCAAAGATTAGCGTGCCGTAAAACACCAAACAAATTCTATGATGAGCACGTGAAAAAGGGGGTGAGGGAGGATGGGCTTATAATTAGACAACGATAACTAAATTAAATGTTGGACAAAATTCGGTACAAGTCTGATGGGTGGCCTTATCATTAGATAAATATGGTATTTTTTTGCTTAACCCCTGAAGCGATTCTTAGTAGACGGGTCTGTCAGCAGCATCAGCATTCAGTCGTGGCTGTAGCGGATAAGAAAAATAGCAAAATATTCCTCTGAGGTATGTATTTATTAAAATTGTATAGTGGTTACAATTAATGGGAAATGATGCAAGTTGGCCGGATGAATAGAAAATATAGTTAGATTTATGAGAACAAGAGACATGGCCAAACAATCAACCTTCTTTTCCTTAAATCTCCTTCATTCCAAATTATAATCCAACACATAGCTAAGAAATCAGAATATGTGTGGCCAGAATCCCCATCCCCACCCCACTCCCACCCTACTCCCACCCCACTCCCACCCAAATCAGGTGAAGAACTTTTACCATAACTAATATTCTAGTTCACTTGAAACGTTAGTGGGAAGAATGTGAACTAGATTTTTGTTTGTAAAACATGTATGCAGACCAAAATGCAGACCACAAGGTCTAAATCCAAAAAGTGTGCAGCCCTCCCCAGTTTGGTCAAGATACATGATCTAGACGTAGACTTATTAGACAAAACTAGTTTTGTTCTTTCAGTTACAGTGACCTTAACAACTCACTTTTGACTCCAAAATCAACATGCTTCTTTCTTACCTAACATGTAAGTCATCAGCAAATTCTGGTGAAGGTACATGGTCAATAACTAAGATGTATGTACAGCGATCATTTCTCTTCTTCAGAGGCAGTGGCCTTAACCTTTTATCTTTTGACCCAGTATTGATAGGCTTCTACCTTACCCCAAGGGCAAACCAGCCACAAAGCTTACTAACTGTATATGATGGAGAACTCGACTTATTTTGCAGAAACGAAATTGGTAACAGACGGACGGACATTCAAAATAATAACATAATAAGTTCCGCTTTACGCATATAAAAGTTAGAAAATTGCTGTAATGGCTTCAAAATCTAATCAGGTCATGTACATCTGGATAAATATATGCAATCAGGTCATGTACATCTGGATAAATATATGCAATCAAAATTTAATTTGTATACGTTGAGTGAATTTGGGGAAGCTGTGGGAGGGTAAAAAAAAAATTTAAGTCCAGTATGAGAAGCAATCCTAAAACTGTCAGTTTTCTTGTGTTTTTCTCTTGTTTCTTGAGGTTGAGTTGATTCTTGGTCTAGGAAGTGCCTAAAGGAACAGAATGGGGTCAAATTACTGAGCTGTATAAAATGATTGACATTACTGTTAATGATTTATTCTTATTCCAAGTCATCTATTATTTTATTCCTGCTTTTGACATTCAGAAAGGCCTTAAATAACTGACAGGAAGGTTTTCATCTGACACTCCACTGAGGCTGTGTTGTATTTTTTTTACTGTAGTGGTAATTAACCCAGGAGTACAAACACTTTCTCACCAGTCTCATACCCGGGCTAACGCTATTATCATCTATAGGAACGTAAAGGTGGCAAAGATAGATAGACCTTATCAGTTGCTGCACAAATGTCAATATTTCTTGATTTCTAGCTTTGTTTTAGAAGAAGATGGAACATGAATTGTTGTGATAATAAATAAATAGTATCTTGCGCCAAAATGTCAATAAAATGCAAGCCTGAAGGCTGCCTTTGGTCAGGGAGATCTGTAAAACTATCCTAGGCTGCCTTTGGTCAGTGACATCTATAAAACTATCCTAGGCTGCCTTTGGTCAGTGACAGCTATAAAAATACCCTAGGTTGCCTTTGGTCAGTGACATCTATAAAACTATCCTTTTTTCTGTACTCTTGAAGACACTGTTGTCTGTGACTTTATCACCATATCACCATCTGCTTATCTCACTGTTTGGTATGTCTCACATGTTCTTGATTTTTCATACTATTTCAGCACTTTAGCATATATATATATATATATATATATATATATATATATATATATATATATATATATATATATATATATATATATATATATATATATATATATAGTCCTTTCGCGAAGGGGCAATTTGTAAATTGTATGGATGGATACATCTCAACATCTTTTGTAAATTAGTGACAGTGACAAAAAATGAGTAGGAAAATATTTCTACTTAAAACTTACCGATAAATTCTTTACTTTCCATGTTATGCTGCCGGTAACAACTAGTGAAACATCCGATCGCTAAAGACGAGGTTTTACATCACTTTTATCTGTCTACGACTAGAGAGATCCCGGAAAAGGTTGGTGAGCGATGACGGTCGTGAATACAGTATGACAGAACACGTACTTAGTATATACGCTCTCTTATCACTTAGTTGCATTTGATATTCGCTTGCTCAACATCCGCATATTAATCTTAATAACCTCGAGATAATGCATTGAGGAAAATTTTAGTCGACTTGTGGTAACAATAATTTACAACTTTACGGAAGTTATCAAAAGTGCAAAAAGCGTAAACAGTGCATTTAGCAGAAAGTGTAAAACTTGATCACATGATTGCTTTATAATAGAACCTGCAATTCTGCTCTTAACAAAGTTATTGGTGTGTGTGTGTCTGTGTCTGTGTCTGTGTCTCTGTGTGTGTGTGTGTGTGTGTGTGTGTGTGTGTGTGTGTGTGTGTGTGTGTGTGTGTGTGTGTGTGTGTGTACATACTGGTAAACAATAATTTCCAACAGGTCGGTTTACTGAAGTATTGTAGGAGATTGATATGAAATGTATTGATTGTTTCAAAATGTATCGGTGTGTGAGAAATATTTAATGAATCCATATTATACCTTTCTTCTGAATAGTATGCAAGATGTATATGTGTGTTATTGTTTTTCAGTATGGTCAAAATTCCCTTTGTGAATGTCACGTTGATTCCGAGGCCATTATTATGTAATGGTAATCATTTATTATCTACTCTAATAGAATATAAATTGTTTGTAAGGTGAATATGGGATGGCAACCACAGACCCGTGCTCGCCTATGACGGGGATAAAAAAGAAAAAAAAATATTAATAGTCAACTTATAGATGATATTTAAATGGTCTTTTTAAATCATTTCGGTTCTATATGGGAAAATAACCACTCGATATTTTATTGTAAGTTTAGAAAGAGAAAACAATATATTCTTGTTTATTTATACTTTACTTAATCCTTAAATAGCTCGTAATTTTATTAATATTTTTTAAAATTTCTAACACACTTTAATATGTTATTTGAACTTAACATATACATCTATTTTAGTAAATAAAGCATTATCAGGTGGATGGACAGGATATGGAAAGGAAGATAAAAAAAAATTAGCCTGGTAAAGAATACAAGCACAGAATATGAGATAATGTGAAGGCTATAATGGAAATAAACACCACAGCTGATCCCGAACTAAAATGGGAATTAATTAAAGGTATTATCAGAAACGAAATTATTTGGAGAGAGAAAGAGTAATATTAAAGTTAGCTAATGAAAATAACCCAAGTGACACAGAAATTAAGAGAAAGTTGGATAAGATAACTGAGGAACTAGAAAAAAATATATGATAAGCAAATTAAAGGGGTTATTCTTAGATCGAACGCAAGAGAGATGGGGGGGGGGGGGTAGGGAGAAAAACAGTAAATACTTCGCTAGCATAGTGAAACGGAATTTTGAAAGTTAAGCCATAAGAAAGCTGAAAATTAAAGGAAAAGAAATATATGATGAAAAAACTATTTTGAAAAAGGAAAAGGAGTACCACGAAAAATCCACACCGAAATAAACCAGTCTATCCGACCGACCAACTGTAATTTCTTTCCATTAACCTACGAAAACAAACCCACTGAGGATGGTAAAGAATTGTGCGAAGGTCTCTTATCACTCGAAGAATGCACTACAACGTAAAACAGTATGCATAACAATGGAAGTCCAGACCCTGGTGACATTACTTGTGAATTTTACAAATATTTTGGAACGACTCGAACAATGCACTACAACGTAAAACAGTATGCATAACAATGGAAGTCCAGACCCTGGTGACATTACTTGTGAATTTTACAAATATTTTGGAACGACTCGAACAATGCACTACAACGTAAAACAGTATGCATAACAATGGAAGTCCAGACCCTGGTGACATTACTTGTGAATTTTACAAATATTTTGGACTCGAAGAATTATTTTATAGATGCCTTTAACTCTAGTTTGCAAAAAGGAAGACTGCACAGTTTACAGAATCTTGGTTTATTATCCATTATCCCTAAACGGGAAAAGGATTTGACAGACTTATTCAATTGAAGACCAATCAGTTTACTGAATATTGACTATAAAATTGCCACTACAGATATTGCAAACAGAATAAAAAATATTATCTCTCATAAAAGCCAGACAGGTTTTATTAGAAATAGATACATAGGTCAATATTTTCGGCTGCTTTTGGATGTTATTGAACGTGCAGAAAAGACAGATTCTTCAGCTCTCCTCGTTTTCTGCTGATTTTGGAAAAGCGCTTGTCAGCTTAGATCATTCTTTCATATACAAAACTCTTGAATTTCTTAATCTGGGCTCAACTGGATCAGTCTTCTGATAGTAATGCTAAATAACGTGTAATTAAATAATGGTTTCTTATCGGAATTGTTTCCTTTAGAAAGCAGAGTAAGACAAGGTTGTCCACTCTCCTCTTATTTATTTATTTATTTATTTTATCAATTGAACTTTTCTTTTATGCATTCAGAGTACAGACAGATATTTAAGGTTATAATCTTCATGAAAGAGAGGTCAAACAAACGTTGTTTAGAAATAAGTTATTTCAAAAGACTGGTTAACCTCTCTTAAAAACGAATCAAAACTTAATGCAAGTGAACAAAAACATTTAATAGACACGCTCATGAAAGGTAAAAAACATGTAATCTTCTTTATAAGTATAAGATATAACAAGATGAATCGACAATAGTATCACAGAAAGTTGGGAAGAAATATTAAAAAAACATAACTGTAACTAGAAATTTATACACGAGATACCATTTAAATGTACTCTGGATCCAAGACTAAGAACTTTTCTATACACGTTTCCCATACGTTTTGTAGCAAACAACGAATTTTATAAAAAAATAAAATCCTTTGCACATTGTTGAGTGATTACTGCGCAATGAACGAAACGAATATACTTTGCTTTTTTTGGGAATGCATGCCTGTACAAAATTTCTTTGGAAAGCTCCAGGGTTTTTTCAAGGAAAATAATATAGATTTAAATGTCAATTTATTTAACATGTTTTGGTGTGTGTGTGTGTGTGTGTGTGTGTGTGTGTGTGCGTGTGTGTGTGTGTGTGTGAAAAAATGACAAGGAACTGGCTAATTTCATATTAATTTTATCAAAACAGTTATTTATGCATGTAGATTTACTTTAAAAACATTCCTTCCATCGAAGTTTTTCGCTCAATTCTGTATAATCGATACGACATAGAAAAAATCATCGGTTTTCATCAAAATAAATTAGGTAAGATATAAAAGATATGGAAGCCTCTCAAAGCTACTCCCAGTCCTTAGAAATAATGACTGTTCTTGGAAACAATGTTGTTTTATTTAATTTTTTCCCAACATATATATACGTATATTATAGTATACCTATATGGTACGTCTCTCTCTCTCTCTCTCTCTCTCTCTCTCTCTCTCTCTCTCTCTCTCTCTCTCTCCTTGAAAAAATGTAGAATCCATGTGTAATGCTACAAACATTTAAAGCCTACTTCTGTACTGAACTTACATAACACTGTTTATGTATGTACTGTTTTCTTATGCAAAATAAAGAATTAAAAAGAAAATAGCCTGCCCTATTTGACAGACATTGTGTTATTTGTGAGCTTAACTGATAAGAGTTATGCAAAGACATAGAGAGAGGGGTTATCCTGTCCATTATGGGGCGTTCCACAGATATTATGTACTTCTGACAGAGTGACAGATGTAAGGTGAAGTTGTTTGTTTCCATTTGCAACATGCACAGCGGAGAGAATGCTGGCATACCTCTATACTACTTTCATGTACTGTGACTGACATTTCTTTACATGTTGTAGTTGTGGAAAGTATGCATGACACATCTCATCAAAATGGCGGCCCCATGTCTTCGAAAAATCAGCCGGAACTAGTCCGAAGTACACTAACTTTAGCAGGCATTAAAATGAGGAAAACGAATTTTGCCAGAGTAGGAAACACGAGCTTCTGAAAGTGTAATGAATGAATTACAAAATATATTTTAAAAACAGTATTAAAAAAAAGTAATCGGCTCGTTTTTTACAATTTACCTTTGAAGTCCAGGAAGTGAAAATGGCCAAGCGGAGTTAGCCGTTTTTTGAGAGGTGCACATCTGAAGTAAGGCCAAGTTGTATACTCTAAACCCAAATTGCACCCATCAATCATACACCAATATAAAGGGAATTCAAAGTTCTTTTAACAATACCTAAGATATACAAGTTTTTTTTTTGAAATAACCAGGATAGCCAGTAAAGAAAACCTGGGAAGTTCTTTTTCTTTAAAAATTAAACTCTATGCAAAGTACGAAACTGTAGAGCTCCACCTTGAAACAAAAATGAAAATTGGTGCAATTGCTCTTCTCTTTTTCGTATCATCATGCATGATTTTCTCAACAAAATGGTACATTAATATTGATGTTATATATGAAAATAAGCTAATTATGCCTATTTTGCTGTTGCTTATACAATATGCCTTATGGCAGTATTGTGTGTGAAATGACCGTAATTATGGTGAAATTAGAAGTCTGAGAACACAGAAGTAAAGTCAGCTTAAATTTAAACCCGTTGCATTAAGTGAAAGAAGAATATAACAACAATGGGTTTTTTTCATTCATTTGTAATAAAATTAAGGAAAATATATGACAAAGCAGATTCACTTTCTTCTATATACCAGTGTTAGAAGAATTAGCAAACTTTTACCCTTTGACCTCAGTGAGCCTGATCTGTTCCGTCCGTATTCAAACTGTAAAATTTAATAGTGACATCTCAGGAATAATATTGGGAAGTTTCACGTTCCTGTATTTTAGCATAACATTGATTGTTATGATGAGAAAATCCAATGTGCATTTTCAAAATAGCTCACTTTTCAGGGGGTGGGGTGGGGGTGGCTGGGCTTGTGTGGGACTTTGCTATTAATGAAGACTGTTCTGTGGAAGAAATAAATGAGAATTATTCAAAACAACTGTTAAGATGCTTGCGACTTAAATGTTTCAGCTATACAACCAAAATTAAATCAAATAATAATAATACGTATGTGGTCTTTATGGTGGCGCTCTACGGATATTACGTTCTTCTGACAGAGTGACAGTGTAAGGTGAAGTTGTTTGCATTTGTAACATGCGCAATGGAGAGAATGCTGGCATGCCTCTATAATACTTTCATGTACTGTGACTGACATTTCTTTACATGTTGTAGTTGTGGAAATTATGCATGATCTAAGGATACATCTCATCAAAATGGAGGCCCCCATGCCCTCGAAAAATCAGCTTGAACTAGTCCGAAGTGCACAAACTTTAGCACGTATTAAAATAGGGAAAACGAATTTTGCCAGAGTAGAAAACACGAGCTTCTGAAAGTGCAATGAATGAATTAAAAAATATATAAAAAGTAAAAAAGTCATCGGCTCGTTTTTTACAATTTACCTTTGAAGTCCAGGAAGTGAAAATAACCAAGCGGAAGTTAACCGTTTTTTGAGAGGTGCACATCTGAAGTAAGGCCAAGTTGTATACTCTATAACCCAAATTAAACCCATCAATCATACATATGCAGCTAAATCGTTCTTACACCATTCTTCCTAATAGACATAAATTCTTCTTTTTTTTTGCCTTAAAGGTGTAAATTGGTATGCTTAATTTTAATTATTAATTTTATTTCATTTTAGTCAACACTCGCAGCGCCGCCTAGTGCCTCAAAATTTGGAGCGTATCGTTTTCATTTTACTTGTTTTTTTATAATTATTATTATTATTTTTTTTTAACCCTAAGCAGTGATTTGGTTTTACATTCCATAGCGATGAAAGCTGAAGTGATCCGGGTGACCCACGGTACAGTAGTCTCGGCCTGCCCAGACTGTATATGTATAGAGAATTTGCAGATATCAGTTTGTGGAAAATACGTCAAATTACTACGGCGTCATAACGTCCATGACTTCAAAATGACGCTAAGCTATATACAGCTAAATTATCTTACATCATTCTTCCTGCCTGTATAGTTTTGGTTACCTTAAAGGTGTGAATTGGATTGCTTTCTTTTCATTATTTATTTAAAGTTTTTGCATGCATCCATTCGGTGCAACTGTTACATAGATTCTTAAAGGATGTACTAGGTCTCCCCAGTTCTCCGTAGTATATATATATAGATGAGCAACTGGACAGACCCAGTACGTCCGTGATGTATGTATGTAACAATTGCACTGACTGGATGCATGTATAAAACTTTTTACGCAAAAAGGTTTTCATATCTGTGACGTCATAATGTTGAACCATACGTCATAGACCGAACTTTAAATAAATAGGGAAAAACCTAAACAGACAACAACATAACAACAGTGGTAGACGTTAAATTAACTTAAAAGCAAATAAATGAAATCATTATAATCCAAGTTCAAGAAAACAAATTTAAGAAAAATCCTTTCATTGCAAAAAATAAAAAATAAAAAAAGAATATTGACAGCAGTATGTTTATATATATAAGAAAGTTATTCCTCTTTTAGAAGAAGAGTAGCCAAGGGAATAATACCTAATAGCCTCGTTCCGTCTGCAAGAACGATATATGTATAGTCTAAGTTGTCCGTAAAAATAGCTCATGACGTCATGAAAAACCCGCCTATACCGAGTGCCCAAGTAGTACAGATTCTCATTCAAAGATGCTCATTTGGATGACTTTTGGGTTACAAGTCATTTTTGCCAAGCAAGCATTGCGCTGAATATGTGTGGGATATGTTTATTAAAAAAAAATACAATTCCAAAATCTGCAGGAATTGCTGTATATGAAGAATTTTTATAAATGTACTAATGCAACTTCGCGCATTTTAATAACATGCATATTTTAAATTGTCCCTCATTTCAATATCTTGGATTACATTTTATTTTTAACTCTGGATGGGATTGAACAAGGTAGGGACTATCTGATACTAGTTTCGACTGTTGGACAGGCCCATATGGCAATTTGACCTAGGGCAGATGGGCCGCAGACTTTTAGGTAATATTACATGAAGAGTGCCCCCATAATGTTGGGCCGCCTGGTCTAAGGGTAGGTACAATTTTTTGGACTAGTCCGACACTGCTAATTTCACACTCTTATATCTCTGCTAAATATTTACCAACCTGGAAAGGTCACTTGAATAGCTAAAAGAGCTGAATCCTCTCCTTCACCCACCCACCTCCACCTCCGCTCCGAACTCGCGCCGATCGCATTATTTTCTTTGTATTAATTCTGTGTTGACTATTTCACACCCAGTCAGGAACCTCATGATGCTAGTATTTCGAACCATAAAGTAAATGATATAAAGATCTCATCCCCATAGGTACCTCTACTTTCTCCTTTTTCTCTCGGCAGCGTACGCAAAAATCTTGCCCCCATACCCAAATAACATCGATATACATTTGTGCATGTTTGTTTCTCGGGGGCTTCGCCTAAATATGACACTCAACACCGTTAGTTCATATATTATCTTTAACGCTCTCTTAAAACGGCATAACGACCAGCCCTATTTGGCCTAATGGCTCCTAGCGACACGTGTGATCTATTTGACATCTTTGACCCTAACTGATACCGTGTCTACTCATTTGGGCTGTTTGTCATCTTTGACCCTAACTGATACCGTGTCTACTCATTTGGGCTGTTTGACATCTTTGACCCTAACTGATACCGTGTCTACTCATTTGGGCTGTTTGACATCTTTGACCCTAACTGATACCGTGTCTACTCATTTGGGCTGTTTGACGTCTTTGACCCTAACTGATACCGTGTCTACTCATTTTCTGCAAACCCATGACTAACCCTTGCATAAATCAAAGAAAGGAAGAACGAAAGAAAGAAACCATTTAATAAAATATCTGCTAATTCAGCTACAAGTTTATCAGTAAATGTTCGGTTTTCTGTAAGTAAGTATCCAGCGATTAAACTTGCACAAAACACAAAATTTCGTATGAAACAAAGTCAGTGAAATCTTGCAAAATTTGATCGAAGACTGTTGCTAAAGGGGTATGCTTTTAACCTTTGGGTAACTTAACAAATACTTCGATTCCACCCCCCACCCTCATCCCCCAAATTTTCGTTCATTTGTTCCTACCAAAGATTACAGATTATTCCAACATTTCTTTTGAACTGAATATGACGGATTTATGATATTTACGTAAAGTATGATTAGGATCACATCCTACCACAGGCCCGGGGGTTGTCAAGTGGTCTAAGACGCTCGACTTTACGGCTCAGCCAACGTGGGCATGTTAGAAAGTTTGCCAGTAGCTTCCCGCGGGTCGGTGGTTCTTCCCGGGTACTTTCTCTACCAAATATACTGGCCGCCATGTATAAACCTATCATATGCAGAAAAAATGGCGTTACCCCCCCCCCCCCCCCAACCCCAAACTAACAAACATCCTACAACAATTGTGTAGATTGGTCTGCCCTTAGATCAGGCGGCCTAATATCATGGAGGCCCATAGCGGACCGCCTCTTATAATATTACCTAAAAACCCGCGACCCATCTGCCCTCAGATTGCCAGAGGAGAGCAGACTGACACTGTCTGACAAAAGTTCTTCCTCAACCACTGCGTGGATACTCACAAGATTGATCCAAGGGGAATGGGGGTAGGGCATATTTGTTTCTGCATACCCCATGAGTTCCATAGAAGGTCGAAGGTTAACTGTTTCAATTACATTAATATTTTCAAATATTTGTCTTCACTTTATTTATACATACCGGTAGTCACTACATGAATACACATAATAAATATGACAAATATAGGTTTATGACCCATGGGCCACTATCAGAAGCGATAGGGTGGAGTCGGGTAGGGGGGGGGGGAGGGAGTGATATATGATAAAGAAAGGCAAGGTAATTTACTATGGAGCGGTTAAAGCTGCTTTTGTCGATTTCTTGGAAGCAATACAAATGGATGTCATCTGGACTTTCGACGTGTGAAACGCTCCCAGTAGGTCTCCCACCCACCGCAAACCACGCCCACCTCCTCCCCTCGTCCATCCACTTTAGTTAGATTATTTTTTATCTGCCATCTTGAATGTGGGGCTTGGTACCATTAATATGCCTTGTTCCAGGTGTGACCCAGTCGAATGAAAATCACTCCCTATCAACAATACTACCTCAAAAAAGTTGAGAAATTAGAATGCATGATATTTTAGGATCAAAACGTCCAACTAAAGTTTTAGACAACAAATTAATTGTATGAGAATAATGACAAACACATATCATAGATTCGTTAATTTTAAACATTACAAATCGCAGGGAAAAAAACTTGATGCAGCAACTTAACTTTTCTTTTACTATTAAACAATTTATTTGGGATCAATATTTGTTGAGTGGTTATCATCCATGCTTGGAGATAATCAAGCTATACCAGGAATATCAAGGTTTGGACATTACTCATTATGAACTTGTCTAAATCATATGGTGACGACGAAAGCACGCTTTCAGCCAGTGCGGATGATTCGCACAAATACGTCACGAACTGTGGCATTTCTTGTAAATAATAGAAATTTCAGTCACTAGTATGCAATAAAGGTAATATCTCTGTATCTTGTTAGAATATCGAGGGCCTTATAAAATATAAATATAATATTGAAATATAGAACTTTATACGTCAGTATGATATTTGTACATTTTGTGAAAATTAGAACAAAGAGGCGTCTGACTTTTATGGATTTATGAATAGCTCTGAAAATTTTACTTCTGTAAGACATGGACGACTTGAAAAATGTGCATTCTGGGTAGTGTACCAGTCTTTATCCGAGCTAATTTAGTAGAAAAAGGTGCATTCTGGGTAGTGTACCAGTCTTTATCCGAGCTAATTTAGTAGAAAAAGGTGCATTCTGGGTAGTGTACCAGTCTTTATCCGAGCTAATTTAGTAGAAAAAGGTGCATTCTGGGTAGTGTACCAGTCTTTATCCGAGCTAATTTAGTAGAAAAAGGTGCATTCTGGGTAGTGTACCAGTCTTTATCCGAGCTAATTTAGTAGAAAAATGTGCATTCTGGGTAGTGTACCAGTCTTTATCCGAGCTAATTTAGTAGAAAAAGGTGCATTCTGGGTAGTGTACCAGTCTTTATCCGAGCTAATTTAGTAGAAAAAGGTGCATTCTGGGTAGTGTACCAGTCTTTATCCGAGCTAATTTAGTAGAAAAAGGTGCATTCTGGGTAGTGTACCAGTCTTTATCCGAGCTAATTTAGTAGATAAAGGTATAGGTAGATGGACTTATACAGAATTTATTGAATGTGTTTCGTTTTACTTGTAAAAATTTTGATCTTGAAAATGATATTATTTTATGTTTTGTTTACATTTAATTTGAAAGATCACCCATTTGCGAAATTGTAATGAATTATTGGAAGAAAAAATGAATGCAAATTTATACTGCTTATCCAGGTGCATATTTAGTGTTGACATACGATTTTAATGACCGTTGTGATGACATTGAAAATATGATTTTTTCGGACGATGTAGATTTGGGGAGGAAAATTACAATGAATACGACTATTTTAACCTTGTAAAAAAATTTAAGGATAATTAGGTAAACAATTTCGGAATAATTCCTCATAGAACTATATAAATCAGATAAAATTGACATCGCTAATTGTAAATTGCATTATGATAAAGTATATAATGTTGCTAAACCATCATTGCAATGCTTCTCATCCAATCTCAATAGTAGATAACAAGCTGTGAGTTGGAGAGTTACTGTCTCGGATCATAAGGAAATTTCCATAGGAGTACCACAGGGATCATCTACATCATCTCATTTCAATACTCTTAGATGGATAACCAATTAAGGATTATATTATTTTTGAAAAAGCTGTTCTTACTTTCAAGGTCTTAAATACTTTAGCGCCAGAGTTTCTTAATGTTTTTAAGTTTGTAAGGACATTAGGACAAGGAGTACACGGTCGAGTGAAAACAAAGATTTATATATACCAACATTTCAGACAGACTATTTTAAGAAATCTTTTGCTTACGCCGGTACCGTTTTGTAGAATAGTTTGCATTAAACAAGCACCTTATGTTTCAGGTTTTAAGAAAAATTACCTCAACAAATATTTTAAATGAGTAATTCTGATTTTATAACAGCATAACATTTGTAAGTTGTAGCTGTGATATATCTATGTGATAACATTATATTAATAATACCTTAGAAAGATTGGAAGTGAAAAGGATGTATTTACTGATACTGTTTGTAACGTTTTTCAGCAGTCGAAAGATACAGGTTTTTTTTAAATATTCTGTTTCTGTCAGTGTCGATGCAGGCATGAACAAGATTGTAAACATGTATCAGATATCAGCTCCAAGTATTAAATATCACACCGCTAGCGTCGTACCATCACCTCTGCAATCCCTGGTGGGATGATAAATGTAGAGAACTTTGACAGGCTAAATTACACGCCCCTCATAAATTTAGAACATATAGCTCAAAAGAAATTTTGAATTAACTTACTTTAAAGCGTAAATTAAAAAATGTATTTAAAATGAAGGCGCATCGATATAAGAATAAATTGTAAAATAAGTTTATCACAGCACAGATCAACCTTACTATGTTTTGGAAAACGGTCAAATATATTCGACAAAACAAGTCATGTAAAAGTGCAACATCATGTAAAAAGTGGTACAGTCATTTTAGTAGACTTTTATACACAGATAATGCTACCACAATCAACGCAGACTCGCTTCATTTTGGCGATTATGACCGTTGATGAGGAAGAGGTTAGGAGAAATATTCAAAATGTTTGATTTTGGGATGGCTGACGTGTCAGACGGTATGTTGATTGAGATTTAACACCATTGCAGATATTACTCCAATAGGAATCCAGTTATTTAATACTGTATTGCAGACCGGTAATTTCCCACGTGCATTGGGAGAAGCATTATTTGTCTAATACTCAAAAAGGTGTTGTAAATGATTCCAACAATTATCGAGGTCTTTCACTCACTGATGTGCATTCACATGCATCTTGAATAACAGCATGGTTACCTAAAAAGGAGATCATCGATTAAGCTCAGTCTAGTCCATGCGAAAGGAATACTCTCCTGTAAACATGTTTATTCTTTAAACTTGGGTGCATCAATATTTCAGTAGATTTTGTGGCAGATTTTATTAATTTTGTTATTGGGTCTTTTTATTTTAATTTTTTTTTTCTTTACCTCACGAAACTTTTTTGAATTTTAGTGAAAAGGGTACTGGAGGAAAGTTTTTACGTATCATAGCATCTGAGAGAGAGAGAGAGAGAGAGAGAGAGAGAGAGAGAGAGAGAGGGTATATATCACTCAGTGCCTCTTACTGTGTGATTCTGGGGGAAAACTCAACAGCCCTTCAATATGTCAACAATGTCCATGATTTATTCACTGTGCCCTAATTAATTCCCATATCAATACTAATTGGAAAGGTGGCTAACAATGACATCGCTAATTATGCTAATGGTCTCCTAACAATAATGACTTTTAGCTGTAAAGCCAGCCGACAATAGACTAGACAAACGTTGTGTAATTTGGAATTTTGGATCGATGGGCTACATAAAACAACAAAGATTTGTCTTCAAACTTAACTGTTATATAAAACATAAAAAAAGACAACAGGATTTCACATGCAGCAAGGTCTTTGTCAGAATGCTATGCAGACATGTCTACTGATAAGTAAAAAAGTAAGTTTGCATACATTTCCTTCTACAGAGGATTGCATATGACTGCGAATTTTTTCTAATAGTTATTGACAACATTTAGTAAATTTGTATAACTGAGAAAAAACTGTCGTGATCATAGATCTTGAAATATCATAACAGGAGTGAGCAAGTAAGGTAAAAATGATAATTATCAATATCTTCATCGTCTCTTGAGATACAGATTGGCAGTGCATGGTGATATCTCAGATATTAATCATCTTACTATTTTAGTGTTCCCTTTGTGTGCTAGGAGCATCGGTGGCTTAGTGCTGAGTGTGCCAGACTCACAGTGGAAAGAGTGCAGTTTAGAATCCTACCATCGGATCCGGTCGGGTCGGCAACCGTAGTGTGTTCTTGGGCAATGCACTTTACTCGCCTCGGCACTAAATAACCTACCTGTGTTGCTGTGCTGTAAAACATCCAACCAAACCATCCCTTTGTGGTGACGGTCACGATGATTCCTTGCACGTGACGCAAGCTATTAAATGAATCCCAGTCACGGTAATGATTAATTTCTACTTTTGGCCATGTTTACGCTACAGTAAACGTCATGAGATAAAACTATGTAATATCTGAGTTCTAGGTCTTATACTACTGATGTGTGCAATATTGCAAACTTCGATTGGGACTAGATTGACCCTTACTATATTGAAAAGTGACATTGGGTTCAGCGCCAATCAGCGAGATTCATAACAGGCGACAATAGATGACATGAGGTGGATCGCGTGAGGTGGGATGCATCACCAGTATGCTGTAAAGGCTTGACCTTCCACCTCTGAAACAGCGCCTGAAAATTAACACATTGTTTTTTATTCAATAAAGAGTCGAGGGTTGGTGCCAGCGTTACCAGCAGAATTTTGTTTTTGTCTCCTATTAAACGTAGACGTCAAATTAAGACCAGAAATTACTCTGACTACTACACCAAAATATTATCGAAAGAAAATATTATTGAAAGACGGGTGATAAATAATGATCGATTATTTAATGTAGAAAATTATAAACTGAACAACTGATAAAGAAATCATTCTTCGTGAAAACAACATTGGAATGGAACTAATTGGATAACTGTGTAGTGCATGTGAAATAGTAATAACTCTCTCTCTCTCTCTCTCTCTCTCTCTCTCTCTCTCTCTCTCTCTCTCTCTCTCTCTCTCTCTCTCTCTCTCTCTCTCTCTCTGTTTATGCTAAAAAGACTCAACACCCTTCCAGATACTAATATAGATACAGACTTGCAAATGGTGACTAGTGTTTTCAAAATGACAAACTAGGATTCCCTTACTAGTAAATTAATTCATCAGTGACCGATGTTTCGCCTATTTAGTTATATGACCTAAATCCTTACAGTCATGAAGCTAATGTTAATTTAATCATAATTTACCTATACATGAATTTATTTTAATTTTATAGGCAAATTGGTATTACATTTAAAATTGAAAGGCGGCATATTCATTGATAATGTATGTATTTTGGGTTCTTGTGTATGACAAAAACCTTAAAAATATACCCCATGTGAAAAATATAAGGATCTAAGCAGTTTTAACCCACTTTAAACCGGTTAATCAAGTTTTCAAAATGTTTCAACTATCATGCAGCCATCCACCATTTGTATTTTATTGTAAACATGATTCAGGCCACCCCATTCATATCCTCCAAAATTGTATGGAAAACCATAGGCCACTGGTCTAGCGTTTTTTTCGTTTTTTTTTTTTAAATTTGTGAGGGTCAATGGCATAGCGTTTTTACATACATTTTGTATGACCGATGGACCGGCTTTTTTGTTTCATAAATTTTTGTAAACCACTGAGCCAGCGTTTTTTTTTCATTTTTATTATTTTTTTCATAATTGTTTTAGGATCACTGCCCAGAGCGTTTTCATACATTTTCGAGGACCACTGGTCTAGCTTTTTTTGTTTGTTTGTTTGCTGATTTTTTTTTTTTCCAAACATTTTTGAAGACTAATGGATAACCCAAGGCGACTAATTTTTTACCCTAAAGTGTAAACCCATTTTTTACGGTTCGACCGAATTTTGAAAAATGTTAGCAGTTTTCTCAACCGCCTAATTTGGACTCTAAACCATCTCGATTCCCATCCTCAAAATCTTTATTTTAAAAACCTGGGCCACTGTCCTACAGCTGCCGGATCCATCAGAAAAATATTAATCATTTTAACCACTATTCATAGACGCAGGTAAATTCGCCTAAAAGGCATTGCACAGGTAATAGACAGGTGTAGATAGTTTTAGACGCGCTTGAACGCGTGCCTGTTGTTACAGTAAAGAACCCGAATACTTAATAAATTAATGGGTGTATTTCTTCTGTATGTTTCATTGGGATATAACTGCTCGAAGCATTTTCTGAACCAAGATCAGATGAAGTAAAGGGACCCATATGCATAGAAAGAGGTAGTCTACACCCGTCTATATCAATTGTACGATTTACTTAACATAAATATCTAACATGTATAAAGTGTGACGGGACGTCAGGACTGCGCTTCACTAGAACTTCTTCACTGTCTTCACTAGTGATATAATATTCTCTTCTTGTTACCAACTATATGAAGATTCGTCATATCACTTCCATTTTATAAGCACATATTTCTTTAACATTCGTTCTTTCAGTTTTTAAAATGTCCTCAACGTTGAAGATGTTATCTTGTTTGTCGTGTGAAGATATCTCTTACCGATAAAATATTCCCTCAACATTCTTTCCATTTAATTATATACTACAGGGTCTCCTAAAATTACTTTTCTGATTTTAAAAATCTTTTCCGTGAAATTAGGAAGATAGTCTTTAAAAAAACAGATTTATATTTTGAGATCCTAACTTTCTCACCTATTTTATATTTTGTCGGTCCATATGCATTTTTAACAAAGTAGGTTTATCTATATTTTCGATCTATTTTCTTCTTTGCTTGTTTCGGTTGGTGACATATCTATTGATCTATGATCTATAATATATTTCTGGTTTCATATTCAGTAAAATACTTCCACGTTCTAATCTTAAGACGATGCTTTTTGTCTTTTTGGTTTGATTTGTGTGGGATTTAACGCCATTTTTCAGCACATGATAGGCTATACATGGCGGTGGAAGAACCCAGGAAAACCCCAGAAAGAACCACAGAAGCCAATGGCAAGCTTTCTCACATACCCACGTTGGTCGAGCCCGAGACTCGAACCCACGCGGACAGAGGTGAGATGTCAATGATCTGTAAAGGTGAGCGCCTTGTACCACTCGGCCACCCCGGGCCCCTGTCTGAGTAGGTGGCAAAGTATTTGATATTTTCTTTCTCCAATAATCCCTTGATACATATGTTACAAAATACCTTTCCTTCATCGACCTTTATTTTGTTTATATTTCGCTCTCTATAAAAGCGCCGTGTACGTCGTCTCCCTTTTTTGTTTTTATTTCTTAGCTCATGCGTATTTTAAGTTAACATATATATATCTATCAAAATATATTTATAACCATTGTTGTATTTTTGAAATGGTTGTAAATTAAATATATATGCCTGGTACCGTTCATCTGGATGTCTTACATACACCCTTTTAATCGGAAATCTTTTTTTGGTCTGTTTATGAGTAAGTAGACTATTTAGTGAACCAATCTTTAAGATAAAAATATTGTATACGTCTCTGCCCTCTATTCTTCTTCTTATTTTTTTTTTTTTTTTTGCCTCCCCCCAATTGAATAATATTTATAAAAGCAACCGGACGTTCAATGTCATAATATATGTATCTTAAAAACTTTTCTTTAATAGTGTAAATAAGATTCACCGTATTGTTAATAGGATTCTCTGTCATTTAATTACAGCAAAAAATAAAGAATTAATGTCATTTATTATAACAAGCTTTATAGTAATTTTGTAAATTTGTGCCCAAACAATGCGATTTTATAACAAATGTTTTTTTTACAAGCCGAGTTTCGGACTGAGTGCTGGTCCTGCTAAATATTAGTTTCTCAGCAGATAAGGAACATATAACGGAATCGTTACCACCTTCTCCCTCTCGGTAGTTTTAACGGGTTCGGAGGCGGGTTCACCCGTAACCTTTTCAATCCCCTGCTGCCTTTGAAGCTATGTTCACATCGGAAGTTAGAACGTACCCTATATTTGCTTCAGAGTCTCAGGATGGACCACAGCCCGAATGCCCGATATAGTGCACTACCACGTCTGACCCCAAGTCTTTCCACAACTATCGATTGATGTACGAACCTATACAATACTACGTTGTCAAGTTTCATGTGCAGGTAAATTTGTATATTATAATGATACTATAAATAGATTAACTGGCTAGCTATTAGATTTAATCAAGGGAAATAACTCGTGTGCATTATGTTTAAATGTTCAGCAAATTGATGAGTCGAACCAAACATTGTGTGTGTGTGTGTCTGTCTGTGTGTGTCTGTGTGTGTAGAACAAATATACACCACTTCCAACCACAGCCTCCCCAGACAGTCTACCAGATCAGTTTGCAAATTTCTTCCGTGACAAAGTGAAAACTATAAGAGATCAACTTGACAGCATCACACAACCTGACCCATCCTCACCCTATAGCTATGATACGGAATTTCAACAACTACCATTCACAACATTTCAGCCTGTATCTATGGATTTTCTACGAACAGTCCTAAAGAAGTGCGCCCCAAAGTCATAGATCCAATTCCTACATTACTGCTATTTGAGTGTTTGGATGCTGTATTGCCTGCTCTGACCAACGTCATAAATACTTCTCTTTCTCCGGTGTTTTTCCATCACTCTTTAAAACTGCTATCGTCAAGTCCCTTTTGAAAAAGCCAACCCTTGACCCCAACAACTTGCAAAACTATCGCCCTGTCTCTAACCTCTCATTCATGTCAAAAGTCCTAGAAAAAGTTGTTCTGTCTCAAATAGCATCTCACTTAAATTTACATAATCTGATCAGTAATTTCCAGTTGGCTTATCGCCCCGCTCACAGCACTGAAACCGCCCTGCTAAAAGTTGCTAATGACTTTGGACGACGGTAATATTTCAGTTCTCACACTCCTTGATTTATCCGCAGCCTTGGATACAGTTGACCACGATATCTTACTTCATCGTCTGCAGCACGTTTTTGGCATCCACAGTACTGCTTTAGCACGGTTAAAGTCATACGTAACGGGAAGAAACCAAATTGTTTCAGTAAATAATAAATATTCCAGCCCAGATAATCTTTGTTACGGTGTCCCACAGGGTACGGTTCTAGGACCAGTTCTCTTTATTCTTTACACACAGCCCCAATCAAGCGTTCTAAATCGCCACCCTGTGTCCCACCAGCTGTATGCCGACGACACTCAACTGTACAAATCTTGCTGTCCAAATGAAGTCGATTCCACCATCCAAAGCGTAGAGAAGTGCATCTCTGATGTTAAGTCACGGATGAGGTGTAATAAGCTACAAATGAACGATGAAAAAACTGAAGCCATGCTTGTTACCCCGCAAAGAATTTCTCGAGCCCTCCTGTTACCAGACTCAATTAATATCAGTGACACCCCCATTAAATTTAAACAATCACTTAGAAATCTAGGTGTTACTTTTGATAACTCCCTCTCACTACACCAGCATGTCCTGAACACTTGCAGAGCAGCACACCTGGAGCTGAGACGCATCAGCACTATTCGCAACCTTCTCACAGTTGATGCCACAAAAACAGTCATGTGTTCATTAGTACTCTCTAGACTTGACTATCGTAACGCTCTTATATGTATATATGCATTCAAACCTAATATTTGCACACATTTTATTTTTAACAAAATAAAAATAAAAAAACAAATGCCAACATATTTATCACGGAGACAAACAGATCGACTAATAATGGCGAAGAAGTCATAACGAAGCTAGGTCCTGACTTCCCGTCCCGTCCAGTCCAAAACTTCGTAATAGTTAAATGTAAATTGTTTACTCTACATAAATGAAACCAATTATCTATTATCTATTAATAACATGGAACGTCGAAATAATCATTATGCTCGATGTAAAGACTATGCAGATATAATGAAATCTCAATGGCATTATAATGAAGGAGATAATAAACTGAGAGAATACAACCAGACAAAAATTACCTGTGAATGTTGAAAACCTGTAACAATAAGTTCAATCTTCAATCATAAAAAAATAGATTTTTCACACTAATTTTATAAATAGAAAAACCATAAAAAGACTAAAACTTTTCACAGACATTTTGATGGAAAGGAAATAGTACTATGTAAATGGTACAAAACTTGTTTAATGCAAAAATACCAATTTCTGAAAGAAGGAAATGACAGCCTCCTTTAACTCGTTTTTCAACTGTAAAAAATGAATGGTGAATAACGATAAAAATAAAAAGAATTATCACCCAAAATATACAGCACTCGTTTAATAACTTGTTACGGAATTATATATATTTTTCCTTTCTAATAATGGTATATTTTATTAGTTTATGATCTCTTTTCTTAGTCTAAACAGCTGTCGTCTTATGAGTATACATACGATAGCCTCGATCGATATTTCACCTATTTGCTTGTAGCTTTAGTTATGTGACGTATTTTCCGCGCGCGAGAGAGGGTAATGAACTTTCGACCTAGTTCTTGTACTTTTAGGAGTAAACATTATATTGACTAGGAATTATAGTTTAAGGTCACATTCGAAGAATGAATCAATACAGTGTTTACTGTTTAAAACACTGGTTCTCGAGCACTTTAGCAGAATCATACATTGCCTAATTCCTGATTGGTTCGGAGAGGGTTGCATCATTTTGAAATACCCTGTTTATTGAAGACGTAGTATGGGTTTTTATTTCGATTCTGCGCATTAATGCTATATATATATATATAGGAAATAATCCTGTGTTTAAATATTCTTCATAGTTACTTGTGAATAGAGAGGTCATTACGAAATTGGTTCAATTTGTGTGTGGGATATTCTTATTTGAAGATTTATTTATTATTAATACAGTACATTTAGGATTCAGTACTGTCTTTCATCTGAATTATTATACAGCTCCTTGGAATTATCGGAAACATTTCTAAAACTTGCGAAATTCCAGATTCACAAGGATTATTTGGATATTACTTAATCGTACCATCATATTAGCACAGTGAAGGCTATTTCATTCGGAATACTGCATTCGGAATATTTGGATTAACTTCCGGAACAGTGAACTTTAAAACAATTTAGGACTTTTAAGGATATTCTATACTGTAAGTTATTTTTAATTCTTTCACTTTAATTGTTTGTTTAAATATTTTAATATTTTAGGAAATTAAAGATTTGTATTTTAAATTTTGAAAGCTTGTTTGAGTCTTTTCTTTTGTTACATAACCCCTAGTCGTAACAAAATGCTTAAATGATTATAAAATTTGTACATGAACGAGTAGAAAGCCACCAACAGCATTTGATTGATATCATATTTTTGTAAAAAAAAAAAAAATCTTGTTTTTTTGGTCTTTTTTTTTTAAGAAGTTGAACCATACTTATGGAAAATAATGGGCAGAAAAAAAAGAGATTTAGGCCCAGTAAAAGTCAAGCATGATTCGTCTATTAAACTTGGAATAGTATATGATAGCGACAGATTAAGTCGTGTACGTTTTGTAGATTGGTACCACAGAACAAAAGCTACAAACGTAATGAAGAAAAACGAAATTGAAAGTAAAGTTCAAGAAATATTTGATGAACTACACAAACGTTTATCTGGAAATAGATGTAGTTACAAGATGTTTTATGATAAAAACAAAATGTTGTTACTTTACATGTGGACAGATTTAGGCCAGTAGGGGAAAATTCATAGAGATTTATCAAAATTGATTAAAGATTTTTTAAAATCCTGCCTTAATAAACACAACAAAGACAATAGATGTTGGGTTTGTTTGTGGGTTTTTTCCTTCTTCTTTTTTTTTTTTTTTTTTTTTTTTTATTTATTTTTCTTCTGTTGTTATATTTTTTATATTTTTAATTTGCAATTGAGTAAATTGTAAACCCACTACGGATCATCTGTACAGGTCACACTATTAGATTATAACCTTTATAAACATAAACATCGGTTTGATAAATGTCAAATAAATATAGAAAATTTATAATTTAAAAAAAAAAATTGAAACCAAAATTAATATATGTCAATGCATGTAAACCATTAGACGAGGAGGAGGCCGGTACTGGTTCTCAGAACTGTATAATCCCAGTTAGAATAGCAGAAAAAGAAGGAGGCAGTCACGTAAATATGCTGATAATATATAATAAAGATAATTAACATTGTTGTGGAATAAAGAATTTTTCAAGTTTTGTATAATCTCAAATTAACAAACATATGGTTAAAAAAAACACTTTTTTTTTATTTCGAACTAAAATTAGCAGACCACAAAATATTATGCAATAAACAGCAAAAATAATAAGACATAATGCCAGACAGTGGCCCTGTCGTTAAAGGTAAACACTACCAAAATCTTCTAAAGGTTTCTCTAATATTATATTGCAATTCTAAAGCCTATAACTAATTGCAATCAGAACTCAAATACGTCATGGTCAATAAAGACAGCAAAACATACTCCAACAGGATTTTGTCTTCACCTTAAATCAACTCACAAGAAATATGAGCCCATAGCTTACAGAGGAGCAGACTGAATATCTAAATTTCGCGAATATTTACAATCGATTTCTGAAACTGTTTATGAGGAAGTGAGGCCAAGAAACGCTGTCAAAATTATATTTTCTAAAAAGATTAAGAGCATTATAAGTCCACCAATATATGTCATATCAGTGAAAATGCGATTAACAGCAAATCCTGCGAAAACAATAGCGAAGACGGTACAACCTATTTAATAGTCTTGCCCAGGTCCTAATCTGGTATAGACGAAGTTGATGATGAAGTCAATGATGAAGAGATTACTAACGAGGGACGTCAGGACTGCGCTTTGCTAGGACGTGACACGTCTGAACAGCGCTTCGCTGGAACTGCTCCCAAGGCAACTACAAAGCAAGAGATCATTATATACCCACTGGAAAATACAGAGGTTCTGCGCATCTAAAGTGTAATTTAATTTATAAAGATCCAAAATATATTCCACTATTTATGCATAAGTTATATGGATATGATTCACATCTGATTATCAGGGCCTCAATAAAAAAGGATCAAATAAAAATGTATTGATGATACCAAGTAGTGATGAAAAAAATGTTTCGTTTAGTACGAATTTTATAGTTGATAGATTTGGAAAAAGGCACAAAATAAGAACAAAAAGATTTCTAGGTAAATTTCGGTGAATGGGACAATCACTAGATCAACTTGCTAAATATCTAAACGAGGATAACATTGCAGAAACAATTAAAAAAGTTAGCTTATACAAAGATAACAGCAAAGACGGCGAAAACTTTTCAAGAGTCCTGAGCGAAAGCAGTCATGAAGCACTGTCCTACTCACTTGGCAAAGACAAAACAATGGAAGCTACATTTATTTTTAGAAAAGATATTTATCCATTCGCATACATGGATTCATGTGAAAGATTTAATGAATCTGAAGTACCACCAGTAGAAACGTTTTGTTCAAAGCTAACATAATGGGGAATTACGAAGTAGGTTACCAGTATTCGGGCAGATAAACCAAAGAAGAAATGCTGAAGAATGTGATACATCAAGGTCAAGGTCATATATTATGTATGTACCTAATCTTTAACATTTTGGATGACAGGGCCATGTGTCAACCAATGCCAGTAAGAATTTTAAATAATCAGACAAAGATTTAATAAAATGAATGGAAGAAAATATAATGTCTTGGAGTGACGACCATGCGTTTGAAGGAAATGTAGAGATAGTTTTTGAAATACCAACGCATTAGCACGACTATTTTAAAGACGATCACCATAAAAACTAATTCCTAATAAAGATGAAAAATTCACATTACAAAAGAAATGAATACATGATAAAAAGGGGACGAAACCTTCAGTGACTGAATTATTATGCATGTTAAAAACACAAAGAAAGATAAGTTTTATAATATTGTAATTTGAAGTTGTACGTTCAGCTTGGAATAAAACTAAAAAGATACATCGGACATTTATATTTGATCAAGAGCCGTGGCTAAAAACTTGCATACAATTTAATAGATCATTGAGAACAAAAGCACCTAACGAGCTTCAAAAAGACTTTTATTTTAGCTAATGAATAATGCTGTCTTCGGAAAATGTATGGAAAATTTAAGAAAGACAAGTAATTGAAAAATATATGTACTGAAGAAAATACATGCTGTAGACTTCAAAGGTTGTTCCATTTGCAGCTAGAACAATAATAGATGAAAAAATGGTATTAGTTCAATGAAGACGAAAATAAAGTTAATCAAATCAATTTAAGGTGGTTTTGCAGTGCTAGAAGTAAGTAAGTTGCTCATGTATGACTTCTACTAGAACAATCTTAAGAACAAATACTAGTATGGCGATAACAAGAAACTTTTATTGATAACTAACACAGATTCTCTGAAACAGACAACTTCTACAACAATAAACAAAATATACAGTTGTATGACACAAGCGATTACAAAAGTGACAACATATATTCAATGTCATTAGCTAACAAGAAAGTGTTTGGATTATATACAGATGAGATGAATGACATACCAATACAAAAAGTGTATTATCTTAGAAGTAAGCTATATTCTTTTAGGACCCACATTTTCGAAAAAAAAGCATGCAAGATGTATTAATAAATATGTTGGTAAAAAGAGTCTAAAATTAGACATGTACAAAGATTGATGATTTTTTTTACCAAACTTTAAATCACCAGGAGATAAATTTAATCAGATCTTTCCATCAGGGTTGCTTTTTGATCATATGATGATAAACGTTATTTAGTTGATAACATGAATACTTTACCTTATGATAAACGTTATTTAGTTGATAAACATGAATACTTTACCTTATGATAACGTTATTTAGTTGATTAACATGAATACTTTACATTATGACAAACGTTATTTAGTTGATAACATGAATACTTTACCTTATAATAAACGTTATTTAGTTGATAACATGAATACTTTACCTTATGATAAACGTTATTTAGTTGATTACATGAATACTTTACCTTATGACAAACGTTTTTTAGTTGATAACATGAATACTTTACCTTATGATAAACGTTATTTAGTTGATAACATGAATACTTTACATTATGATAAACGTTATTTAGTTGATAACATGAATACTTTACCTTATGACAAACGTTATTTAGTTGATAACATGAATACTTTACATTATGATAAACGTTATTTAGTTGATTACATGAATACTTTACCTTATGTTCACTATTCCTTTGGAGTCGGACAGCAACTAGTTAATCTCCCCCTTGTAATCAAACGGATATTACAAGCTCATTAAAATTCTATTTCTTTTGTTTTGTTTTAACTTTTCAACTACATGTATTTAATGTCTTGTACGCAAAATAGTTTGTGTTCTGTATAAAATATATGTATCTCGTCTAATATATCTTGTATTCTTTTATAACTGGTGCACAAAAACTGGTTCCAGGACAAGGGTAAGGTGTGCTACATTTATTTTCTTGTTTCTAAATCTGGATTCCATGATTTATGTATATGAAATATTGGCGCTAACTAGTTATCCCATATTTTTTTTTGGCCGCCTGCTCTAGGACAGCGGTCTGAGGTTTTTAATTATAACAATTTTGAGGATGGAAATGGGAGGGTTAGAGTGAGAATAAGGCGGCTGATAATTTATGCTGACATTTTTAAAAATCTCTCAAACAGTGGTCTTCAAAAATGTATGAAAAAATGATGGCACACTGACTTTCAAAAACGTATGAGAACAAACATTTACAAGGAAACAGAAGCATTTGCCAAAAAAAAAAAAGAGATAAAGTGATAAAAAGCGGAAGTGATTCAACTCAAATCGAAATGAAAAAGTAAAAAGAAAAATTGCCTGTAACATCTAAATAAATTCTTTAATAGTGGATTAGATTCAATGACTATGGCAGTTCATAAAGATTTTAACGGTAACAAATACGCAATGAAAAATATGATATGAAAATCGAAAAGTGTTAATAACAAATATTTTCTCTGTTACAAGGAAACAAGGACTTATGAACAGTTATGTTCACATAAATCATCCAGCATTAACAGCAATGTAATGGCACGTAAAAATTATCAAGTATCAGTGAGTTTAAGATCTAAAGCACATATAAGAGAGTCTGTTTGTATTTAGTTATTAAAAACACTAATTATTATCAGGCAGAAAATAAACATATAAAGTACACCAAGGTAGGTGCATCAAAATATATGTTGTACATGCATTGGTATGTAATATGAAAGAATAATTATATTTTCTACTCTTTTGAATGCATTTTTCACTCTGTGTTTAAAGGGTAATGTTTAAGCGTTAAAGTAAACCATCAAGTTGTAAAAAAAAATGTATAGTACTGTATTGCATCATATCTGATGAAAGTAAATAATTACTGAATGCGTAAGAAATATATTAGGAAATGGGGTGAACCACAATAAAAAGACTAATATGTGCAGCAGAAATTAAAAAATGTAGGACAAATTACAAAATTACATAAAAAATACACGAGAAAGGTATTTACGTTGCAGAAGGTTATTGTAGATAATTATGTACACCAATCCTATATATCGAATAGAAGAATCACTCTATGTTTAGATTCACCCGCGTGTCCTTGATTTCAGTCACAGTGATACCTTCCACGTGACGCATGTGTTGCTAAAATGGACGACACTGTGTAATGCGCGATCTCCTGATTTAGAAAGTCATAAAACTAAAGATACACGTATAATGAAACCAGCCCTGGTTGAAGTAAATTCCAGTTCACACAGGTAGTAGTACAATGCACTTTATCAACTAATTTACTAGTTTGAAGGATAATGCATTAGCCGGCCAAAGGAGTAGTTAACCAAACATATAGCAAGGAGCAAGGGGTCGTCACAAAAACGGTTATACTAGTTAGACGAATAATTACCTTGCTAAAGGAGTAGTTAACTGAGGATATAACCATGAGTCGTGTCAAAAACTATTATGTTAGTTTGAAAGATAGTTAACCTACCTAATGAGTAGTTAACCGAGGATATAACCATGGGTAGTCTCAAAAACTGTTATGTTAGTTTGAAAGATAATTAACCTGCCAAAAAAACAGTTATTCGAGAATATAGACATGGGTCGTCACGAAAACTGTTATCACTGATTGTAGTCTATACACGCTGAACAGGGTCGGGATCTATAGGTTTATGGATGTGTTATATATATATTTCTTTACTATCTGGTTTTGTTTTGAACCTACAATTCACCGCAATGTACATGTCTCTTAGGATTCCTGCATTATCGAGTGGTACAAAATCTGTATCGTAATGACATAGGTGGAAGAAAAACAACATAAGGATACAGTACCGTGGAATCACATTTCCGTGAACATAAGAAATGAATTGTAAGATACAAGATAGATGGAAATACAAATTTTAAAGTATTCACATAACGTTTAGATCAATAAAAGGGCTATCCAACTATTTCCCGTCTTTTGCACACTGCGTCGCGTATTTCTGAGAATGATATTTACGAACCTAATTTCTTGAAAACCTTCAATCATACATATAAATTGATGTGTATAAAGTTACTTTTCAAAATTTTATTCATAAATGTTATGAATAAATCTTGAAACATGGGTAGAATAAAGTCAACCGCTTTAGTATTATACTTTATGTTAATGTCTAAATTACTAATTATTTCTCTAATTCAGGTCACTTGTTGATATATTTAAGGCCAAACCAAAGAAAAGATTATTGTGTCATAATATCAAAATATATTTGACACAATAAATCCAATAAAGGCCTTTCACAGCTTTCGGCTAACACACGCTTCTTAGATTATTGCAATGTGCGTATCAGAACCTTACACCGTTTTAGATCGGCTAACACACGCTTCATAGATTATTGCAATGTGCGTATAAGAACCTTACACCGTTTTAGATCGGCTAACACACGTTTCTTAGATTATTGCAATGTGCGTATCAGAACCTTACACCGTTTTAGATCGGCTAACACACGCTTCTTAGATTATTGCAATGTGCGTATCAGAACCTTACACCGTTTTAGATCGGCTAACACACGCTTCTTAGATTATTGCAATGTGCGTATCAGAACCATACACCGTTTTAGAAACTGGCTATACTACTCTTAGTTTTGTCGATATAAGAAAAATATAAAACTGTGTAAAGCAGAGGCAAGTACTTAATCCATGTACAAAACGTATAGGTCTTTTGCATTTTTGTGTGAATAGTCAATAACTGAATGATGCATTAAGAGCTTACAATTTCTACCATTGGATAATATAATGAAAATAATAATTGTATGCTGTACACTTATGTCATTAAAGCAACACCTATTTTGAAAGGCTGTTGGCTATAGTGCTTATATAAATAAGTTCTGATTTAACACAACTTATGGTTCGCTTCAACGTATGCATTGAAGGTACCGTCTCCGAAATATCTAATCCTCAGAAACTACTGAATGATGCCCAGTATAGCTATAAATGCATGCGAACATGTCTGCAAGCATTATAGGTTTCCTTGTCAAGTACTCTAAAAGAAGGTTCCGAGATAATACAGCATAGGGAAGCCATTAAAAGATCTGAAAAGAGGATACGCAGTCTTAAGCAGATTGCTGACAAATCTTGCACCACTCAAGCTCCGCTCCCCAACCCCATTCTGGTGTGTGTGTTTGAGAGAGAGAGAGAGAGAGAGAGAGAGAGAGAGAGAGAGAGAGAGAGAGAATACGTTCGGAGTTATATCAAAAGTACCAGGGGCGGATCAAGGATTATTGTTTTGTGGTGGTGGGGGAGGGGGCTAAACAAGTAGGCAAGGTGTCTACGGGATGGAAACCCTGGTTGGGGACCAGGAGACGAAGCCTGCATTTGAAGCGTTTCCAGGGCATAATTGTAACCATCTAACTGTAAAGAAAACTTACTCTAGAAACGTTCCGATTGTTTCGCTCTAATTCTTTTTTTTTTTTTTTTTTTTGGAAGGGTTGGGGGAGGGGGCGGGTTGCCAGTTCGCATATAAATTACTGGAGAACAAAGATTGTAACTGTGTATTCCTTTAAATCGCTTTCAATAAAAACTATTAAAGTAACCACATTCTTTCATACGAGAACATGAAGATAGTGTGTAGAATTTAGTAATGGGAATGTTCACATTAGTCAAAGAAAAGGGCCTTGAAATATGAGAATATTTACAATTAATTAGACTCCTTAATACAATACTACCACAAAATAACGTTATTCATAGGAGTTATACAAGTGGACCTCATTATACTGAGGTATTTTATACATAATATTTATATTATATAACGAACATATAGCCTCGACGAATGTATATTTCATTTCCTCTTAACTCGAATGACATCTGAGGTCACAATTTACAGACAATTCATTCCAGGAAACGTCAACCACACTTACTTTTAAAATATATACATATATCTAACCCCAAACACTGCATTCAAACAAATTACTATAAAATTTTATATTACGGATGTCCGCGTTTTCAAAATCAACATTTACAGCGCAACATGTCATTTATATCACGTCGCTTGTTACCTCGTGTGGCCAACTCTAGGAGAGACTGGACATAAGCTGACGAGCTAGCGACTTCTGTCTCTTATTGAAAAATATATTTTAAAAAAGTTTTAATACACTATTAATAATAATCATATGAACAATGATATGAAAGAAAATGATAAAAGCAAATCAAAAATATATAAATTACTACGACCTGCCGCAGATCGGCCTCAAAGGCTTTCTGTGTCAGCTCAATAATTGTACCATAGTAGAGAAAATTAACTCGTCAGCATACACAGCTTCATATATTTTACTGTATAATAACCCGTACTTGGGATAGACATTTAAGGAAGTGTATCGCTAGAGAATACACATCAACCTATCATTTATTTCGTGGTTTTGGATTTCATGGACCCTTTACAATGAGAAAATATAAATTTTTCGAAAAGTTAGTTCTCTAACATTTCACAAGCGATTATCCCTACCAAAAGTCCAAATACTGTGCTTCCGTATATCATCCATGGTAGAAAACATTTTCAAAAACACCCTCAAAATAGCCAGGAGGTCTGCAACCTATAATGTCCTTGGTGATTTACAATGGTTGTTGTGGCATGTGTATGTCTTAAGGAACAAATGTAAGCAGGTATATTGGTTAATTGGTTGGTTGGTTGATTGGTTGATTGGTTGGTTGGTTGATTGGTATATTAAAAGGTAGGTATATATACGTCTGTTTGGTATCTTCGTACGAAATCATTTTGTTTGAGATGTCAGTAAGTGGTAATAAAATTTGTATGCAAATTCCGTCGCACCGTTCCGTTTAGCAAAATACCAATGTCCAGGAGAATATTGGTAGTTTGCGTAACGGAACGGAACCAGTTTGAACGAAAACATATATACGCTATAATATATTTACGTAAGTGTATGTGTCTGCCATTATGTCCCTTTGTATAAATTGACGACTATTGATGTGCAAGTATATGTCTTAATGTGTGAATGTTGGTAGGAAGGTTTGTTAATTGGTTGGAAAGAAGGTAGGTATATACGCCTCAGTTTTATTATCTCTACGAACTTTTTTTTTTGGTTTGAGATGTCGGTAAGTATTAGTATAATTATGCATGGAAAAGCTATGTTTCCGTTCCCATCCGCAAAATGCCAATATCCCGACTGTCATATATATGTCTTATAGGGACTGTTTACGGAATATATTTAATTTTGACGTAGAAAACTAGATATAAAACAACATATCCTTCCATACACCATCTAACGTTATGAGCTTTATGCTTATTACACACTTGAAGAATGCACTATGCTTATTACACACTTGAAGAGTGCACTATGCTTATTACACACTTGAAGAGTGCACTATGCTCAAGTTATATAAAAATATAACCTACTTTTGTCCTGACTTACGCCGTATGTAAAAGTTGGTGCGTGTGGCGGGGACAAATAATACAAGTTTCCTTTCTAACAAGAAAAGGTTGTGAAGTTAGCATGACAGGAAATGAAGGAGAAAATAACTATTTTTATCTGGAGGATGGTGTTTCTTAGGAACTTTTCACATGCTCTTGTGGTTTTTACGCGTATATATGGAAAATGAAGTCATAGATCGACTGAGGCTCGACTCACTCGCCGTAATGTCAACATAGGGGCTATATCAGGCGAAAACCCAGCTTCAGGCACGTGAAAATATTTGGTTTACGCGTGTTTTATCCTTCATCTTTCCTTTACAATCTCAGATTCTGTGATGACAGAATATGTAACTTCAGTACCATAAAAGGCACATCAGATACCCGCCCTAGGTTTAAGCGTCCTCTATGTATGGTCTAGAGAATGGATGACCCCTGAGATTACTGACCAACGGATTTCAATGACCTGGACCTTTGGTAGAGGTATGTGATCTTGAACTAAGCTTGCTGTACAGAAACCGTTATGTCTTATTAGACCATTCATATTTAGACCCTTGAATCCATACGTTTTTTTATTATCCTATACGCAAGCCAGTCACAAAGTTTGGTCAAGAAACTTGCTTCAGAAGAAATGTTAATCTGCAGAACTCATTTTTCTTTGAGTCACAATGACTTTGACCTTTTGACCCAAAATCAGTAGCTTCCTTCCATGCTGCTCGCACGCCCTCCACAAACTTTGGTCAAGGTACGTGGTTTAGAACTAAGTTAGTATGCAAAAAGTGTCTTCTTTCAGTCGGTGTGACCTTGACCTTTGACTTTTGACCCCCAAATCGACAGACTTTGTTTGTAACCCAAGTGCAAGCCATCCATAAAGTGTGGTCCAGGTCTGTAATGAAGAACTATGTTTTTGTTCAAAAGTCATTGTTCTTGTTTCAGTTACAGTTACCTTGATCATAGATCTTTTGACGCCAAAATCGACAAGCTTCTTCATTACACTAAGTGCAAGCCATTCTCAGAGTTTGGTTAACTATATATATATATATATATATATATATATATATATATATATATATATATATATATATATATATATATATATATATATATATATATATAACTCGAGCTACTGTGCAAATATGAAATAGAGAACATACGGACGGATGTGCGAACGAGAAGAAAACACCATTCCATAATATTATCCGCCTTATGGCGAGCGTATAGAAAATTAATCTATTGACAATTTTGGAAGAATCGTTAACGTATTATTTTTCAATAAATATTAAGTCCTAAAGTTTTATGACAATCAATAGGATTTAATTCACCATCAATGTCAAAGGTTTAATGGGATAAAACCGAGTTACTCGCCTCTTCAAATGACCCAAAGAGAAACACTGACTAGTTGAATGCCAGTGATGAAGTAACAGTAACAAGAGGCCCAAGTCATCCTGAGATCGCTCACCTTACTGACATCTGCCTAATAGCCACTGCAAGAGCTCTTGGCCAAGAAATCTGCATCAGTTGGATGCTTTCTGTCGAAATTTCTTTTAACTCTGTTGATTGTATGTACTATGAAAGCAATTATTTTTAGGTTTGTCAATTTTTAACAAATATTATTTGATGATACATCAGCCTCACTTAACCCATTTAAAAGGCCTTTTATGATATGATATTTTTGTCACTGTCAGATGCTGTTTAGCGTTTGTTTTGTTTTTCTCCCAGATAACGTTGTTGAAATGTTTTTCATGTTCTAGCAATGGTCCGTACTGTTTAATGGCCTGATCGACTTTATTTGTATCAATCTGAAAGGCCTTCGGTCATATTTTGTCAGATTCTGTTCAGCGGTTGTTTAAACTAGTTTTTATATAAGATTTTTTTCTTTCTTTCTTTTTAACAGTAGCCATATTGGATCTCATTATTTCTATAAACTTTCAGGAGAAATAACTTGGCTGCCATATTAAATATCAGAGTGGCACTATTTTCATTTAAGACCAACTAGATCATGGGATGAATGTGTGCGTATAGTTTCATGGCAATCTATAAATCACTTTCGCTTCTTTTCACTTTATCTTTTGTAAATGTATCTAAGTAGTTTAGGAGGAGTTGCGGTAACAAACTTGTGCTAACAGTCGGACGACAGACGACAGACGACGGACGGACGACATAAAACAGACTATCCCATAAGCTCTTCTGGTCTATGACAAGTAGAACAAAAACTGTTGGAAAAATAAAAATAAAACTTCACTAAAAAATGTACCAGAAAGGCATTAAGCTTGCAGAAGTTGTTATGTACATAATGGAAGCAAAAATATTAAAGGGGAGGAAAAAAGTGGGAGCGGTGTCGATATGAAGGCCAGGAACTGGAAGGAAATAATATTGTTCAGATGCTAAGAGACCTTAGAAGGGCTGTCTCTACTTGAGACCTTCTTGTTACAGTATGACAGTATAGCAGAAAACACACACACACACACACACACACACACACACACACACACACACACACATATTCCAAAAAATAGTATGGACGCTCGTTAGTGCCAGTTAACAAATAGTTTTAAAATTTTATTTACCTTTATTTAAGATAACATTGCGTTATTCCTAGATAACATTGCGTTATTCCTAGATAACATTGCGCTATTCCTAGATAACATTGCGTTATTCCTGGATAACATTGCGTTATTATGAGTATTTTTTCTCATACGGAGGATATGCGTTTAAATTGGTTCATAGAAAATGGTGCATACATTGTTCACAGGTCACTTTGATATATGTATGCTTTAAATACAGCAGAATGTACGAAAGATAAAAATGTAATTCCTTTCATAATACAATATAATCCTTCATTGCCAAATATAGGCCTTACAATTAATAAATATTGGAGTCTCCTCAACTTATCAGATAAAAACAGCGTCAAAACACTTTACAAGAGCAAGCCTATTCTTGCTTATAGAAGACCTAGGAATTTACAAGATCTTTTGATCAGAACTAAACCGACAAAAAATTTTCAAAGATGTTTTTCATCATCTAAATGCAACAGACGTAGGTGCTCTCAATGTGCAAATATTAGAGAAAGTACCTATTTTAGTAGCTCCAATACTAAAGAAATGTTTTCTCTACGTTATAACACTGACTGCATATCAACTGATGTAATTTATTTGATAACCTGTAAAAAATGTAACATGCAATATGTTGGACAAACACTTCAACAAGTTTCTAAGAGAATGAATAATCACCGTTTTCATATAAAAAATTGTATGGATCCTCAGTTCTCCTCTAATGTTTCAATACATTTTAATACAAATAATCACTCTTTACGTGATTTTTCTTTCATGCCAATCGATGTTGTGCACGGCGAAATGAACAGACTTATTAAAGAAAGTTATTGGATTAATCGGTTAGATACTTTGTATCCCAATGGCCTTAATACTAAGGCATTATATAAAATTGTATAGATTTTTAGTGGAGGAATTTATATATTGTATACATGTGTATATATGTATGTATGTATGTATGTATGTATGTATGTATGTGTTTATGTGTATGTGTGTATGTATATATGTATGTATGTATGTATGTATGTATGTATGTATGTATGTATGTATGTATGTATGTGTGTATGTATATATGTGTGTATATATATATGTATATGTGCATATGTATGTATGTATGTGAATATGTATATATATATATATGTGTGTATGTATGTGTATGTATGTATGTGTATGTATATGTAAATGTATATGTATATATATGTATGCATATAATATTTATATAAAAATATGTAGTTATATGTATGACTGTTAGTCTCTACATTATAATCTCACTCTCAGTTTTCATTAGAGACTCATGTATCATTCTGATCCCGTTATACATATGATATTTGTATGATAAAGCATATCATTTATGATGTTATGTCAATTACGTAATTATTTATAAATATATAGACGTCATCCGTTTATTTCAAAAACATGACGTTATGTTAATGACGTAATTGTTTATAACTTTATAGACGTCATCAGTTTCTTTCAAAAACATTTTGTGCCTGAAGAAACATATAGTAAATGCGAAACTAGTCGCACAAATTTATCGGCGTTTGTGTTGTTTTTTTTATCTCAAATATATATATATATATATATATATATATATATATATATATATATATACATATATATATATATATATATATATATATATATTGAAGCCTTTAATCATTAAACCGTAATTAGCTGACGCACATTGCAACAAGTTATTTGTAAAGAGTCTTGGATTCTACAGACCGCAAAATAAGACACATCTCAATGAGGTGACCACATTTCTACAGACCGGAAAATAAGACACATCTTAGTGAAGTGGCCACATTTCTACAGACCGCAAAATAAGACATCTCACTGAGGTGGCTTCATTTCTTCAGAAAGCGATAGAGATGTGTTTCTTTTTGCGGGGATACAGATTGATTTACACGAAATGTTTCAGTGAGGGACTTGTTATTGACAGTGAAAGTTTCGAAGTTCTGTTGCAAACTCTTGATCCAGAAAGTGGTCGAATTGCAGAAAAGCCGCCGTTATGACGCCGCGTATACTTTATTTATAGGCCCAACTACACGTGGCATTCAGATTCTAATGATAAACTAACACCATACGAAATGTGCATTAATGGATATATTGATAAACATTTGTTACGATTTTGCTTCCTGGAAATTGTTCAATTTAGTGTTTGTTAACATATGATTATTTTAAATACAGAAGCCTTACCGTATGCATGATTGAGTTAAGAAAAGGATATACCGTAAGTCCATACCAACCGCATAATGTGCCGGCAGATCTAGGTCTATGCAGTTTGTACGGATTAATCAATAGAGCAAACAACATAGACCCTGATCTGCCGGCGCATTATGCGACGGCAGATCAGGGTCTATGTTGTTTGCATTTGGGTTCGGCTTGTACGTGAGTATATACGGTATTTAAATTAATATAAGCTAGCCACTTTGCTTCTTGATTCAATATCAGAACACGCCATTCTTGTCTCCTCTTTTTCATAGAAAAATGTGAAACATAACGATTATTAAATTGTCGTTGTCTGTTTCATTCGCGTCTTTCGCGGCGTCGACACAATGTTAACGTTTTTTTCTGCAAGCTTATAACCCTAAAACTATTATTTGGAACTTTAAAAATCTTTCTTTACTTTTTGTTGAGGAAGTGGGAGTGCTTTTTTCATCACTGTGGATTCCCTCTTACATAGACTGGGACTGGTAGAGGTTAAATGCATTCCCAATTTGTACATACTTTATAGTACATTTGTATGATGTATTACGACTCTAAGGTCTTTAGATATGTAACAGAAAGAAAATGAAATCAATAAAATCAAGTAAAATCATCAAGTAATTTATTTCCAGACAATTAAGTGAAAATTCAAAAGATACTGACAATTTTGTAAGTTAAATTCCAAATAATCCTAAATGTCCTAATCACAAGTCCAAAATAATAGAATGTTCCGAATGAATTTCAAAAGCCTTGAATGTCCTGATGTACCACAAAGATGTAATCCAGAATGTATTTGAATGAGTTCACATAAATCCAAAAATCATGTATTAATCCAAAAATCAATGAGCACTTTAGTATTTCTAATGAATATTGTAAACAAATAATTCCTCTCAAATTATATCTCATTCCAACAACACGACAGTAATTACTAAAATAGATTCCTTACAGACTGATCTTTAGAACCGGAATTCTAGAACAGGAATGAATTTGTTTACCAAAATTTCTATATAAATACACATGCCAATATGACCTATGTCACACCAGAATATTAGTAATTCTAATGAAAAAATACTGGACTACCTGACATATGTCACAAAAGTCTAATTGCGAAATGCCAATGAAAATAATGGCCTACCTGACACATTTCGCATCTTACAAGCATGGACAAAAGTTAGTTATGTATTTTAAAATAACCATACAACTTACAATCACAGACACAAGTTAAGTATATAAACATCATACATAACAGATGTATGTTTGTATCTTTGGATTATTGCATATATTAGCATTTGACATTCTTTCTAAATAGACTTTCCCCAGAGTCATGCCCTGAAAAAGGCGAGACATACCGTTCCTCGGGACCTTTATATTTCTTTAGTATTCAAAAACGCCTGCATGTAAAATTCATGTTTTATATTAAAAATGTCACGTTGAATATACTGAATAAGAATTCAAACTGTAATTTTATATAATATGCAATCGTACTTTTAGGTTTCTTTATGATAAACAGTAAAGAAATAAATTGACCCGAATATTTAAAAGATAAACATTCGATTCTTTGATTTTAAAACATAATAATTTCATGATTCTATCTAGACGGGAAGCAAATAATATTCTCCTATAATACGGCAACTACATACAGTTTTAAGCAATGTTTGTCATTAAAATAATTATATTCGTTTATTTTAATGGCTTTTTTATTTTTTGCTGGTTAAATACAGAATTTTCTTACTAGACTCGAAATGATATAGGTTGTTCAGTGAAGATGATTTTACAATATGTTATTGCTGAACTTGAAAGTGCAAAACATATTGCACCAAAAGAAATTGGAGTACATGACTACATTGCGACAAGCCAGTATTGCTGTACACATTGACCCATCTAAGAATTTAATTTGCCGGGTAGTCTGTTAAGATATCGAAGTTTGTAAGCAAAGCATGACTTACCGTGTGACCATGATTCACGCACGTTGAGCCTGATGGACGACTATGTATGGAGCAAGCCATCAGATCCGTATGAAGCGTTAAATTTTAATCATGAACTGAGAACGTGTATAAAAACAAAACATTTTCTACGAAGAGTTACGTCATGGATCAACTTCATTGTGTCATGAACATTTCAAATTAACTATCTGAGATCTTTTTTCATTTGTTCAAGTATATCCTTAGATTTGACGGCAGTCATTATTGACTTTATTCGACAAAGATGTACCAAAGTATCTGAATATATGCAGTGATACACAACAAGAGATTATGGTTCTATTTAGTTAACATTACTCTTGGATATTGTTTCCTCGAGTATTCCAGCCCTGTTCCAATATAAAATATGGATTGAATTGCATCTATATGTACTGAACTGAATGTATGCGTACTTCATTTCATGTGCATATTTCTACAGGAGTGGGGGTTTTGTGTCCTAAGTTAGATGTACAGATGTGAAAAAGTCAAAGTTGAACTCCAACAGAAACAAAACGAATATAGGACGTGGATGTCCTCACTGTTGATCCATAAACCAAAACAGAATACTGAGAAAAGATTTCATTCTCACAACCCCTTTTGCGTATTTTATCATTTTAGTGTTAAACGTTCTGAACTAACCAAAGTTACTAAAGAAATAAAAAGTCCCAAGAGTTTTTTCCTTGAAAGATATAGTGCGCAGCTTATGAAGATAATTGTTATAATAGATGATGACAATAACAAAGAAGATGACAATAAAAAAGAAAATGGCAACAACAAAGTAGAAGACAACAATAACGTATCATGATACAAATCAGACTAGTTTATGAGAAACTGGCACATATAAATAACTTTGCCTAAATCAATTTAGTATGTAATATGTGTAACCTTTACTTATTTAATAAGGAATTGTGTACTGCTGGTGAAGATTCATTCACATCCTAGCGACCATACTATGAGTATTGCTTTAAAAATTAATGCATTGCATAACCGAGCTACGTGACCCAACTATGACTACTGCCTACTGAATCCATTTAAATATATTAGTTGACCGAATTCTATGAAGATGAAACGTTGGCCATTGTGACCTGCCCTTGAATTGATAATTTGTTTATCACACATCTATGTTTTCATTAGTCTATTGTAAACAATGCGGAAGAAACTAGTCCAAAACCCAATCTTGGCTATTATTTAACTAGTCCAAGACCCAATCTTGGTCATTGATTAACTTGTCCAAAAACTTTAAAGATGTATTCAATCCGTTTATATGTTTCTGATTACAGGTAAACGCTAATATCGTTTGTTTTCAATGATACATATTCACATTCGGCGTAAGTCGGAACAAAAGTAAGTTAAATTTTCCTATATTTTTAACACTAGAACTTTGCTACAGTACATTCGACAACTGAGTATTTAATATAGAGCACGTAACATTTTAATGATGTATTGAAAGAAAGGTCGTTTTTTGTTGGTTTTTCCATATAAAAATTAAGTAAAATCACGTAAACAGTCTCTTTAAGAATAATGGGTGTACACAAACTTTAACACAAGTGAAAGTCACAGAAAAAGCCGGACCAAACAAAATTATCATCGAAATGTCTGGAGGTTTTCTCCGACAAGGCTTAACATCGAATGAGCCGGGGTGATCTCCAGCACGAATTTTATTATATGCGTAAACAGACACGATAAACAGTGATATTTATTGGTTTTAAGCTGAATATGATTTTCATTTACATCCATCTGTACAGTCGAACCACTGTTATGAACGGACATTGCTGTCCTCCTACCCCCTCCTATCTCCCCCATATTTTTACATCGGTGACGTCATTATGCAGTAAGGGTAATGGAAAATCAAAGAAAGATTTCAAGACGTATCTTGGACCTTAAGAAACAGAACAAATAAAACTATGTCATCTTATTGAAATGTTGACGACGGTACGTAATTTCTACCTATTGACTTTAGTATATTTGGAACACCATGTATGCGTATTGATGTGTTAGTACAAAGTAACTAGGTTGTTATATATAATTCATCTATCACATACCTTTTGTTTCTAGTATCAGAATCTCATCTTTGACCAGACTGCAAATAGCTGTTTTTGATCTTGCTGTGGCCATCGTGTCGTGTTAACAGACTGTCGACCAAGACGTATTGACACTATTGACGTGAGTTGTCAACCTAGCACAGTGCCGGTGTTAGAACTTGGTATAGGATGTTGTTGAAGTGTTCTGTCCATCTTTGAAGTACCTTTTCTTTGTCAGTGAGCAGTGTGGCGCTGTCAGCACTAATTATTGGAGATGCTCCTGATGACTATGGCCCGTAGATTGTCTTCAAAGCATCATAGAAGTTATTCATGTCATTCTTGTCTGCGTAGGACTGAATCTCATCTGCCTTATTGCTCAGCCATAACAGAGTCTTGCAACCCTCTGAGTTTGCATTGGACAGTCCTCTTGATGTTGTTAAAGGCTGCTTCTTAGATGATGAAGTGTTGTCTTCTAAACAGGCCTTTTGGAGCCGATGTTTATCATTCAGAAGTCTCTGTATACCAGCATCTTCCTCATCAAACCAATCTTGATGTTTACGTGTGGTGAGACCGAGGGTTTTGGATGCATTTGAGTACACAGAGTCTCTGAAAGATGCCCAGTTTTCCTCGACATTCTCAGAGTTTATATCAATTGTATCCACTTGGCTGCACAGTTCTTCGACAAATGCCTGTTTCACATTCTCCTGTTTCAGTTTGGCGACAGTAAGCTTTTTGGGCACTTTTCTGCCTTGTGGTCGTCTGCAAGGCTGAATCCTGATATTGAGCTTGGAGACTATGAGCCTGTGGTCAGTCCAGCATTCTGCATTTTTCATGGCCTTCGTCACTCGGACATCCTGCCTATCTCTTCTCCTGACGATGACGTAGTCAATACAATACCAGTGCTTGAAGTGCGGGTGCATCCAAGATGTCGTGTTGCCGTTTGGCCAGCGGAAGACTCTTTTGGTGATTGAGTAGTCGTATTCAGCGCATTTCCTCAGTAGGAGGAGTCCGTTGTTGTTCCATTTGCCAAAGCCAGTTTTGCAAATGACACCTGGCCATACCTGGTGATCTGTGCCAACTTTAGCATTGAAGTCACCAAGGATGTTGAGCTTGTCTGTCTTTGGTACTTCTACAATAAAAGACCCCAGCTCTTCATATAATTTGTCCTTGATCTCATCTGGGTTGGTCATGGTGGGTGCATAGGTGCTGATGATAGTTGCATGTCTTTTTCCAAACAGTGTGAGTCTCATTTGGATCAGTCTGTCATTCATGCCCTTTGGGAGATTTGTGAGCTTGCTAACTAGCTGTGATTTGATGGAAAACCCAACACCAGCCTCACGTCGCTCATCTGTACTTCGGCCATTCCTGAAGAAGGTGTAGCCTGCTCCTACTTCGGTAATTTGTCCTTCCTCGGCTAGGCGAGTTTCACTCAGGGCTGCTATCTCGGTGTTGAATCTGGCCAGTTCTCTACCAACTAGAGCTGTTCTTCTCTCTGGTCTATCTGCTTATGTACTCTCCGTTAGTGTGCGTACATTCCCGGCACCGATTATGAGTTGCATCATCATTGTCTTATTGTCAGGTCTTCAACTGCTAAGGTGGCATCACCGTCAGCAAAGGCATGCTGACCAGGGTTAAGGTGAAGCAGGCAATGTTTAGGGCACCTTTTCTAGCCCCTTCCTCATGCTACTGAGGTGAGCATTATGATTCTAAAATGGACTGCTGAGTCACCCAGGGGGCTGCCGAGTTTCACTGCTGCTTCAGTCCTGTGAAAAGCGTCCTATGCCCAGTGCCGCCTGTGTGCAGGTCTGCAGCTACAGTTTCAAGTGCATCCACACTTGCTGCTTTGCTGCTCGCCCAACCCCACAGGACTTGAAGGTATCTGGTGGCGGGAGTGGAATGGTGTTATGACTTGCGCTTGAGTTGGATTTAAGTGAGGGAAAGTTGCGCAGAGTCGCCTTTACTATCTCGTCCAGGCCTGTCTGAATCCAGTGTCACGACAATGTCGAGACATCTGGACACATGTCCGGATGCAGTGGATGGCCATCAGTTCCTACTGCACCTGAGCTGATGCCATCTGCTGTCCACACAGCTCTTGCCATCTGCCTTCACAGCAGGGGGACAAGCATATCTGCTTGGCCACCTGATCGACCAGTAATGACTTTCCAGAGGAAGCCAGGTGTAGCTGTCCACTCTGGGTCAACAGTCACAGGCAGTACCGTCTACTGTTACTTACAGTAGCAGGTGATGCCCGAGTGACCTACACGTATGTACATACATACATACATACATACATACATACATACATACATACATACATACATACATACATACATACATACATACATACATACATACATACATACATACATACATGCGTACGTACATGCATGCATGCATACATACATAGCATAACATAGCATAATATAGCATAATATAACATGCATACATACATATATTGGAGTATATACTTATGCATCTATCGATGCAAAGATACATTATTTTTCTTGCTTACATTTAGATAGTTTGACTTTTACTTAAACTATATTTTATTTTAGCAAGAATGTATGAATGATAAGGTACAGTACTGTAGTATTAAAGCAAGCCACTAAGGTCCCTATTTTGTTTGCTCATTATTGAGGTAGTGAGACTACAAGTCCTTGAAGAGCTTAGCATGAATATAATATGAAAATCAGAGGAAAGTAATTTCACCAAAGGTCATATTAGATGGAATTCAACTCAAATCCATTGCATAATACCGAATCGAAATCAAAACTACATGCTAATGGTTTATATTCCATTCACTCATTTTCCTCCACTCAGAATTTGTAATGCTCACCGAAGCATACTTATAAAAAAACATACACACACATCACCATACTCCACCCACTCCACCCATCCCCACTCCACAAGGAATACTAATTGATTTATGTTGTCAACACTAATTTTCTCCCCATCAAAATGGAGACACAGTCTGATACATCTGGATAAGGAGAACTAAACCTATAAATATGTTTCAATATGTATATTTACTTTAATTGTATCAATTAACTCATCCTTTATTCATGCCAGATCTGATTGCCAGAAATTCTATTTCGTGTGCCTCACTTTTACGTAGCTTGGTAACATTTCTGTCAAGGGTAATATATATTTCATGTTAATTCTTCCATTTTGTCGGATGAAATAAAAGTTATGAAGTATGCATTGATCTATTTGAATTTCAGTAGAATAAAGTACATGTTTGAACTATATTAAGAACGTGAAAAGTTACTTTCAGAAGATTTAAAACAAAAAAAAATAAAAAAATAAAAAAATGTTGAAGTCAAATATAACAGGTTTGTATCAACGTATTATACATTAAAGTCACACATTTGCATTTCGAAAACCGCAGAAGAGTTTTTATATATATATTTTTTTATACAATTTGCTAACTTTTAATGATTGTCACACTAATGATTGTCAGACTAAAAAGTCTGCAAATCTGTCTTTCATTGCTACAGAGCACAGTTATGTAAACTCTATTAAAAAGTGAAAATGTACTTTCAGAACATTTTTAAACTCCTTGGGTATGAATGATTCTAGGTGTGATTTTGCATGTGTGTATGTATGAAAAAAAAAACCAAAAAAAAAAAAAACATAAGCCAATCCTTTGTGTATGTATCATGGTATCATGGTATATTGGATAGTAAGTTAGATATATGAGCTATCCACTCTCTTTCCCTGTGTGTATGTCTAACAGTGCGTTTAATAGTGAGTCTAAGTATATTATTCTGTTCGCATAGGGCACATAGTTTTATTCTTAGTCCCATACCGTATGCAAACTAATGCTAAGTTTGAATACATCCCAGAAATGGCCCAGTAAATTTTAACTCCCATACATCCCCATTGTGTCCCATAATATTAAATTCCCCTACATCTCAAAAAACCTATACGATTTTTAGCATGGATTTTCCTCAGGGCCCAATACAGTATCCAAATGTTAAATTCCCCTAATACCCTAATGTGAAATTCTCATACAGCCCCCATAGTGACACATTTTTACAAGTCAATGACTATTGTTAATTTCCATATGATCCCACAGAGTTATCCTTTTCAAAATAGAACTCCATACCGTCCCAAGTAACTACTGTTGAACAGTGGAAGCTCGTGCAATAATATTGAATGTTTGCCACCAGAAGGTCATGCACCTAATTTAAATAATCCCAGTACATGGGGTAAAAAAGTTACCCCGTCTCTTTTCCCGACACTTTCTTCTTATGCTTGGGGTATTTTAAAGAATTGACGCCCTCAAAATCATGACCTAAATCATGAGCCCCCCCCCTCCCCGACCTTGACTTTAGACCTCTCTACTCAAGTACCCCAAAATATCAACACGATTCTGTGTTACTTCATGTACAACATATGCACCAAGTTTCATGACTCTATATTACTTAAACTCAAGTTATCATGTGAAAACAAAGTGTGGGCGGACGGACGGACAGACACCAGACGCCTAACGGGTTGCTATTTATGCGGGCTCGACAAAAAATTGGTGAATTAAGAGCCTAATTATTTTTTTACTAAATATACGTTTGCCTTCCTATCTTGAAAAGTTGCCAACTCCGTCCCCCCCCCCCCCCCCGCTGGACCCCGCTCCGCCGTCTCTGTTTACGAGATAACTATCATACCTAACACTGATGAGATAACGATCACACCTAACACTGATGAGATAATTAGCACACCTAACACTGATGAGATAACTAGCACACCTAACACTGATGAGATAACGATCACACCTAACACTGATGAGATCACTATCATACCTAACACTGATGAGATAACTATCACACCTAACACTGATGAGATAACAATCACACCTAACACTGATGAGATAACTAGCACACCTAACACTGATGAGATAACTTGCACACCTAACACTGATGAGATCACTATCATACCTAACACTGAAGAGATAACTGTCATACCTAAGAACTATCTCAACTAACACTGATGAGATAAGTATCACACCTAACACTGATGAGATAACGATCACACCTAACACTGATGAGATCACTATCATACCTAACACTGATGAGATCACTATCATACCTAACACTGATGAGATAACTATCATACCTAAGAACTATCTCAACTAACACTGACGAGATAAGTATCACACCTAAGACTGCTGAACACTGATTAGATAACGATCATACCTAACACTGATTAGATAACTATCATACCTAACACTGATTAGATAACGATCATACCTAACACTGATGAGATAACTATCATACCTAACACTGATTAGATAACGATCATACCTAACACTGATTAGATAACTATCATACCTAACACTAATGAGAAATATATTTCCTTCACTAAAGATTTTATTGTGGATAGGTTCATGAAAAAGGGTAAGGAAGCAGCTGTAAAAAGGACAGTTATGTTCATAGATTGTTACAGATTCATAAGTCAATCCCTAGAACAACCAGCGACAAATGTAAACGACGAAAAATCTCCTTGAATCAACAAGTCATTTTGAAAACATTCAATAAAAATATTTACGACAAGACGTCTACCCCTACGAGTATTTATCTAGATGTTGAAAAGTTCAACGATACATCAATACTACCAAGATAAATTTTCTATTCATGGCTGTTTAATTCGAGCATTCAGACGATGACTACCAGTATGTTCAAAATGTGATGTCACACTTTAAACCGACCACTTTAGACGATCATTGTCATGATGCATACGTTAATACTGTGCTATATCTTCGATGAATGTCGGAATGTTTGTATTTACAATTACAAGCTAGATGATACAACCATTTTCTTGTTGAGCGTATCAACACCTTTCAATACAGCTATTTAAACTGAATAATTTTAAAATGAATTAATCATTTTAATTCGATTAAACACGATGACACATGTACTAGATGCATCTGCTGTCAAGGAGAGCGTTGGACTCCAAGATTAGGAATGTGAATGATCACACACAAAACAAAATATCATTGTGGGTTGTTTTGTTTTTTTTTTTCTTTTTTTTTCTTTTTGTTTTTTTTTAACTTGAAATGTATAGGAACATGCGTAGAGCTTACAAAAGTGCAGGTGTCCTTATGGCAACTTATTACAAGATCGTCAGGGAATTTAAGATATCTTTTCCATTTAAGCATTCGAAAAAGAAAACATCTCTTGCTGAATTAGATGTTACAGACCCGACATATAAAGATGTAACACAAAATATACAGAGAAAAAATAAAGGGATAGCAGTATTACAAAAGAACTATCTTACCACACCGAATTTCCAACCACCAATCCGTCTCGGTAGAAATAGAAATGTGAGTAAGGTAACTATGTATTTCAAACAGGAATTTCTCTTTATTGAAAAGTGTCACAGGATGAAGCCGGGTTGGGACTGGATTAGTGAAGACACCGAAAGCAACTGCGTTAATAAGATGTTTATTTATAAACGCAATTTAAAGATGAACAAATCTGACACCATTATAACAAAAAGATAAGGAAAATTATAAAGTTCCTAACATGGAACTATCAACAACAAGTAACACAACGAGAAAAATCAAAGATGGATTTAACACATGGAATTTTAAACAAACGTGAATAGCATCCTATCACCAATCGACAAATAAGAGTATATGATTTACACCCCAATATAAACAAGGTCTTATTAAGTACCAAGGGTGACCAAAGCATGTGATTTATGCACTTATCAATAGAATACTCATTTATCCATCAATCTGTTAACTCGTCAATTTATCAATTTAACAAGCGATGTTGGAATATGAATTTATGAATCCGTCGTTCATATAACGATATTGAAATGGGGATGTATGAAATTATGAATATGTCGTTCATATAACGATATTGAAATGGGGATGTATGAAATTATGAATCTATCACACATATAGCGATATTGAAATGGGAATGAATGTAATTTTGCACAGATAGCAATATTGAGATAACAATCAAATGGAACACGCAATAAATATAACTATCGTGGCGTCCGTTTGACTACCAAGATGTATCTACGGTTCCACCCGCTCTAGTCCATGGTCAAGGAGCCACCACGCATGGTCCACCCCTCCCAGTCTGTTGAAGGGTCCCTCGAGAGCCTTCACATTAACACAGACCCGTTGATCGAGAAGCCTTGGTCCCTCGCATCGAGAAAACCAGTAAACTCTTCCGAAACAACGTCACCAGACACAGCGTACACGTCACACGAAACCACACAGAGTTCTGTGACTTCACACACCACCAAACCATACATATGGAACAGCTAAAAGTATAACAACTAAACCGTGTAGTACATATGACACGGTTAGTACTTTTGTATTGATATATGTTGCGCATGCGCGCACATGAATTACGCCTCGTTACACATTACATTAATCATTCAATGCATGCCGCGTATAATTAAATAATACCCGTCTGTTCAGTTACAACAAATAGCTAACTTGAACCAGCCTATAGGATTTCTAATATCGTGGCGTTGTATGACCTAGGTATTGACTCTCTGTAGAATTTAGAATAAATTCTAAAACATCTAATATATGAAACAATTATGTCATATAAAACGAATAGTGATAAAGAATACAATCTTAAATTTCACATACCTCTACAGCTGAAGTTTTGCTCCCGTAAAGAGGTAAGCTTTCTGACAAGACTCATCGTAGTGTAATTTGTTTATAGAGAATCCGCTCTATATGTACTCTAGCTGTGACAGATATGCGCAGCAGCTAGGTACGTGAGTTTTCACTGCAGGCAATTTGCACGTGCAGCATGGGGTGAATCGCGCTCAGTATTTCAAAATAACTAGAGCCGAAAAAATAAACAACCCCCGAGTAACGCTCTAGTCGGAAACGAAACCCGAATACATTTTTGATCACATATACATATTGATATAAACCATACAATTCCGTGACAATACCTCCCCCCTTAAAAAAAAAGTGGAAGCACTTTTAGAAAATCACGGAATTTTGCAAAAATACAAACTGAAACGTATTATTTACATTACCAGAATATCATGGTAGGAAAAAAAAACTGCAAATCACACTCTGCTTAAATAATCGGCCCCTACATTTTCCGACCCTCTGATTGCTTCGATCCGGAAACGATATGGCTGCAGAGTCAATGCCCAACGCATCAATCTTGCGTTGGCAACTTTTGCCTTGTTCAAATATATGAGAGGCTGATGGTCCGTTTCAAGGACAAATTCCCTTCCGAAAAGGTGCGTGTGGAATTTACCTACACCCCACACCAGTGCCAAGCACTCCTTTTCGATCACGGAGTAGTTTTGCTCCCTAGGCAGCAATTTCCTACTAGCATAAGCTATGGGTAACTTTACCCCGTCTTGCTCCTGTAGCAAAACTGCTCCTAAGCCCGTGTCGGATGCATCAGTTCTCAATATGAACGATCTATTTAATTCTGGCAACTTTAGGATCGGTGCACTGATCAATCTTGCCTTAAGGGCGTTAAAAGCTTTCTCTTGGCATAAACCCCAAGAAACTTTATTTGGCTGCCCTTTCCTAGTTAAATCCGTCAATGGACTTGCTATAGCGGCGAAATTTGGAACGAACTTCCTATAAAAACCTATCAATCCAAGAAACGATCGTATCTGTTTCTTGGTTTCTGGCCTAGGAGCGTCTTTAATCGCGTCAATTTTATCAGGGTGGGGTTTTAACTGCCCTGACCCACTTACTAGATGGCCCAAGCATTCCAAGTTAGAATATGCTATGCTACACTTGGAGGGTCTCGCTGTGAGATTTGCCTTGCGGAGTCTGTCAAACAGATCGACTAATGCCCTAACATGCTCTTCCCAGGTATGTGTATATACTAGAATATCGTCGACAAAACTATCTACGTTGTTCATGCCTTTCAACAATTTTCGCATAAGACGTACGCACGACGCACCGGCGTTAACCAAACCAAAAGGCATAACCTTAAACTGGAAAAGACCTTTAGGGGTCGCGAATGCCGTTAATACGCGAGCATTTTCAGCGATGGGCACCTGCTAATAACCTTTTGTTAGATCTAATTTAGAAATGTACTGGTGCCCTGCCAATTTTGAAAACAAGCCCTCCATGTCTGGCATCGGTTCAGCATCAAACACGGTGACTTTATTTAGTTGTCGAAAGTCTATACAAAATCGATTAGTTCCGTCTTTCTTTCTAACCAATACCACGGGGGAAGAATAGGGGGAGTTTGAGGGTTCAATCACTCCCAGGTCTAACATTTTACCTACTTCCTCATCGATTGTCTCCCGTGCGTTAAAGGGTATTGGATATCCCTTTATTCTGATTGGCTCCGAGGTATTCAAGTTTATTTCGTGCGTTATTAATCCAGTATTACCTGGTCGATCTGTAAATACGTCTGGGTACTTACTTAAAATTTCCCTGACTTGCTGACGCTGACCTTCAGGTAATTCCGGGCACACGCTGACCATATCTATTCCCTCATTTCCTACAACCATGGGGTACTCGAGGGGAATTTCTGTGTTGGGGTCACTCGACTCGTCTTCTATGACCGCAATACATACGACGTTCAAAACGCCCTTTTCAACAGTTTTATGGCATACATCACACGAACGACAGAATCGTGCTACGTCACTATTTACACCTGGCCAATAAAATTCTCTTAATACTTTGTCCGTCTTCCTTTTCCTACTCAAGTGACCTGCACTACCGGACTCGTGCGCTACTCTGAGAATACGGGACCTGAATTTCTGGGGGACGACCAGTTGGAAATACTTTCTACCATCCAACGTGGTAAATTGCCTGTACATTAACCCTTCCCTACGTACAAATTTCAAACTTGCCCCGCCTTTACAATGTTTCGCGGTACCGAACACGATCCTCTCCGCGCTCGCGCTCAAGGACGCGTCATGGCCTTGCTCACGCGTAAATTCATCGCGCGAGATATCGGACACGGCTTCCGGAAGTTTCAACTTACGTAGTGGCGTTTTCTCCGCCTGCGCCTGCGCCCTAGTTTCGGCCGTTTGTACAATGGGAAACCGGAAATCGGAGAGAGTTGGGAGTCTGAATCCCTCGACATTTCCGATAGTTAAGTCGTATATGGGATTTCCCATACACAGAGCTTCTACGGTTCCGGTCAGAAAAGGCGTCTCGATTTCTATTCTCGCGACGGGAACGCAATCAATCGTTTGATCTAATAACATGCACGGGGATTTCCAACCAAGCATTTGGTCATCCCTAACGAGACTCCGCTTTACTACGACGCCCGTGCACCCGGTGTCGCGTAAGACCGTGACTTCTTGACCGTTGGCGGTACCAGTAGCAGTCGGTACTCTCGCCTCGGGAAAAAGACAAGTGCCGATCGACTGAATAACATCACGACCGATCTGCGCACGCGCTGCGGATTCGTACACCGTATTCACGTTATTAGTCCCTGAATTATCACGCGGAAAATCATCGCGCTTACCGCCCCCTGACCATGCTCTGCTTTCGATAGCAACCGCGACCCTCTGGACAAACCCCTTCCTCTTCGGACAATCGGGCGTGATGTGACCCCATTCCTTACAGGTAAAACATTGTCTATCCCTACGATTCGTACCCTTCCCAGATTGAAAGTTTCCACCTTTATGTGTACCAAGTTTCTCGGGTTCTCTGGGTCTCTGATCTTTTCCTTGATTACCTCCCTTGTTATCCCTTGAGATCACATTCTGGGTACCTCCCCGAGCTTCGGCGAAATAGTCTGCCTGAGTAGCCATATCTGAGATATTATTGAAGGACTTTTCCCTCAGGAACAAGTACAATTCCCTACCACAAGTGTTTAACAGCTGGTCCCTAAGTAGAAAATCGGTAAGACCCTCAAACGTTTTTTGGATCTTACCACATTCAACCCAACGCTGGAAATAATTCCCCGTCCTACTGGCGAACTGGGTGAATGTCTCGCCTTTCTCGGGTTTACTATATTTAAACTTTTTGCGGAACCCTTGTTCTGTCAACTCGTATCTCTTAAGGAGTGCCTCTCTTAATGCGTCATAGTTTAATGCGTCGTTCACGGGTAGACGCGAATACACATCTAGCGCTTTACCTTTAAGTAACGCGCTGAGATGGAGCGACCAATCATCTTTTTTCCACTTTTGGATGGTAGCATATCGCTCAAACCTATGTAAATAACTATCTAAGTTATCTTTATCATCTTCAAAAGGGGGTAATTTAGGGCCTCTTAACTTTGATTCTTGTTGACCATCTTTCTTAGCCTCTAATAATTCAAATTTCCTTCTATGTTCTTTCTCCATATTCCTGTCTTCTAACTGAATGGCTTCTAACTTTGCTTGTTTCTCCCTATCTAATTTTCTTTCCTCAAGGTCTCTTACCTGCTCTATTCTTTCCCTTTCTGTTTCCCTTTCCCAACCTATCCTTTCCTTCTCTGCCTGTTTCTCTAACTCTATCTTCTCCTTCTCAAATTCCATCTTCTCCTTCTCTACCTGCTTCTCTAACTCTATCTTCTCCTTCTCAAATTCCATCTTCTCCTTCTCTACCTGCTTCTCTAACTCTATCTTCTCCTTCTCAAATTCCATCTTCTCCCTTTTAAATGCTATCTTTCTTTCCTCAGTTTGCTTCTCTAATTCTAACTTTTCCCTTTCCGCTTGCTTCTCTAGTTGTAATTTTTCCCTTTCTATATCTCTCTCCTTTACCCTTTGGTCCCTTTCATGAGCCTGCTCCTCCTGAACGAATTTTCTAAGGGCCTCCCCCTCATACCCAAACTGTTTACCCAACTCCACTAGATCTTTGAGTGACGACATGATAAATACCGTTGATAAGATCACCAATCCTAAGTGCACTATCATATAACACATACAATTTTTAGGACTACACGAACCGACCGTATATCCCTTCTCCAAATATATGCAATATGTATATATGACAAACAAATGGTAAATAAAACAAAATATGAGTGAGGTATTCACTCACCCGCCTGAATTAGTTCTTGTCAGGAAGGTCACAATCTGAAATAAATAACTAAAAAAAAATCTTACCGGAGTCAAGACCTATGCAAACTAGCGTCCGTGTTCCCACTAATCCAATGATCCCACTTCTGACACCATTTGTCACAGCATGAAGCCGGGTTGGGACTGGATTAGTGAAGACACCGAAAGCAACTGCGTTAATAAGATGTTTATTTATAGACGCAATTTAAAGATGAACAAATCTGACACCATTATAACAAAAAGATAAGGAAAATTATAAAGTTCCTAACATGGAACTATCAACAACAAGTAACACAACGAGAAAAATCAAAGATGGATTTAACACATGGAATTTTAAACAAACGTGAATAGCATCCTATCACCAATCGACAAATAAGAGTATATGATTTACACCCCAATATAAACAAGGTCTTATTAAGTACCAAGGGTGACCAAAGCATGTGATTTATGCACTTATCAATAGAATACTCATTTATCCATCAATCTGTTAACTCGTCAATTTATCAATTTAACAAGCGATTTTGGAATATGAATTTATGAATCCGTCGTTCATATAACGATATTGAAATGGGGATGTATGAAACTATGAATATGTCGTTCATATAACGATATTGAAATGGGGATGTATGAAATTATGAATCTATCACACATATAGCGATATTGAAATGGGAATGAATGTAATTTTGCACAGATAGCAATATTGAGATAACAATCAAATGGAACACGCAATAAATATAACTATCGTGGCGTCCGTTTGACTACCAAGATGTATCTACGGTTCCACCCGCTCTAGTCCATGGTCAAGGAGCCACCACGCATGGTCCACCCCTCCCAGTCTGTTGAAGGGTCCCTCGAGAGCCTTCACATTAACACAGACCCGTTGATCGAGAAGCCTTGGTCCCTCGCATCGAGAAAACCAGTAAACGCTTCCGAAACAACGTCACCAGACACAGCGTACACGTCACACGAAACCACACAGAGTTCTGTGACTTCACACACCACCAAACCATACATATGGAACAGCTAAAAGTATAACAACTAAACCGTGTAGTACATATGACACGGTTAGTACTTTTGTATTGATATATGTTGCGCATGCGCGCACATGAATTACGCCTCGTTACACATTACATTAATCATTCAATGCATGCCGCGTATAATTAAATAATACCCGTCTGTTCAGTTACAACAAATAGCTAACTTGAACCAGCCTATAGGATTTCTAATATCGTGGCGTTGTATGACCTAGGTATTGACTCTCTGTAGAATTTAGAATAAATTCTAAAACATCTAATATATGAAACAATTATGTCATATAAAACGAATAGTGATAAAGAATACAATCTTAAATTTCACATACCTCTACAGCTGAAGTTTTGCTCCCGTAAAGAGGTAAGCTTTCTGACAAGACTCATCGTAGTGTAATTTGTTTATAGAGAATCCGCTCTATATGTACTCTAGCTGTGACAGATATGCGCAGCAGCTAGGTACGTGAGTTTTCACTGCAGGCAATTTGCACGTGCAGCATGGGGTGAATCGCGCTCAGTATTTCAAAATAACTAGAGCCGAAAAAATAAACAACCCCCGAGTAACGCTCTAGTCGGAAACGAAACCCGAATACATTTTTGATCACATATACATATTGATATAAACCATACAATTCCGTGACAATACCTCCCCCCTTAAAAAAAAAGTGGAAGCACTTTTAGAAAATCACGGAATTTTGCAAAAATACAAACTGAAACGTATTATTTACATTACCAGAATATCATGGTAGGAAAAAAAAACTGCAAATCACACTCTGCTTAAATAATCGGCCCCTACATTTTCCGACCCTCTGATTGCTTCGATCCGGAAACGATATGGCTGCAGAGTCAATGCCCAACGCATCAATCTTGCGTTGGCAACTTTTGCCTTGTTCAAATATATGAGAGGCTGATGGTCCGTTTCAAGGACAAATTCCCTTCCGAAAAGGTGCGTGTGGAATTTACCTACACCCCACACCAGTGCCAAGCACTCCTTTTCGATCACGGAGTAGTTTTGCTCCCTAGGCAGCAATTTCCTACTAGCATAAGCTATGGGTAACTTTACCCCGTCTTGCTCCTGTAGCAAAACTGCTCCTGAGCCCGTGTCGGATGCATCAGTTCTCAATATGAACGATCTATTTAATTCTGGCAACTTTAGGATCGGTGCACTGATCAATCTTGCCTTAAGGGCGTTAAAAGCTTTCTCTTGGCATAAACCCCAAGAAACTTTATTTGGCTGCCCTTTCCTAGTTAAATCCGTCAATGGACTTGCTATAGCGGCGAAATTTGGAACGAACTTCCTATAAAAACCTATCAATCCAAGAAACGATCGTATCTGTTTCTTGGTTTCTGGCCTAGGAGCGTCTTTAATCGCGTCAATTTTATCAGGGTGGGGTTTTAACTGCCCTGACCCACTTACTAGATGGCCCAAGCATTCCAAGTTAGAATATGCTATGCTACACTTGGAGGGTCTCGCTGTGAGATTTGCCTTGCGGAGTCTGTCAAACAGATCGACTAATGCCCTAACATGCTCTTCCCAGGTATGTGTATATACTAGAATATCGTCGACAAAACTATCTACGTTGTTCATGCCTTTCAACAATTTTCGCATAAGACGTACGCACGACGCACCGGCGTTAACCAAACCAAAAGGCATAACCTTAAACTGGAAAAGACCTTTAGGGGTCGCGAATGCCGTTAATACGCGAGCATTTTCAGCGATGGGCACCTGCTAATAACCTTTTGTTAGATCTAATTTAGAAATGTACTGGTGCCCTGCCAATTTTGAAAACAAGCCCTCCATGTCTGGCATCGGTTCAGCATCAAACACGGTGACTTTATTTAGTTGTCGAAAGTCTATACAAAATCGATTAGTTCCGTCTTTCTTTCTAACCAATACCACGGGGGAAGAATAGGGGGAGTTTGAGGGTTCAATCACTCCCAGGTCTAACATTTTACCTACTTCCTCATCGATTGTCTCCCGTGCGTTAAAGGGTATTGGATATCCCTTTATTCTGATTGGCTCCGAGGTATTCAAGTTTATTTCGTGCGTTATTAATCCAGTATTACCTGGTCGATCTGTAAATACGTCTGGGTACTTACTTAAAATTTCCCTGACTTGCTGACGCTGACCTTCAGGTAATTCCGGGCACACGCTGACCATATCTATTCCCTCATTTCCTACAACCATGGGGTACTCGAGGGGAATTTCTGTGTTGGGGTCACTCGACTCGTCTTCTATGACCGCAATACATACGACGTTCAAAACGCCCTTTTCAACAGTTTTATGGCATACATCACACGAACGACAGAATCGTGCTACGTCACTATTTACACCTGGCCAATAAAATTCTCTTAATACTTTGTCCGTCTTCCTTTTCCTACTCAAGTGACCTGCACTACCGGACTCGTGCGCTACTCTGAGAATACGGGACCTGAATTTCTGGGGGACGACCAGTTGGAAATACTTTCTACCATCCAACGTGGTAAATTGCCTGTACATTAACCCTTCCCTACGTACAAATTTCAAACTTGCCCCGCCTTTACAATGTTTCGCGGTACCGAACACGATCCTCTCCGCGCTCGCGCTCAAGGACGCGTCATGGCCTTGCTCACGCGTAAATTCATCGCGCGAGATATCGGACACGGCTTCCGGAAGTTTCAACTTACGTAGTGGCGTTTTCTCCGCCTGCGCCTGCGCCCTAGTTTCGGCCGTTTGTACAATGGGAAACCGGAAATCGGAGAGAGTTGGGAGTCTGAATCCCTCGACATTTCCGATAGTTAAGTCGTATATGGGATTTCCCATACACAGAGCTTCTACGGTTCCGGTCAGAAAAGGCGTCTCGATTTCTATTCTCGCGACGGGAACGCAATCAATCGTTTGATCTAATAACATGCACGGGGATTTCCAACCAAGCATTTGGTCATCCCTAACGAGACTCCGCTTTACTACGACGCCCGTGCACCCGGTGTCGCGTAAGACCGTGACTTCTTGACCGTTGGCGGTACCAGTAGCAGTCGGTACTCTCGCCTCGGGAAAAAGACAAGTGCCGATCGACTGAATAACATCACGACCGATCTGCGCACGCGCTGCGGATTCGTACACCGTATTCACGTTATTAGTCCCTGAATTATCACGCGGAAAATCATCGCGCTTACCGCCCCCTGACCATGCTCTGCTTTCGATAGCAACCGCGACCCTCTGGACAAACCCCTTCCTCTTCGGACAATCGGGCGTGATGTGACCCCATTCCTTACAGGTAAAACATTGTCTATCCCTACGATTCGTACCCTTCCCAGATTGAAAGTTTCCACCTTTATGTGTACCAAGTTTCTCGGGTTCTCTGGGTCTCTGATCTTTTCCTTGATTACCTCCCTTGTTATCCCTTGAGATCACATTCTGGGTACCTCCCCGAGCTTCGGCGAAATAGTCTGCCTGAGTAGCCATATCTGAGATATTATTGAAGGACTTTTCCCTCAGGAACAAGTACAATTCCCTACCACAAGTGTTTAACAGCTGGTCCCTAAGTAGAAAATCGGTAAGACCCTCAAACGTTTTTTGGATCTTACCACATTCAACCCAACGCTGGAAATAATTCCCCGTCCTACTGGCGAACTGGGTGAATGTCTCGCCTTTCTCGGGTTTACTATATTTAAACTTTTTGCGGAACCCTTGTTCTGTCAACTCGTATCTCTTAAGGAGTGCCTCTCTTAATGCGTCATAGTTTAATGCGTCGTTCACGGGTAGACGCGAATACACATCTAGCGCTTTACCTTTAAGTAACGCGCTGAGATGGAGCGACCAATCATCTTTTTTCCACTTTTGGATGGTAGCATATCGCTCAAACCTATGTAAATAACTATCTAAGTTATCTTTATCATCTTCAAAAGGGGGTAATTTAGGGCCTCTTAACTTTGATTCTTGTTGACCATCTTTCTTAGCCTCTAATAATTCAAATTTCCTTCTATGTTCTTTCTCCATATTCCTGTCTTCTAACTGAATGGCTTCTAACTTTGCTTGTTTCTCCCTATCTAATTTTCTTTCCTCAAGGTCTCTTACCTGCTCTATTCTTTCCCTTTCTGTTTCCCTTTCCCAACCTATCCTTTCCTTCTCTGCCTGTTTCTCTAACTCTATCTTCTCCTTCTCAAATTCCATCTTCTCCTTCTCTACCTGCTTCTCTAACTCTATCTTCTCCTTCTCAAATTCCATCTTCTCCTTCTCTACCTGCTTCTCTAACTCTATCTTCTCCTTCTCAAATTCCATCTTCTCCCTTTTAAATGCTATCTTTCTTTCCTCAGTTTGCTTCTCTAATTCTAACTTTTCCCTTTCCGCTTGCTTCTCTAGTTGTAATTTTTCCCTTTCTATATCTCTCTCCTTTACCCTTTGGTCCCTTTCATGAGCCTGCTCCTCCTGAACGAATTTTCTAAGGGCCTCCCCCTCATACCCAAACTGTTTACCCAACTCCACTAGATCTTTGAGTGACGACATGATAAATACCGTTGATAAGATCACCAATCCTAAGTGCACTATCATATAACACATACAATTTTTAGGACTACACGAACCGACCGTATATCCCTTCTCCAAATATATGCAATATGTATATATGACAAACAAATGGTAAATAAAACAAAATATGAGTGAGGTATTCACTCACCCGCCTGAATTAGTTCTTGTCAGGAAGGTCACAATCTGAAATAAATAACTAAAAAAAAATCTTACCGGAGTCAAGACCTATGCAAACTAGCGTCCGTGTTCCCACTAATCCAATGATCCCACTTCTGACACCATTTGTCACAGCATGAAGCCGGGTTGGGACTGGATTAGTGAAGACACCGAAAGCAACTGCGTTAATAAGATGTTTATTTATAGACGCAATTTAAAGATGAACAAATCTGACACCATTATAACAAAAAGATAAGGAAAATTATAAAGTTCCTAACATGGAACTATCAACAACAAGTAACACAACGAGAAAAATCAAAGATGGATTTAACACATGGAATTTTAAACAAACGTGAATAGCATCCTATCACCAATCGACAAATAAGAGTATATGATTTACACCCCAATATAAACAAGGTCTTATTAAGTACCAAGGGTGACCAAAGCATGTGATTTATGCACTTATCAATAGAATACTCATTTATCCATCAATCTGTTAACTCGTCAATTTATCAATTTAACAAGCGATTTTGGAATATGAATTTATGAATCCGTCGTTCATATAACGATATTGAAATGGGGATGTATGAAACTATGAATATGTCGTTCATATAACGATATTGAAATGGGGATGTATGAAATTATGAATCTATCACACATATAGCGATATTGAAATGGGAATGAATGTAATTTTGCACAGATAGCAATATTGAGATAACAATCAAATGGAACACGCAATAAATATAACTATCGTGGCGTCCGTTTGACTACCAAGATGTATCTACGGTTCCACCCGCTCTAGTCCATGGTCAAGGAGCCACCACGCATGGTCCACCCCTCCCAGTCTGTTGAAGGGTCCCTCGAGAGCCTTCACATTAACACAGACCCGTTGATCGAGAAGCCTTGGTCCCTCGCATCGAGAAAACCAGTAAACTCTTCCGAAACAACGTCACCAGACACAGCGTACACGTCACACGAAACCACACAGAGTTCTGTGACTTCACACACCACCAAACCATACATATGGAACAGCTAAAAGTATAACAACTAAACCGTGTAGTACATATGACACGGTTAGTACTTTTGTATTGATATATGTTGCGCATGCGCGCACATGAATTACGCCTCGTTACACATTACATTAATCATTCAATGCATGCCGCGTATAATTAAATAATACCCGTCTGTTCAGTTACAACAAATAGCTAACTTGAACCAGCCTATAGGATTTCTAATATCGTGGCGTTGTATGACCTAGGTATTGACTCTCTGTAGAATTTAGAATAAATTCTAAAACATCTAATATATGAAACAATTATGTCATATAAAACGAATAGTGATAAAGAATACAATCTTAAATTTCACATACCTCTACAGCTGAAGTTTTGCTCCCGTAAAGAGGTAAGCTTTCTGACAAGACTCATCGTAGTGTAATTTGTTTATAGAGAATCCGCTCTATATGTACTCTAGCTGTGACAGATATGCGCAGCAGCTAGGTACGTGAGTTTTCACTGCAGGCAATTTGCACGTGCAGCATGGGGTGAATCGCGCTCAGTATTTCAAAATAACTAGAGCCGAAAAAATAAACAACCCCCGAGTAACGCTCTAGTCGGAAACGAAACCCGAATACATTTTTGATCACATATACATATTGATATAAACCATACAATTCCGTGACAATACCTCCCCCCTTAAAAAAAAAGTGGAAGCACTTTTAGAAAATCACGGAATTTTGCAAAAATACAAACTGAAACGTATTATTTACATTACCAGAATATCATGGTAGGAAAAAAAAACTGCAAATCACACTCTGCTTAAATAATCGGCCCCTACATTTTCCGACCCTCTGATTGCTTCGATCCGGAAACGATATGGCTGCAGAGTCAATGCCCAACGCATCAATCTTGCGTTGGCAACTTTTGCCTTGTTCAAATATATGAGAGGCTGATGGTCCGTTTCAAGGACAAATTCCCTTCCGAAAAGGTGCGTGTGGAATTTACCTACACCCCACACCAGTGCCAAGCACTCCTTTTCGATCACGGAGTAGTTTTGCTCCCTAGGCAGCAATTTCCTACTAGCATAAGCTATGGGTAACTTTACCCCGTCTTGCTCCTGTAGCAAAACTGCTCCTGAGCCCGTGTCGGATGCATCAGTTCTCAATATGAACGATCTATTTAATTCTGGCAACTTTAGGATCGGTGCACTGATCAATCTTGCCTTAAGGGCGTTAAAAGCTTTCTCTTGGCATAAACCCCAAGAAACTTTATTTGGCTGCCCTTTCCTAGTTAAATCCGTCAATGGACTTGCTATAGCGGCGAAATTTGGAACGAACTTCCTATAAAAACCTATCAATCCAAGAAACGATCGTATCTGTTTCTTGGTTTCTGGCCTAGGAGCGTCTTTAATCGCGTCAATTTTATCAGGGTGGGGTTTTAACTGCCCTGACCCACTTACTAGATGGCCCAAGCATTCCAAGTTAGAATATGCTATGCTACACTTGGAGGGTCTCGCTGTGAGATTTGCCTTGCGGAGTCTGTCAAACAGATCGACTAATGCCCTAACATGCTCTTCCCAGGTATGTGTATATACTAGAATATCGTCGACAAAACTATCTACGTTGTTCATGCCTTTCAACAATTTTCGCATAAGACGTACGCACGACGCACCGGCGTTAACCAAACCAAAAGGCATAACCTTAAACTGGAAAAGACCTTTAGGGGTCGCGAATGCCGTTAATACGCGAGCATTTTCAGCGATGGGCACCTGCTAATAACCTTTTGTTAGATCTAATTTAGAAATGTACTGGTGCCCTGCCAATTTTGAAAACAAGCCCTCCATGTCTGGCATCGGTTCAGCATCAAACACGGTGACTTTATTTAGTTGTCGAAAGTCTATACAAAATCGATTAGTTCCGTCTTTCTTTCTAACCAATACCACGGGGGAAGAATAGGGGGAGTTTGAGGGTTCAATCACTCCCAGGTCTAACATTTTACCTACTTCCTCATCGATTGTCTCCCGTGCGTTAAAGGGTATTGGATATCCCTTTATTCTGATTGGCTCCGAGGTATTCAAGTTTATTTCGTGCGTTATTAATCCAGTATTACCTGGTCGATCTGTAAATACGTCTGGGTACTTACTTAAAATTTCCCTGACTTGCTGACGCTGACCTTCAGGTAATTCCGGGCACACGCTGACCATATCTATTCCCTCATTTCCTACAACCATGGGGTACTCGAGGGGAATTTCTGTGTTGGGGTCACTCGACTCGTCTTCTATGACCGCAATACATACGACGTTCAAAACGCCCTTTTCAACAGTTTTATGGCATACATCACACGAACGACAGAATCGTGCTACGTCACTATTTACACCTGGCCAATAAAATTCTCTTAATACTTTGTCCGTCTTCCTTTTCCTACTCAAGTGACCTGCACTACCGGACTCGTGCGCTACTCTGAGAATACGGGACCTGAATTTCTGGGGGACGACCAGTTGGAAATACTTTCTACCATCCAACGTGGTAAATTGCCTGTACATTAACCCTTCCCTACGTACAAATTTCAAACTTGCCCCGCCTTTACAATGTTTCGCGGTACCGAACACGATCCTCTCCGCGCTCGCGCTCAAGGACGCGTCATGGCCTTGCTCACGCGTAAATTCATCGCGCGAGATATCGGACACGGCTTCCGGAAGTTTCAACTTACGTAGTGGCGTTTTCTCCGCCTGCGCCTGCGCCCTAGTTTCGGCCGTTTGTACAATGGGAAACCGGAAATCGGAGAGAGTTGGGAGTCTGAATCCCTCGACATTTCCGATAGTTAAGTCGTATATGGGATTTCCCATACACAGAGCTTCTACGGTTCCGGTCAGAAAAGGCGTCTCGATTTCTATTCTCGCGACGGGAACGCAATCAATCGTTTGATCTAATAACATGCACGGGGATTTCCAACCAAGCATTTGGTCATCCCTAACGAGACTCCGCTTTACTACGACGCCCGTGCACCCGGTGTCGCGTAAGACCGTGACTTCTTGACCGTTGGCGGTACCAGTAGCAGTCGGTACTCTCGCCTCGGGAAAAAGACAAGTGCCGATCGACTGAATAACATCACGACCGATCTGCGCACGCGCTGCGGATTCGTACACCGTATTCACGTTATTAGTCCCTGAATTATCACGCGGAAAATCATCGCGCTTACCGCCCCCTGACCATGCTCTGCTTTCGATAGCAACCGCGACCCTCTGGACAAACCCCTTCCTCTTCGGACAATCGGGCGTGATGTGACCCCATTCCTTACAGGTAAAACATTGTCTATCCCTACGATTCGTACCCTTCCCAGATTGAAAGTTTCCACCTTTATGTGTACCAAGTTTCTCGGGTTCTCTGGGTCTCTGATCTTTTCCTTGATTACCTCCCTTGTTATCCCTTGAGATCACATTCTGGGTACCTCCCCGAGCTTCGGCGAAATAGTCTGCCTGAGTAGCCATATCTGAGATATTATTGAAGGACTTTTCCCTCAGGAACAAGTACAATTCCCTACCACAAGTGTTTAACAGCTGGTCCCTAAGTAGAAAATCGGTAAGACCCTCAAACGTTTTTTGGATCTTACCACATTCAACCCAACGCTGGAAATAATTCCCCGTCCTACTGGCGAACTGGGTGAATGTCTCGCCTTTCTCGGGTTTACTATATTTAAACTTTTTGCGGAACCCTTGTTCTGTCAACTCGTATCTCTTAAGGAGTGCCTCTCTTAATGCGTCATAGTTTAATGCGTCGTTCACGGGTAGACGCGAATACACATCTAGCGCTTTACCTTTAAGTAACGCGCTGAGATGGAGCGACCAATCATCTTTTTTCCACTTTTGGATGGTAGCATATCGCTCAAACCTATGTAAATAACTATCTAAGTTATCTTTATCATCTTCAAAAGGGGGTAATTTAGGGCCTCTTAACTTTGATTCTTGTTGACCATCTTTCTTAGCCTCTAATAATTCAAATTTCCTTCTATGTTCTTTCTCCATATTCCTGTCTTCTAACTGAATGGCTTCTAACTTTGCTTGTTTCTCCCTATCTAATTTTCTTTCCTCAAGGTCTCTTACCTGCTCTATTCTTTCCCTTTCTGTTTCCCTTTCCCAACCTATCCTTTCCTTCTCTGCCTGTTTCTCTAACTCTATCTTCTCCTTCTCAAATTCCATCTTCTCCTTCTCTACCTGCTTCTCTAACTCTATCTTCTCCTTCTCAAATTCCATCTTCTCCTTCTCTACCTGCTTCTCTAACTCTATCTTCTCCTTCTCAAATTCCATCTTCTCCCTTTTAAATGCTATCTTTCTTTCCTCAGTTTGCTTCTCTAATTCTAACTTTTCCCTTTCCGCTTGCTTCTCTAGTTGTAATTTTTCCCTTTCTATATCTCTCTCCTTTACCCTTTGGTCCCTTTCATGAGCCTGCTCCTCCTGAACGAATTTTCTAAGGGCCTCCCCCTCATACCCAAACTGTTTACCCAACTCCACTAGATCTTTGAGTGACGACATGATAAATACCGTTGATAAGATCACCAATCCTAAGTGCACTATCATATAACACATACAATTTTTAGGACTACACGAACCAACCGTATATCCCTTCTCCAAATATATGCAATATGTATATATGACAAACAAATGGTAAATAAAACAAAATATGAGTGAGGTATTCACTCACCCGCCTGAATTAGTTCTTGTCAGGAAGGTCGCAATCTGAAATAAATAACTAAAAAAAAATCTTACCGGAGTCAAGACCTATGCAAACTAACGTCCGTGTTCCCACTAATCCAATGATCCCACTTCTGACACCATTTGTCACAGCATGAAGCCGGGTTGGGACTGGATTAGTGAAGACACCGAAAGCAACTGCGTTAATAAGATGTTTATTTATAGACGCAATTTAAAGATGAACAAATCTGACACCATTATAACAAAAAGATAAGGAAAATTATAAAGTTCCTAACATGGAACTATCAACAACAAGTAACACAACGAGAAAAATCAAAGATGGATTTAACACATGGAATTTTAAACAAACGTGAATAGCATCCTATCACCAATCGACAAATAAGAGTATATGATTTACACCCCAATATAAACAAGGTCTTATTAAGTACCAAGGGTGACCAAAGCATGTGATTTATGCACTTATCAATAGAATACTCATTTATCCATCAATCTGTTAACTCGTCAATTTATCAATTTAACAAGCGATTTTGGAATATGAATTTATGAATCCGTCGTTCATATAACGATATTGAAATGGGGATGTATGAAACTATGAATATGTCGTTCATATAACGATATTGAAATGGGGATGTATGAAATTATGAATCTATCACACATATAGCGATATTGAAATGGGAATGAATGTAATTTTGCACAGATAGCAATATTGAGATAACAATCAAATGGAACACGCAATAAATATAACTATCGTGGCGTCCGTTTGACTACCAAGATGTATCTACGGTTCCACCCGCTCTAGTCCATGGTCAAGGAGCCACCACGCATGGTCCACCCCTCCCAGTCTGTTGAAGGGTCCCTCGAGAGCCTTCACATTAACACAGACCCGTTGATCGAGAAGCCTTGGTCCCTCGCATCGAGAAAACCAGTAAACTCTTCCGAAACAACGTCACCAGACACAGCGTACACGTCACACGAAACCACACAGAGTTCTGTGACTTCACACACCACCAAACCATACATATGGAACAGCTAAAAGTATAACAACTAAACCGTGTAGTACATATGACACGGTTAGTACTTTTGTATTGATATATGTTGCGCATGCGCGCACATGAATTACGCCTCGTTACACATTACATTAATCATTCAATGCATGCCGCGTATAATTAAATAATACCCGTCTGTTCAGTTACAACAAATAGCTAACTTGAACCAGCCTATAGGATTTCTAATATCGTGGCGTTGTATGACCTAGGTATTGACTCTCTGTAGAATTTAGAATAAATTCTAAAACATCTAATATATGAAACAATTATGTCATATAAAACGAATAGTGATAAAGAATACAATCTTAAATTTCACATACCTCTACAGCTGAAGTTTTGCTCCCGTAAAGAGGTAAGCTTTCTGACAAGACTCATCGTAGTGTAATTTGTTTATAGAGAATCCGCTCTATATGTACTCTAGCTGTGACAGATATGCGCAGCAGCTAGGTACGTGAGTTTTCACTGCAGGCAATTTGCACGTGCAGCATGGGGTGAATCGCGCTCAGTATTTCAAAATAACTAGAGCCGAAAAAATAAACAACCCCCGAGTAACGCTCTAGTCGGAAACGAAACCCGAATACATTTTTGATCACATATACATATTGATATAAACCATACAATTCCGTGACAATACCTCCCCCCTTAAAAAAAAAGTGGAAGCACTTTTAGAAAATCACGGAATTTTGCAAAAATACAAACTGAAACGTATTATTTACATTACCAGAATATCATGGTAGGAAAAAAAAACTGCAAATCACACTCTGCTTAAATAATCGGCCCCTACATTTTCCGACCCTCTGATTGCTTCGATCCGGAAACGATATGGCTGCAGAGTCAATGCCCAACGCATCAATCTTGCGTTGGCAACTTTTGCCTTGTTCAAATATATGAGAGGCTGATGGTCCGTTTCAAGGACAAATTCCCTTCCGAAAAGGTGCGTGTGGAATTTACCTACACCCCACACCAGTGCCAAGCACTCCTTTTCGATCACGGAGTAGTTTTGCTCCCTAGGCAGCAATTTCCTACTAGCATAAGCTATGGGTAACTTTACCCCGTCTTGCTCCTGTAGCAAAACTGCTCCTAAGCCCGTGTCGGATGCATCAGTTCTCAATATGAACGATCTATTTAATTCTGGCAACTTTAGGATCGGTGCACTGATCAATCTTGCCTTAAGGGCGTTAAAAGCTTTCTCTTGGCATAAACCCCAAGAAACTTTATTTGGCTGCCCTTTCCTAGTTAAATCCGTCAATGGACTTGCTATAGCGGCGAAATTTGGAACGAACTTCCTATAAAAACCTATCAATCCAAGAAACGATCGTATCTGTTTCTTGGTTTCTGGCCTAGGAGCGTCTTTAATCGCGTCAATTTTATCAGGGTGGGGTTTTAACTGCCCTGACCCACTTACTAGATGGCCCAAGCATTCCAAGTTAGAATATGCTATGCTACACTTGGAGGGTCTCGCTGTGAGATTTGCCTTGCGGAGTCTGTCAAACAGATCGACTAATGCCCTAACATGCTCTTCCCAGGTATGTGTATATACTAGAATATCGTCGACAAAACTATCTACGTTGTTCATGCCTTTCAACAATTTTCGCATAAGACGTACGCACGACGCACCGGCGTTAACCAAACCAAAAGGCATAACCTTAAACTGGAAAAGACCTTTAGGGGTCGCGAATGCCGTTAATACGCGAGCATTTTCAGCGATGGGCACCTGCTAATAACCTTTTGTTAGATCTAATTTAGAAATGTACTGGTGCCCTGCCAATTTTGAAAACAAGCCCTCCATGTCTGGCATCGGTTCAGCATCAAACACGGTGACTTTATTTAGTTGTCGAAAGTCTATACAAAATCGATTAGTTCCGTCTTTCTTTCTAACCAATACCACGGGGGAAGAATAGGGGGAGTTTGAGGGTTCAATCACTCCCAGGTCTAACATTTTACCTACTTCCTCATCGATTGTCTCCCGTGCGTTAAAGGGTATTGGATATCCCTTTATTCTGATTGGCTCCGAGGTATTCAAGTTTATTTCGTGCGTTATTAATCCAGTATTACCTGGTCGATCTGTAAATACGTCTGGGTACTTACTTAAAATTTCCCTGACTTGCTGACGCTGACCTTCAGGTAATTCCGGGCACACGCTGACCATATCTATTCCCTCATTTCCTACAACCATGGGGTACTCGAGGGGAATTTCTGTGTTGGGGTCACTCGACTCGTCTTCTATGACCGCAATACATACGACGTTCAAAACGCCCTTTTCAACAGTTTTATGGCATACATCACACGAACGACAGAATCGTGCTACGTCACTATTTACACCTGGCCAATAAAATTCTCTTAATACTTTGTCCGTCTTCCTTTTCCTACTCAAGTGACCTGCACTACCGGACTCGTGCGCTACTCTGAGAATACGGGACCTGAATTTCTGGGGGACGACCAGTTGGAAATACTTTCTACCATCCAACGTGGTAAATTGCCTGTACATTAACCCTTCCCTACGTACAAATTTCAAACTTGCCCCGCCTTTACAATGTTTCGCGGTACCGAACACGATCCTCTCCGCGCTCGCGCTCAAGGACGCGTCATGGCCTTGCTCACGCGTAAATTCATCGCGCGAGATATCGGACACGGCTTCCGGAAGTTTCAACTTACGTAGTGGCGTTTTCTCCGCCTGCGCCTGCGCCCTAGTTTCGGCCGTTTGTACAATGGGAAACCGGAAATCGGAGAGAGTTGGGAGTCTGAATCCCTCGACATTTCCGATAGTTAAGTCGTATATGGGATTTCCCATACACAGAGCTTCTACGGTTCCGGTCAGAAAAGGCGTCTCGATTTCTATTCTCGCGACGGGAACGCAATCAATCGTTTGATCTAATAACATGCACGGGGATTTCCAACCAAGCATTTGGTCATCCCTAACGAGACTCCGCTTTACTACGACGCCCGTGCACCCGGTGTCGCGTAAGACCGTGACTTCTTGACCGTTGGCGGTACCAGTAGCAGTCGGTACTCTCGCCTCGGGAAAAAGACAAGTGCCGATCGACTGAATAACATCACGACCGATCTGCGCACGCGCTGCGGATTCGTACACCGTATTCACGTTATTAGTCCCTGAATTATCACGCGGAAAATCATCGCGCTTACCGCCCCCTGACCATGCTCTGCTTTCGATAGCAACCGCGACCCTCTGGACAAACCCCTTCCTCTTCGGACAATCGGGCGTGATGTGACCCCATTCCTTACAGGTAAAACATTGTCTATCCCTACGATTCGTACCCTTCCCAGATTGAAAGTTTCCACCTTTATGTGTACCAAGTTTCTCGGGTTCTCTGGGTCTCTGATCTTTTCCTTGATTACCTCCCTTGTTATCCCTTGAGATCACATTCTGGGTACCTCCCCGAGCTTCGGCGAAATAGTCTGCCTGAGTAGCCATATCTGAGATATTATTGAAGGACTTTTCCCTCAGGAACAAGTACAATTCCCTACCACAAGTGTTTAACAGCTGGTCCCTAAGTAGAAAATCGGTAAGACCCTCAAACGTTTTTTGGATCTTACCACATTCAACCCAACGCTGGAAATAATTCCCCGTCCTACTGGCGAACTGGGTGAATGTCTCGCCTTTCTCGGGTTTACTATATTTAAACTTTTTGCGGAACCCTTGTTCTGTCAACTCGTATCTCTTAAGGAGTGCCTCTCTTAATGCGTCATAGTTTAATGCGTCGTTCACGGGTAGACGCGAATACACATCTAGCGCTTTACCTTTAAGTAACGCGCTGAGATGGAGCGACCAATCATCTTTTTTCCACTTTTGGATGGTAGCATATCGCTCAAACCTATGTAAATAACTATCTAAGTTATCTTTATCATCTTCAAAAGGGGGTAATTTAGGGCCTCTTAACTTTGATTCTTGTTGACCATCTTTCTTAGCCTCTAATAATTCAAATTTCCTTCTATGTTCTTTCTCCATATTCCTGTCTTCTAACTGAATGGCTTCTAACTTTGCTTGTTTCTCCCTATCTAATTTTCTTTCCTCAAGGTCTCTTACCTGCTCTATTCTTTCCCTTTCTGTTTCCCTTTCCCAACCTATCCTTTCCTTCTCTGCCTGTTTCTCTAACTCTATCTTCTCCTTCTCAAATTCCATCTTCTCCTTCTCTACCTGCTTCTCTAACTCTATCTTCTCCTTCTCAAATTCCATCTTCTCCTTCTCTACCTGCTTCTCTAACTCTATCTTCTCCTTCTCAAATTCCATCTTCTCCCTTTTAAATGCTATCTTTCTTTCCTCAGTTTGCTTCTCTAATTCTAACTTTTCCCTTTCCGCTTGCTTCTCTAGTTGTAATTTTTCCCTTTCTATATCTCTCTCCTTTACCCTTTGGTCCCTTTCATGAGCCTGCTCCTCCTGAACGAATTTTCTAAGGGCCTCCCCCTCATACCCAAACTGTTTACCCAACTCCACTAGATCTTTGAGTGACGACATGATAAATACCGTTGATAAGATCACCAATCCTAAGTGCACTATCATATAACACATACAATTTTTAGGACTACACGAACCAACCGTATATCCCTTCTCCAAATATATGCAATATGTATATATGACAAACAAATGGTAAATAAAACAAAATATGAGTGAGGTATTCACTCACCCGCCTGAATTAGTTCTTGTCAGGAAGGTCACAATCTGAAATAAATAACTAAAAAAAAATCTTACCGGAGTCAAGACCTATGCAAACTAACGTCCGTGTTCCCACTAATCCAATGATCCCACTTCTGACACCATTTGTCACAGCATGAAGCCGGGTTGGGACTGGATTAGTGAAGACACCGAAAGCAACTGCGTTAATAAGATGTTTATTTATAGACGCAATTTAAAGATGAACAAATCTGACACCATTATAACAAAAAGATAAGGAAAATTATAAAGTTCCTAACATGGAACTATCAACAACAAGTAACACAACGAGAAAAATCAAAGATGGATTTAACACATGGAATTTTAAACAAACGTGAATAGCATCCTATCACCAATCGACAAATAAGAGTATATGATTTACACCCCAATATAAACAAGGTCTTATTAAGTACCAAGGGTGACCAAAGCATGTGATTTATGCACTTATCAATAGAATACTCATTTATCCATCAATCTGTTAACTCGTCAATTTATCAATTTAACAAGCGATTTTGGAATATGAATTTATGAATCCGTCGTTCATATAACGATATTGAAATGGGGATGTATGAAACTATGAATATGTCGTTCATATAACGATATTGAAATGGGGATGTATGAAATTATGAATCTATCACACATATAGCGATATTGAAATGGGAATGAATGTAATTTTGCACAGATAGCAATATTGAGATAACAATCAAATGGAACACGCAATAAATATAACTATCGTGGCGTCCGTTTGACTACCAAGATGTATCTACGGTTCCACCCGCTCTAGTCCATGGTCAAGGAGCCACCACGCATGGTCCACCCCTCCCAGTCTGTTGAAGGGTCCCTCGAGAGCCTTCACATTAACACAGACCCGTTGATCGAGAAGCCTTGGTCCCTCGCATCGAGAAAACCAGTAAACTCTTCCGAAACAACGTCACCAGACACAGCGTACACGTCACACGAAACCACACAGAGTTCTGTGACTTCACACACCACCAAACCATACATATGGAACAGCTAAAAGTATAACAACTAAACCGTGTAGTACATATGACACGGTTAGTACTTTTGTATTGATATATGTTGCGCATGCGCGCACATGAATTACGCCTCGTTACACATTACATTAATCATTCAATGCATGCCGCGTATAATTAAATAATACCCGTCTGTTCAGTTACAACAAATAGCTAACTTGAACCAGCCTATAGGATTTCTAATATCGTGGCGTTGTATGACCTAGGTATTGACTCTCTGTAGAATTTAGAATAAATTCTAAAACATCTAATATATGAAACAATTATGTCATATAAAACGAATAGTGATAAAGAATACAATCTTAAATTTCACATACCTCTACAGCTGAAGTTTTGCTCCCGTAAAGAGGTAAGCTTTCTGACAAGACTCATCGTAGTGTAATTTGTTTATAGAGAATCCGCTCTATATGTACTCTAGCTGTGACAGATATGCGCAGCAGCTAGGTACGTGAGTTTTCACTGCAGGCAATTTGCACGTGCAGCATGGGGTGAATCGCGCTCAGTATTTCAAAATAACTAGAGCCGAAAAAATAAACAACCCCCGAGTAACGCTCTAGTCGGAAACGAAACCCGAATACATTTTTGATCACATATACATATTGATATAAACCATACAATTCCGTGACAAAAAGAACAACTTATTAATACCAAGACTCAAGACCATTTGGGCTGAAATAATTCGTTACGGAAGAAAACTTTTAATCTGCACGTTTTATATACACCCAAGATTCGATGACTTGACCTTGATAGAACCCTCAATTGAACAAGCAAAACAGTGTTATAAAACATATAATAATCTTATGGAACTTCAACGAAGACATCGTGGTATCAGATAGATGCGGACATATTGTGATTATGATGAATACCTTTAATTTATACAAAGTAACTGATCAACTCACAAGAAATACCGAACACAGCTCATCATTAATCAATTTAATACTTATGAGTGACATGCTAAATTGCTATGAAAAATGGGGTCTTAGATCCTTTTTGTAGTGACCACAACCCCGTATATTGTTCTACTAACTTGATGAATGTTACGCAAGGTAGCTTTAAATGAAAAATATGGAACTATAAAGCCGCTTATTACGAAATCTACATAGACCTGTTATATAGAGCTAATTGGGATTTTCCCAATCTTTCCATAGATGAACAGTCTGTAAGATTTCTTTCAATATTTTAGAAAAACCCATTCCGCTTTTCACAATAAAATAAGAATGATTCGTTCCAGAAATTATCTGTGGATGCACAATAATATTTGTAAACAGAGTCTGCAGCGGAAAAGAATACTCCACTTGGTTAAAAGAAAGAATCTTCCTGAATGGCGATTTAGAGATAATACAAATCGAGTTTATAAGCGCCGTGCGATGTGCAAAACTCAGCATAATAATGAATATCTTCACTCAACATAATAATGAATATCTTAACTCAGCATAATAATGAATATCTTAACTCAACATAATAATGAATATCTTAACTCAACATAATAATGAATATCTTCACTCAAGCTTTGAAACGGCAAATTTGTTTAACACACACTTCTTTGTCGAATAATGTGCAGACGACACTTCCAGTACCATGCCCTCTACACTTCTTCCTGACACTGCCATTAATAGTATTCGCATTTGCCGAAATGATGTAGAAGATGCAAATCTAGACATTCGAAAGGACGGGGTCCTGATTTGATTAACCTTAGACTTCTTAAAGAAGGCGTTCCTGTATTATCACGACATTTATTCGAAGTGTTTAACAATTCTCTCCAAGCATTATATTTTCCTAAAGCGTGGGAAGAGGCACATGTTGCCCTGATTCATAAAAAGGGAGACAACAATTATTGTCTTTAAATATAGACCTATTTCTCATCTTAGCTGTGTGGGTAAAATATTTGAAAAATGTGTCATCAAACAATTGTATAACTATTTTACAGATTCAGTTGTATTTATCATGAGTGACATTTATGGCACCTTTTGCAAGTCAGTCGATGAAGGCAAAGCAGTCAGAGTGGTATTTTGTCATATAAGTAATGCCTTCGATGAAGTCTAATACAAAGGTCTAATTTATAAACTATGAAATATCTGAATTGGTGGTAGATTATAAGAATAGTTTAAAAATTACCTTTCTAATCGGAATCAAAAAGTTGTTATAGAAAGTTGCACTTCAGATCAACAACATGTCAGGACTGGTGTGCCTCAAGGTTCTATACTGGGACCACTGTTATTTTTAATTTATATTAGCGATAATGGAACTGATATACAGTCTAGTAAAAGATTGTTTGCTGATGATACTTCGTTATCAATTATTATCGAGGACCCAACCGTGACTGATGTTGTTCTGAGCAAATGCCAACATCTAATCGATTCGTGGGCCCATCAATGGCTAGTGCATTTTAATCATAACAAAACTAAATCAATGACCATATCCATAAAATCTCAAAGGAAAAACCACCCACCCCTTTTAATGAATGATACGGTTAATACAAATGTCAGTTCTCAAAACACTTGGGCTTTAGTCTTGACAAATCCTTATCGTAGCATACACACATGCACGAAGAGTGTGGAAAGAGACAGATGTATTACGAAGTTTGAAATTCAAACTTGATTGAAAACCATTGGAGCTTTTTTATTTTACCTTAATAAGTCCTCTTTTAGAGCACGGGGATATTGTTTGGGATTACTGATTACTGCAGTCAGCATGATAAAAATGACAGAGGTAGAAACAATTACAAGCTGAAAAATAAAACATTGTTTGAAGGCAACAAAATCTATCGCATATACTAGAATTTCGGAAGAAACAAAATGGGAAAGACTTTCAATAAGACGCTATAAACATAGAATGATCACATTTTTTTAAAATGCACCATGGCACGATTCCTGGATGGCTACAGGTCTTAGCTCCACCAATTGTCCAGCAGGTAAGTAATAGACAACTTGGTGAATGACATGAACTCCAAACGACTTTTGCCAAGACTAACTTATATCAAATTTCTATTTTACCAAAATCTATTACAGAATGGAATCTTCTATATTTGGAGAATTGGAACAACTCTTCACTGTATTTCTTTAAGTTAGACTTTAACATGAATCTAGATAAAGTCCCAGCCTATTATTATCAATGTCAGAGATTGGTACAAATTGTACGTTCCAGACTTCTACTATGGCTCTAGCTCATTAAACCATTTCAGAAATTATTTGTCATTAAACAACAATTGATCCTGGGGTGCACCAGAAACCGCAAGACATTTTCTTTGAGACTGTACCAATGTTAGGTATGTTTTTGTTACTAATGGGCAACCCCTTACAATCGCTTGAGGCAAACTAGCTATTCGGCGCCGTCTGAAAATTCATAAAATAAACTAAGACATTTGTCTAAATTTTAGCATTTTTTTTATGTCTTCACACTTTTCTGGTATGACCCCTGGTGCATATTTTTATGTACCCTACATACACATACATCATCTGAGTTGATTTCAAAATTCAATTACCCCCTCCACAGTTATACCCCCCCCCCATAGCATAAAATATTTTCGTATCTTGTCTTTTAGTATGTAGCATCATGTTTCTGATATCAATACTTGTTAATTACTAGCTGATACAATCACAATATTGATGTTTGCACAATTTTCTTTTGAATATTTTATTAGCTAGTATCAAATTATGCATTTATCTGTTTATTCTCTATAATTTCTCAAGTTATTCAGATCATTTAACAAAGGATTATTATCAATTAGGAGAAAGCACAATGAAAGCTTAAGCCTGGTACCCATTCCGCTATATCTCTTGATGTGATATTTGATATACTTTCTATGATGATATCTAAAATATATATTGTTTAAATCAATACAGAGGGATGTTCATTTAATCCTTAAACGTATATAGATGACGATGAAATAGCAAACAAAGTAGTTGTTGAAATTGAAAACCAAAAGAAAATTTCCCAATCAATGTTTGAGTTAATTAAGTTCGTGAGTTATAATAACTTGTTGCATATCCTAAAAGAAAAAGCAAGAGAGGAGTCAATATTATTGATCAAATCAAATCCTGGAACTCAGGTACAAACCCACCTCTTGATGGTTTACAAGGATTCACTTTACAAGCATGGGTGTGAGATACTAGGAGACACTAAAATAAATCATTCTACGAAATAGATAATCTTAAAGATAGAATCGAACACATTATGTTGCATGATCCAAACATTATGTTGCATGATCCAAACATTATGTTGCATGATCTAAACATTATGTTGAATGATCCAACATTATGTTGCATGATCCAAACATTATGCTGCATGATCCAAACATTATGTTGCATGATCTAAACATTATGTTGCATGATCTAAACACTATGTTGCATGATCTAAACATTATGTTGCATGATACAAACATTATGTTGCATGATACAAACATTATGTTGCATGATCTAAACATTATGTTGCATGATCTAAACACTATGTTGCATGATCTAAACATTATGTTGCATGATACAAACATTATGTTGCATGATCTAAACATTATGTTGCATGATCTAAACACTATGTTGCATGATTTAAACACTATGTTGCATGATCTAAACATTATGTTGCATGATCTAAACACTATGTTGCATGATCTAAACACTATGTTGCATGATCTAAACACTATGTTGCATGATCTAAACACTATGTTGCATGATCTAAACACTATGTTGCATGATCTAAACACTATGTTGCATGATCTAAACATTATGTTGCATGATCTAAACACTATGTTGCATGATCCAAACATTATGTTGCATGATCTAAACACTATGTTGCATGATCCAAACATTATGTTGCATGATCTAAACACTATGTTGCATGATCTAAACACTATGTTGCATGATCTAAACACTATGTTGCATGATCCAAACATTATGTTGCATGATCTAAAAACTATGTTGCATGATCTAAACATTATGTTGCATGATCTAAACATTATGTTGCATGATCTAAACACTATGTTGCATGATCCAAACATTATGTTGCATGATCTAAACATTATGTTGCATGATCTAAACACTATGTTGCATGATCTAAACACTATGTTGCATGATCTAAACACTATGTTGCATGATCTAAACATTATGTTGCATGATCTAAACACTATGTTGCATGATCTAAACATTATGTTGCATGATCTAAACACTATGTTGCATGATCCAAACATTATGTTGCATGATCTAAACACTATGTTGCATGATCCAAACATTATGTTGCATGATCTAAACATTATGTTGCATGATCTAAACACTATGTTGCATGATCCAAACATTATGTTGCATGATCTAAACATTATGTTGCATGATCTAAACACTATGTTGCATGATCTAAACACTATGTTGCATGATCCAAACATTATGTTGCATGATCTAAACACTATGTTGCATGATCCAAACATTATGTTGCATGATCTAAACACTATGTTGCATGATCCAAACATTATGTTGCATGATCTAAACATTATGTTGCATGATCTAAACACTATGTTGCATGATCCAAACATTATGTTGCATGATCTAAACACTATGTTGCATGATCCAAACATTATGTTGCATGATCTAAACACTATGTTGCATGATCCAAACATTATGTTGCATGATCCAAACATTATGTTGCATGATCTAAACACTATGTTGCATGATCTAAACACTATGTTGCATGATCTAAACACTATGTTGCATGATCTAAACACTATGTTGCATGATCTAAACACTATGTTGCATGATCCAAACATTATGTTGCATGATCTAAACATTATGTTGCATGATCCAAACATTATGTTGCATGATCCAAACATTAAGTTGCATGATCCAAACATTATGTTGCATGATCCAAACATTATGTTGCATGATCCAAACATTATGTTGCATGATCTAAACACTATGTTGCATGATCTAAACATTATGTTGCATGATCTAAACATTATGTTGCATGATCTAAACATTATGTTGCATGATCTAAACACTATGTTGCATGATCTAAACACTATGTTGCATGATCCAAACACTATGTTGCATGATCCAAACATTATGTTGCATGATCTAAACACTATGTTGCATGATCCAAACATTATGTTGCATGATCTAAACACTATGTTGCATGATCCAAACATTATGTTGCATGATCCAAACATTATGTTGCATGATCTAAACACTATGTTGCATGATCTAAACACTATGTTGCATGATCTAAACACTATGTTGCATGATCCAAACATTATGTTGCATGATCTAAACACTATGTTGCATGATCCAAACATTATGTTGCATGATCCAAACATTATGTTGCATGATCTAAACACTATGTTGCATGATCTAAACACTATGTTGCATGATCCAAACATTATGTTGCATGATCCAAACATTATGTTGCATGATCCAAACATTATGTTGCATGATCCAAACACTATGTTGCATGATCCAAACATTATGTTGCATGATCCAAACATTATGTTGCATGATCTATACACTATGTTGCATGATCTAAACACTATGTTGCATGATCTAAACACTATGTTGCATGATCCAAACATTATGTTGCATGATCCAAACATTATGTTGCATGATCTAAACACTATGTTGCATGATCTAAACACTATGTTGCATGATCTAAACACTATGTTGCATGATCTAAACATTATGTTGCATGATCTAAACACTATGTTGCATGATCTAAACACTATGTTGCATGATCCAAACATTATGTTGCATGATCTAAACATTATGGTGCATGATCTAAACACTATGTTGCATGATCCAAACATTATGTTGCATGATCTAAACATTATGTTGCATGATCTAAACACTATGTTGCATGATCTAAACACTATGTTGCATGATCTAAACACTATGTTGCATGATCCAAACATTATGTTGCATGATCTAAACACTATGTTGCATGATCCAAACATTATGTTGCATGATCCAAACATTATGTTGCATGATCTAAACACTATGTTGCATGATCTAAACACTATGTTGCATGATCCAAACATTATGTTGCATGATCCAAACATTATGTTGCATGATCCAAACATTATGTTGCATGATCCAAACATTATGTTGCATGATCTAAACACTATGTTGCATGATCTAAACACTATGTTGCATGATCTAAACACTATGTTGCATGATCTAAACATTATGTTGCATGATCTAAACACTATGTTGCATGATCTAAACACTATGTTGCATGATCCAAACATTATGTTGCATGATCTAAACATTATGGTGCATGATCTAAACACTATGTTGCATGATCCAAACATTATGTTGCATGATCTAAACATTATGTTGCATGATCTAAACACTATGTTGCATGATCTAAACACTATGTTGCATGATCCAAACACTATGTTGCATGATCCAAACATTATGTTGCATGATCTAAACACTATGTTGCATGATCCAAACATTATGTTGCATGATCTAAACACTATGTTGCATGATCCAAACATTATGTTGCATGATCCAAACATTATGTTGCATGATCCAAACACTATGTTGCATGATCCAAACACTATGTTGCATGATCTAAACACTATGTTGCATGATTTAAACACTATGTTGTATGATCCAAACATTGTGGACAAGGCTTAATATATATTTAACCCTTCAAAAAAAAAAATACAAGGAGTTGACTAATGAGAGACATCAAAGACGGTTGCTAAGATATGTTCAAGAATACGTACAAGAAAATAGATAATTACTACAAAAATATTCAGTGTCTGAAAATGACTATATGTTGCTTGACAAATCAACACACAAGAGATAAGAGTTTCTTATGGTTCACTCATCATTTGAAACTGGTCAAGTATGGTCTTCTTTATATTTACATTGAACTGCTGCTCAAGTATTTTTCAGTTAAAAATTGCTCTGCTCACAAAACTTAAGAAGGTCACTTTTGTACACTAAATTTTCGAGTCTCATACAGCACTCGATACTTCTTTCGCTGTGTCCTAGGATTTAAGATAGGACCGCTCATTAAACTAATGCTTGATGAGTTGTTCAAGCTGATTGTGCATGTAATTTAACCGAGTTAACCAATAGCTATCTAATTAGTTCTGTATTGTTGCCTGACAAGACTTACAGTGATTGAACACAATGCAAGCCCCTGTTCGAAACAAGAGCTAAATAAGTTTTGTTTCTTCAGCTCTGTTGGAGTATCAGTGTATCATTGCATTTCTGACGCATTTGTTTGCTCTGCCAACAATGCTGTGCTTTTAACATACGCTGTCTATGTGTATATTCATGTATGCGAGTTTCACGGCACGCCTGAGTAACCCTGAATATTCAGTGCCAAGTAATTTTATGTATCAAAAAAAAAAAAAAAAAAAAAAAAAGACCAACGAAACGAAGATGAAGTCAAAATGTGTAAAATTCTAAAAATAAAAACTTAACATTTTTTTATATAAAAAGCGGTTTTTTAAAAAGTTCACGACCTTTTCAGCTGGAACAACATAACGAGACACCTAGAGTTAAAAGATTGCCTATATTAGTCGCCTTTTACGATATGTGGGAGGGCGCGTCAGCCCTAACCTACACTCCCGATGTGGGAGGGCGCGTTGGCCCTAACCTACACTCCCGATGTGGGAGGGCGCGTTGGCCCTAACCTACACTCCCGATGTGGGAGGGCGCGTCAGCCCTAACCTACACTCCCGATGTGGGAGGGCGCGTTGGCCCTAACCTACACTCCCGATGTGGGAGGGCGCGTTGGCCCTAACCTACACTCCCGAGTTCGCAGGGAGGACAGTATTGGAATATGAATACAGGATTTTGGATGTTAACATAGCTGTATAGAAGTGGAGAGTTCTTGATTACTCACTATTGCTTTGAGTCATTTTATTTTTTCAGTAATTGAGTAATTAACAATTTAAAACAACATCTACTGTGCCAGAATTTACCACACCTATACTATTGAAATGTTTTTTGCGTTCATTTTTGAAAAATAAACATATTTGTTCCTCTTTATTGATAATGTAATTACAATGTACACAATTCCGGGATTTGTCAATTAACTGAAGGAAAGAAAGAAAGAGCGAATCTAATTTTCAACTTACCTACATTCCTCCTAAGTTTCATCTGGAAAATATGCACACATTAGAATTGATTAAAATAAAAAATAATGTAGGACTTCCATGTCAAGTATCCTCCTAAAGCACTTTACTGAGAATCAGTATGTCAGCTATGAATGACTTTTAACTATTATCTGTTTTATACAAAGTAGTAAGGTCAAAGGCAATCTTGAGACATAATACTGAGTTGGGCCAATGTATCAGGTTAACAAGAATAGGAATACAGGAATAACAGGTGTATTTACTCTAGGGTCGCTTTCCAGCGACATATCAGGAACACTAGATATTTATTTTTACAGTATATATACCAGTGGTGGTTATACAAATATTCAAGGGTGAGCAAAGAAGGGTTTAACAAGGACTAAAAAGTATTTAGTAAAATACGCACAAACCTACATACACTTTTCAGCTGACCAATATTTGTCACACTTATAAGTGTTATACATGTTATCTTATTTGGTCTAATACAAAAGTATTATTTTCAAGCGACACTTGCGTTGTTGATAAAAAAAATCTACATTCGAACAAATAATGAAATTCATCACCGATTTCTCCACTAATACATAATACATATGTCCAGTCATGTCTAGGTATTCCTTCCCAACGTCCCTTGTCTACAGGAAATCTATGATTACTTGTTCTAAATTTTGTAAGTACTTTATATTTATCGAAGTGTTTCCATACGCTATTTCGTTTTGCATTCATATGAAGACATGGTCAGAATACGAATTACGAATGTGTTTCACTCAGGTTTTTTTTTAAGAAACTGAGGAGGCAATGGTGATCCTGTATGTGCGATAATGCGTACGTGCGTGCGTAATGTCGTGCAACCCATCTAGTACTCTTTACCCGTTTGGGTGTTATGTATACTGTAGGTTTACACAGCAGTATTCACTCTCTTACATGAGGAGGGGCTAGGCTAGGCTATAGGCAAATTACATTTAAGGGAAGGGAATGAAACTTGACAACGCTAATAAGATCATGTAGATTTAAGGGAAGGGAATGAAACCTGACAACACTAATAAGATCATGTAGATTTAAGGGAAGGGAATGAAACCTGACAACACTAATAAGATCATGTAGATTTAAGGGAAGGGAATGAAACCTGACAACGCTAATAAGATCATGTAGATTTAAGGGAAGGGAATGAAACCTGACAACGCTAATAAGATCATGTAGATTTAAGGAAAGGGAATGAAACCTGACAACACTAATAAAATCATGTAGATTTAAGGGAAGGGAATGAAACCTGACAACGCTAATAAGATCATGTAGATTTAAGGGAAGGGAATGAAACCTGACAATGCTAATAAGATCATGTAGATTTAAGGGAAGGGAATGAAACTTGACAACGCTAATAAGATCATGTAGATTTAAGGGAAGGGAATGAAACCTGACAACGCTAATAAGATCATGTAGATTTAAGGAAAGGGAATGAAACCTGACAACACTAATAAGATCATGTAGATTTAAGGGAAGGGAATGAAACCTGACAACACTAATAATATCATGAGACTGTGGCTCTTTTCTGCGGATATACAGTACTAAATAATAAAAATCCAAAACAAAGACCTATTCATTTCGGTTTAGATAGGTCAACTTCTATCAGACAACAATCAGCATATCTGAACAGTATTTTTTATTTCGAATACATCCAATCCCTATCAATATATAAAGTGAAAATTCCCCTTCTGTATCTCGGTTTACACTGCAGACATGTCATATATTTTGGTCCCAATAAGTCCTTTCTTTAAATAAACAAACCTCTTTATTCCTGACACCTCTATAGAGCGGCCAAACTGTTGGGTCTAAACAGCGTACCGATTAGGAAAGTTATACTCTGTCTGTGTGTGTGTGTGTGTGTGTGTGTTTCTTTTGTAACGGGTGAGGATACGAAGTCTAACTGTTGCAGTCGGAAACCGAACCCGGTTCTTCTGTCTCGCAGTCAAATGCACATACCAGACCAGATAGACTCGTTAGTAAGTGACATCTTATACCTAGACCGTTGCACTTTGTCAAAGTCTGAACAATGTTAATGCCTTTCAAATGATATTATACATGGGATTGAATCTATCAATAATTTTATACGGAAGAAAAATTCACTGGCAGTTTATTTTAATATTTACATTGCAAAATTTATCTCTGGGAAAATTCAACAAAAGTCAATTGTTTCAAGTGTCTTCAGGGCATTATTTAAATTTTTTCCCGTGAGACGAATAATGTAAATAAATGTATCTGTACTTATCGGGATGTTGACGTTTGAGTAATACGCTTTAATCGTTCCAGATATAGACTTGCTCTAATACACCTAACTTATGGGATAAAATCCGCAAAAACAACAAACCCCCCAAAAATCTCATAGTTTAGATAACTGCAGGAGATACTAGTAAATCAGGAATGATGCACGTTCGATCAAGTATAAGTACTTAAGTTTATAAATAAATAAATATAAATAAAAAAAAAAAAAAATAATGTCTTGCAGCCCCGTGTAATTCTTTTATTTGACAAATTATTCAGTTATTATTACACAGATTCCTATGTGAACTTTGTACAACGTCTCTTGGTCACGGTATACAGATAGGGTAATTTTTATATAAAAAAATTGTATACACTGACATAGGGACTTGGTTTCTGATGAGAGGATAACATAGCCTCGTTTGCGTGTTAAAGCCTGAACTTTTATGGTGCCATTGTTTAGCAAACAACAGGTCTCATAGTCACGAAACTTTCAGCACAAAAAAGCACACCGACTCCAAACTCCAAAGTGAAAAATCATAGCTCAAATCCCTAAATCATACTCAAAGTCCCTAAATCATACTCAAAGTCCCTCGATATAAACGAAATTTGGCATGTGTTTAGAGATCTTCACAATAAAAGAATTCCAGACTTACCTTATGCACGAATTTTTACGTATTGTACGCATTTTGCGTCATAGATGCGGATATACGGACGGACAGTCCAGAAGTGCTAATGTTGGAAATGATCGAAATTACATTACCATTTGTTTTGATTTCCTGCAACTATTGCTTTGTTTATTCTTAAAATAGCTCTGGTAAGTGAAGGATCGCAAGCTGATGGATGATTTACGTAAAAATGTCTTGAAAAATGAAAATCGTCTAGATTGTTTCATATAATTTGTATCAATTTCGCTACAAATTCTATAAATGTGGACTATATAATTTTTATCAATTTCACAATAAATTCTATAAATGTGGACTATATAATTTTTATCAATTTCACTATAAATTCTATAAATGTGGACTATATAATTTTTATCAATTTCACAATAAATTCTATAAATGTGGACTATATAATTTTTATCAATTTCACTATAAATTCTATAAATGTGGACTATATAATTTTTATCAATTTCACAATAAATTCTATAAATGTGGACTATATAATTTTTATCAATTTCTCTATAAATTCTATAAATGTGGACTATATAATTTTTTTTATCAATTTCACTATAAATACTATAAATGTGGACTATATAATTTTTATCAATTTCACTATAAATTCTATAAATGTGGACTATATAATTTTTATCAATTTCACTACAAATTCTATAAATGTGGACTACATAATTGTTATCAATTTCGCTATAAATTCTATAAATGTGGACTATATAATTGTTATCAATTTCGCTATAAATTCTATAAATGTGGACTATATAATTTTTATCAATTTCACAATAAATTCTATAAATGTGGACTATATAATTTTTATCAATTTCGCTATAAATTATATAAATGTGGACTATCTTCCTTCACGGCAGCTCTTTTTTGGGGGAAAAATCTGTATGGTCATTCCGGAATTCTGAAATTTTCATGACTTTAACCCCATTCAATGCATAGTTATAGTAGACCAACTTGTTGTCTCCATGTTCACACGAACTGTGCATAATGGTAATACACATATTAATCAAACTTAGTTGTCTCACGCTTAACAGGCAATCTTCTCTTAATCTTGTCTTCATTAAATACCGTGAAACCTGCTTTAGCGGACAACTCCATATAAAGAAACCTGTCCCTGAAGAACAGCATTTTATTAGCCTTTGTTTTGTTTTGCATACAAATTCCACGTGCATTCATGTATATAAGACACCTGTTTAGCTGTATTAATGTTAGTTCGGTGTATGTGCGAAAATATAGCACAGTGAATTCTATCTACATAGTTGAGTTTCCTTTGAAGGCTAAGGACGAACACATTTTTTACAGCTTCATAGTGTCACGTGAAATGTCAATCAGTGACATCACGAGAAGTCAGCTGCGCTCATCTTATAACAGAGCTCTTACGATAACCCGTATATTAATGGGTATATCAATATACAGATTTTTCAAAGTGCATGCTTTAAAAAATATCAATTAGCCAACTGTATGCTTTTAATAAGTTCGTCAACCAGAAGTTCATCCTGAAAAATGTAACAGAGTTGAATATTTAAATAAAAACCGAATATCTCCGATCTATTTGACAATGACACGAGCAATGTCAGTCAGTGACGTCACAAGACGTCAGTCAGCTTGCGGTTGGTTTAGCTTTGCCTATTTCATATTATAATCGTAAAAAATGTTCGCAAAGAGAACCCTTGGGGTAATGCGCATGATCTGCATAGTGGCTTACTCCGCACAGTGGGTTACCTCCCCTTACAGGTCAGTTAACGCCACTGGCACCACAAGATGAAATTTGCTTTCCATCGATTTAACATTATTTGCGAAAGAATTTGGCAGGCAGTATGGGGAGCAGTTTGGTGAAGAAGGAAAACATCCTAAATGCTGCTCTGCAGAGCAGTGTCGACGTGAGGAGAGGTTGGGTGTCCGTAAAACAAGATCCAAGCCAGCAACCTCTAGACTCAACAGACGACAAGTCGAGCTAAAGAAGATACGGCAGGAGCACCGGTCATTTAGAAGACAGTTCAGGGACGCTACACAAGAAGTAAAGGCTGGACCGCAACATTTGCTAAAGGTCCTCAGGGAAAGGCTGCTTACAGTTAAGAAAGCAGAACAACTTCGATAGAGGAGGAGAATCAAGTTACACAAGAGGGTGGCTTTTATCGCGAATCCCTACAAATTTGCTTCATCGCTACCGGAATAAGGGCGCTCTGGCCATATGAAGTATAGCAGAGTGGAAGCAGAAGAGTTCCTGAAACAAACACATTCTGACACTCACAGAGAACACGATCTGGGAGAGTGTCTGAGGATCCTATCTGTAGAACCACCACATTGTGCTTTAGCTAAGGGGAAGCCTTCCTGGAAAGATGTGTACGAAGTCCTAAGGAAAGCTAGATCTAGCTCGGTTCAAAGACCTAGTGGTATCTCCTACAATCTGCACAAGATGTACGCTAATTTACTTAGATGTCTGTGGGGACTGATGCGTGTAAAATGGAGGAAAGGGAGGATCCCTGCTTATTTACCAGGATGCTGAGGGTTGCTTTGTACCAAAGGAGAAGGGCTCCAAAGACATAAGTCAGTTCCGGAAGATATCGCTACTGAGCGTAAAGGAAAGATATTATTCTCTATATTGGCAAAGATAATAACTACGTACATGATAAGCAACAAGTATATCGATACATCAGTGCAGAAAGGAGGAGTCCCAGGATTTTATGGGTGTATTGAACACACAAGTGCCATAAGTCAACTCATCAGAGAAGACAGCATTCATGATGCAATTTGACCTTTGTATGGTTGGATCTTGCCAATGCCTATGGCTCAATACCCCACAAGCTGATTTAATTAGCTCTTAACCATTACCATATACTACAGGATGTACAGCAATTAATCAGGAGGTATTACAGCAATATCCAGCTACGATTTACGGCAGAGAAGTTCACCGCTTCATGGATTGCGCTGGAAAGAAGGATCATTACAGGTTGTACCATCTCCGTTATATTATTTGTCATGGGCATGAACCTCTTAATCAAAGGAAGCAGAATGGGAGAGTCAAAACCAATGGCAGAGATAAGAGTACCATCCAACAGGGGATTCATGGATGACCTGAGACGCACCACTGACACACATGTCCAGGCAAGATGTGTGTTGACAGCACTGGAGGAGACTGTATCAAGGGATCGCATGAAGTTTAAGCCAAGGAAGCCCAATAGCTTGATGATAAGAAACTGTCGGGTCACCTCCCAGTTTGTGATAAAGATCCAAGATGAGGAGATCCCATCCATCCTAGATAATCCTATCAAGTGCCTTGGCAAGTGGTTTAATGCGACGCTGAAAGAAACAAACGGCATCAAACGGCTAAAGAACCAGGAAGAAGGACGGACATGGATTGACAGATCAGGACTTCTAATTAAAAATTCAGGGCATGGATGTACCAGAACAGACGACTGCTTAGACTGGTCTGGCAATTGATTCTACACGCGATCGCAACGACAACTGTGGTGAGCTTATAGAGGACAATCAGCAAGTATCTGCGCAGACGGATTGGAGTTCCACCATCATTCACAGGAGTTGGGGTCTACACCAGGTCTGGAATGCTCCAGCTACCATTGACATCAGTGGTGAAAGAGTTCAATGTGGCCAAAGCAAGAGTACTTCTTATGCTGAAGTACTCGAAGGACAAGAAAAACGAAGCTGCAGGCATTGAAGTCAGGACTGGTAGAAAGTGGTCAGTCCAGTCTCCCGTGTAGTTAAATCAACAGAAAGGAGACCTCAGAACAAGGAAATAGTGGGAACAACCTACTCTGGAATACAAGGCTTGGGAGCAGGTCACACCCAGCGTTAGAAGAAAGCTGACCTAGCTACGAGAATATCAATGATCCAGGACGAGCTACGGAAAGTGAAGGAAGAGCGTCGACTATCAAAGATTGTCCAACTGGGAAGTCAAGGTGCATGGACCAGGTGTTCTCTACCAGAGAAGAAGCTAACGTAGTCCGATATCTGGAACTACGAGCCTCACCGGATCCAGTTTCTGCTGAGATCAGTGTATTCTCTTTTAACCATGTCCAACAAATATATCCAAATGGGGCCTCATTGAGAATCCTACGTGTCCTCTCTGTGGTAAAAGAGGTAGCCTAGAGCACATCATATCAACATGCCAGACAGCACTAATAGATGGCCGCTACAGATGGAGGCATGACAGGGTACTCTGAGAGCTAGAAGACATCTTGGCGAGGGAGAGAAAGAAGAAAAAACCAGCATCAATCACCAGGCCAAAATGTATCTACTTTGTCATAGAGGGAGCAACCAGTAGCACCTCACCACAGAGTAGGGGAATGCTCAATGAATCAGAGAGTTGGGGCATGGGTGGCGGTCTTGGGAAGAAATTGGTTTTCCCGGAAATTGTCCAGACGTCTTTACGTCCAGATGTAGTGATTTGGTCAGAGTCTAAAAAGAAGCTGGTGGCCATTGAGTTGACCTTGGGAGGAGATGTGTGACGAGGTTCATGAGAGAAAGTTGACCAAGTATGCAGAGCTGAAAGAGACATGCAAGAGCAGGGGATGGAGTACTTGATCGTTCCCAGTAGAGGCAGGAAGTAGAGGGTTTCCTGCTCAATCGGTCTGGAAGATGTTCGGTGCTCTAGGGATAACAGGGAAAAACCGCAAAGTGGCAGTTCAAGCACTGGGCAAAACTGCTGAAAGAATGTCCAGCTGGTTATGGATGAAGCATGAGGACAAGAGCTGGCTACCTACCACCAACAGGTAGTGACTGTTCAACACTGCCTACCACCAACAGGTAGTGACTGTTCAACACTGCCTACCACCAACATGTAGTGATTTATCAACACTGCCTACCACCAACAGGTAGTGACTGTTCAACACTGCCTACCACCAACATGTAGTGACTGTTCAACACTGCCTACCACCAACAAGTAGTGACTGTTCAACACTGCCGCCCCACCATCAGTAGGGTGTTCCAGGATAACGGGCGAAACACACAGTGATAGATGGTGCCGACTGATGATGTTGGTGGTGCAGAAGTGGATACAATGTTTTACAATACTCCACGGTATGGAGAACCGCCACGTCATTACACACAGCAGTCTGTACACAAATGACTTAAGTTTTGCGCTCGTTTCGTAGACTTTGCCTATTTAATCTATAAAGGTGTCCATTAAGGCAGGTTTCACTGTAAGTACACAAAAATCCGTTCATGATAAGTGACTTTGAGATTTTCTTTCGTACCGGGATATATTTTATTTTTTCGTCTACCTCAAGATATTTTTTTCCTTTCAACTAATTTAATGGATATAATTAGTTCTTTTTTTCTAAAAATTAGAAGTAGAATATTTTTTCAAACCATTTGGCAGCAGGACCATTTTATCAAAAATCCTATCCCCCCCCCCCCTTCCCTTCTGCCGAAAATTAAATCGTCGGTCCATTACATATATACATTTCTACAAGCTGAACTCAGACCATTATAGAACATTACACACCAAGATGTAGGAGCACTTGTCCAGCATAATTACGTTTAACAGCTGATCAAAACCTACCGGTGTCAAGTTCCCATATCTGGTCAATTAAAACATAGTTTGTGACCATATCTCACATTAACTTTACATGTACACTTCCGTCACAACACTTTCACAATCAAAATAAAATGCATCTCAAAATAAAGAATAATTCTTTCCCAATTATTCCACGGTAAATATCAGTTTCTGTCATGCGTGTTTCACAATGAAAGTCACAGTCAAACAAAACCTCTATTTTTAGATATGAACTACTTAGCTGGATACTGACCCAGAAGTATTTTACTCTGGTCTGACCCCAACTATCACATAGTAGACACTTAGCTGGGTACTGACCCAGAAGTATTTTATTCTGGTCTGACCCCAACTATCACATAGTAGACACTGCGATGGACAGATGACCTGGTTTTAATACTTACCTAATCTCATTCCGACTCCATTTGTTTTAGTTGATCAAGCGTCCAGATAGAAACTGAGTCACTCAACTAATAGGCTTTTGCTCAATAACATATACAGTCAGGAACCCAGTGGATCAACTATTAGGTTTTTTTTGCTGTAACATATATAGTCTGGAACTCAGTCGCTCACCAATTAGGCTTTGACACTATAACATATACAGTGAGAAATCTAGTAGCTCAGTTATTAGGCTTTCATTCTATAACATGTGCAGTCAGGAACCCAGTAACTGTTCTTTTACTCTATAGCATGTGCAGTCAGGAACCCAGTAACTGTGCTTTTACTCTATAACAAGGTTTTTTGTGTGCCCGCGGAATAGGTTATAATGAATAATAAAAATTTAAAAAATGGGTTAAGTTAATTGGTTGGTGCCCGCCACTCTCTCATAAACTCACAAATGTGCCCGTAGGCACAAAAAGGTTGGGGACCCCTGCTTTATAGCATGTACAGTCAGAAACCCAGTAACTGTGCTTTTACTCTATAACAGTACAGTCAGGAACCCAGTAACTGTGCTTTTACTCTATAACATGTACAGTCAGGAACCCAGTAACTGTGCTTTTATTCTATAACATGTACAGTCAGGAACCCAGTAACTGTGCTTTTATTCTATAACATGTACAGTCAGGAACCCAGTAACTGTGCTTTTACTCTATAGCATGTACAGTCAGGAACCCAGTAACTGTGCTTTTATTCTATAACATGTACAGTCAGGAACCCAGTAACTGTGCTTTTATTCTATAACATGTACAGTCAGGAACCCAGTAACTGTGCTTTTATTCTATAACATGTACAGTCAGGAACCCAGTAACTGTGCTTTTATTCTATAACATGTACAGTCAGGAACCCAGTAACTGTGCTTTTATTCTATGACTTGTATAGTCAGGAACCCAGTAACTGTGCTTTTACTCTATAACATGTACAGTCAGGAACCCAGTAACTGGGCTTTTATTCTATAACATGTACAGTCAGGAACCCAGTAACTGTGCTTTTATTCTATAACATGTACAGTCAGGAACCCAGTAACTGTGCTTTTATTCTATAACATGTACAGTCAGGAACCCAGTAACTGTGCTTTTATTCTATGACTTGTATAGTCAAGAACTCATTAACTGTGCTTTTATTCTATGACTTGTATAGTCAGGAACCCAGTAACTGTGCTTTTATTCTATAACATGTACAGTCAGGAACCCAGTAACTGTGCTTTTACTCTATAACATGTACAGTCAGGAACCCAGTAACTGTGCTTTTATTCTATGACTTGTATAGTCAGGAACCCAGTAACTGTGCTTTTATTCTATAACATGTACAGTCAGGAACCCAGTAACTGTGCTTTTATTCTATAACATGTACAGTCAGGAACCCAGTAACTGAGCTTTTACTCTATAACATGTACAGTCAGGAACCCAGTAACTGTGCTTTTATTCTATAACATGTACAGTCAGGAGCCCAGTAACCGTGCTTTTACTCTATAACATGTACAGTCAGGAACCCAGTAACTGTGCTTTTATTCTATAACATGTACAGTCAGGAGCCCAGTAACCGTGCTTTTACTCTATAACATGTACAGTCAGGAACCCAGTAACTGGGCTTTTTCTCTATGACTTGTACAGTCAGGAACCCAGTAACTGTGCTTTTATTCTATGACTTGTACAGTCAGGAACCCAGTAACTGTGCTTTTATTCTATGACTTGTACAGTCAGGAACTCATTAACTGTGCTTTTATTCTATGACTTGTACAGTCAGGAACCCAGTAACTGTGCTTTTACTCTATAACATGTACAGTCAGGAACCCAGTAACTGTGCTTTTTCTCTATGACTTGTACAGTCAGGAACCCAGTAACTGTGATTTTATTCTATGACTTGTACAGTCAGGAACCCAGTAACTGTGCTTTTATTCTATGACTTGTACAGTCAGAAACCCATTAACTGTGCTTTTATTCTATGACTTGTACAGTCAGGAACCCATTAACTGTGCTTTTATTCTATGACTTGTACAGTCAGGAACCCAGTAAATGTGTTTTTACTCTATAACATGTACAGTCAGGAACCCAGTAACTGTGCTTTTACTCTATAATATGTACAGTCAGGAATTTAGTAGCTCAGCTATTCGGCTTTTTCTCTACAATATGTTCAGTGAATAATTTAGTAGCTCAGCTATTAGGCTTTTACTCTATAATATGTACAGTGAGGAACCCACTAACTGTGCTTGTACTCTATAATATGTACAGTCAGGAATGTAGTAGCTTAGCTATTAGGCTTTTACTCTATAATATGTACAGTGAGGAATTTAGTAGCTCAGCTATTAGGCTTGTACTCTATAATATGTACAGTGAGGAATTTAGTAGCTCAGCTATTAGGCTTTTACTCTATAATATGTACAGTGAGGAATTTAGTAGCTTAGCTATTAGGCTTTTACTCTATAATATGTACAGTGAGGAATTTAGTAGCTTAGCTATTAGGCTTTTACTCTATAATATGTACAGTGAGGAATTTAGTAGCTCAGCTATTAGGCTTTTACTCTATAATATGTACAGTGAGGAATGTAGTAGCTTAGCTATTAGGCTTTTACTCTATAATATGTACATTCAGGAATTTAGTAGCTCAGCTATTAGGCTTTTACTCTATAATATGTACAGTCAGGAACCCACTAACTGTGCTTGTACTCTATAATATGTACAGTGAGGAATGTAGTAGCTTAGCTATTAGGCTTTTACTCTATAATATGTACATTCAGGAATTTAGTAGCTCAGCTATTAGGCTTTTACTCTATAACATCTACAGTCAGGAACCCACTAACTGTGCTTGTACTCTATAATATGTACAGTCAGGAATTTAGTAGCTCAGCTATTAGGCTTTTACTCTATAATATGTACAGTCAGGAATTTAGTAGCTCAGCTATTAGGCTTTTACTCTATAACATGTACAGTCAGGAACCCACTAACTGTGCTTGTACTCTATAATATGTACAGTCAGGAATTTAGTAGCTCAGCTATTAGGCTCTTACTCTATAATATGTACAATGAGGAATTTAGTAGCTCAGCTATTAGGCTTTTACTCTATAATATGTACAGTCAGGAATTTAGTAGCTCAGCTATTAGGCTTTTACTCTATAATATGTACAGTCAGGAATTTAGCAGCTCAGCTATTAGGCTTTTACTCTATAACATCTACAGTCAGGAACCCAGTAACTGTGCTTTTACTCTATAATATGTACAGTCAGGAATTTAGTAGCTCAGCTATTAAGCTTTTACTCTATAATATGTACAGTCAGGAATTTAGTAGCTCAGCTATTAGGCTTTTACTCTATAACATGTACAGTCAGGAACCCACTAACTGTGCTTGTACTCTATAATATGTACAGTCAGGAATTTAGTAGCTCAGCTATTAGGCTTTTACTCTATAATATGTACAATGAGGAATTTAGTAGCTCAGCTATTAGGCTTTTACTCTATAATATGTACAGTCAGGAATTTAGTAGCTCAGCTATTAGGCTTTTACTCTATAATATGTACAGTCAGGAATTTAGCAGCTCAGCTATTAGGCTTTTACTCTATAACATCTACAGTCAGGAACCCAGTAACTGTGCTTTTACTCTATAATATGTACAGTCAGGAATTTAGTAGCTCAGCTATTAAGCTTTTACTCTATAATATGTACAGTCAGGAATTTAGTAGCTCAGCTATTACTCTATAACATCTACAGTCAGGAACCCAGTAAATGTGCTTTTACTCTATAACATGTACAGTCAGGAGCCCAGTAACTGTGCTTTTACTCTATAACATGTACAGTCAGGAGCCCAGTAACTGTTCTTTTACTCTATAATATGTACAGTCAGGAGCCCAGTAACTGTGCTTTTACTCTATAACATGTACAGTCAGACATCCAGTCGCTCAACTATTAAAGTATTCGCCTAACCCCCTGGCAGTTTGTACCCCCCCCCCCCCCTTGCGATTTTAAAAATTAAAAGCATCAAGGATTTTTTAAAAAATGAAAAAATGCACACAACTTAGCCATTCAATTGATTAATTTATAACCTGATTATCGCCAAGGGGTACTTAACACTGTCATCTTGTTCGCGTTTCAAACCAAGCGGGAGTTTTCGGTGTAAACAATGAGCAGGCTAAGTGTCTTTTTCCTGTTCCTGGAAAATGTCCATTTTCATTCAAGAGGTGAGGGTCCTAGGACTACAAAGACATTGAAGGCAAAGCCTGTGTCGTCTGCATCCAATATGTGAAATGTCTACTTATTTACATTTTCCCCCTTAAAATTGAACAAACTAACAACTCTTATGTAGATGGCTTCAAATGGGACATAACTCCCAAAGTTACAGAACTACATCACTCATGTTGTCTGAAAAAATACACTCACCCAAGCAAATAAAGACACTGTGTTAGTAAAGAAATTCCTGTTTGGTTTGACACGCAAACAACATGGCAGTGTTAGGGACCCCTGGCGACAATAGGGTTAGAAATTATAAATTTATGAATGAAATTACTAAGTGTTGTGCATTTTTTTATATCATTGAAGCTTTTCATTTTTAAAATCGGTAGAGGGGTACAAACTGCCTGAGCAGTAGGCAAATACTATGGGCTTTTACTCTATAACATATACAGTCAGGAACATAGTCGCTAAACTATTAGGCTTTTGTTCTACAACATTTACAATCAGGAACCCAGTAGTAGGGTATTTACTCTGTAACATGTACAGTCAGGGACCCAGTAGCTGGGTATTTACTCGGTAACATGTACAGTCAGGAACCCAGTATCTGGGTATTTACTCTGTAACTTGTACAGTCAGGGACCCAGTAGCTTGGTATTTACTCTGTAACATGTACAGTCAGGAACCCAGTAACTGTGCTTTTATTCTATAACATATACAGTTGGAAACCCAGTCGCTCAACTATCAGGCTTTTACTCTATAACATATTGTAACGTTATAATACACAAATTTTATATTGAAATTAATTATATTATTCCTATGCACAATACCAGCTTTATTTATTGGATTTACTGAAACACATTCTTATATAGTATCGTGATCTCTCAGAGTAAAATTTATTTTTGTTCTAGTGTACTTGAGCAGTGTGGTGGGAGATAGCAGTGGCTTTATAAAGAATTATGGCATAATAGTTACAAGGCAGTCAAATTAAATGGCACTCATGTAATAAATCTACTTAAAATAACTTGAGATTAATAATTTGATTTACTTTTTTGAATTTTCTAGTGTTAAACAAAATTTAATATTGGTCATGTGATAATTATGTATGATTTCTGTTGGGATTTTGAATATAAGACCGAAATTCTTTTCTATATAGATGCTCTTTGACGCACTGACAGCTTTCTGCCATTGCACTGTCTGCACCAGTATTTATAGACTCCTGTTCACATCACATGACCTCCGCTAGCCAATCGCATGCTTGTCCGTCTCAGGGCTAGCTATGTCGGTAACCAAGTGAACTGTTGTAACTGCACAGAAAACTGCCTTTGAACACCAAATTAAGGCAGAATTAAGTTGTCCTGTCAATGTCCGTGGTGTGCGTATTTACTCTTAATCTTGTTTATACATTCATACATGTGATTCCGTAAAAGTTAACAAAACGGGATGTGAATTTCGATGTGAATCGAGCGAGAGTGCAACCTACTGATGATGCAATGAGTCGTAATGTGGTTCAAAATAGTCCCTATCAGTCTTATACCATTTTGAACCTTAAAATAAAATAACAAGTTTTGCATCGTAAAGAACTTACAATAGAGAACAGTAACATCAGTTCTAACATACTGTTGAAACAAACGTCCGACAAAAATGTGATTCTTCGGCTGGGCACATTGATCCCATCACAATTCTGTGTCACACTGCGTCTGTAACAGCACTCCACCGGATGGTTGAAGTCACTAATTAATTCACTAATATCATATTCCTGGCTTTGGTATACCATATTTCAAGAAGGTAAGACAATTCATTTATTAAACTATTCATGAGAAATTCCTGCATGACGCACACGTGGTTCGACTTAGAAACGAATAGGGTACGGTAACGTCCAACATGCGAACTTCTTTTCACTTGTTGTTGACCTGCCGGGACTTGTAGAATTGATGCCATCGAATAAATTCCTGGATACTCATCCCAACAGTATGACAATACAAGGGGACAAGTTTTTATACTCATACTTAGTATAAAACACAGAATACACGTCCATAGTAAATATTGATGGCGACTTAAGCAATGCCCGGAAGGGGGGGGGGGAAGGGCATTCGTTCAGGAGGAATGGAAAAAGCAATTTACACACATGGTAGTCATTATCAGTGATGAATAAAAGTGAGTGATCAATGCTACAGTCTCGTAGATGAAGCATCATTTCACACCCCAACATTTAATATGATATAATCTAGACACACTGAATGAATAATTGATTATGTATGGAAAACTCCACTTTTTTATTCATAAATGTATTACAATATACAGTCAGGAACCCAGTCGCTCTACTATCAGGCATTTACTCTATATTAGCTTCTTCACGTGAATTATATGGGAATGGAGGTGTTTTGAGTGCTCTGTAAAAATTATTCTTTTTTAAAGCTAATTTCAATATTATGCATATTTTTAAAAATGTATCGAATTGACTATTGTATGATGCTTTCCGTTCATGAGCACTAATGAGTAGGAGGAATCACGGTAGGAGGAGTAGAAGTAGTGTTTGTCTAAATGAATATTCCAGTAAACAGACTGCTACACAAAATAAAGATGGCGGCATTTCATCTAACGGTAAAATTGACATTTTTAGCAAAATTTTATGTTAGTGATTCAAGCTGGAATGCGAATTCTGTGTTGTTTGATGATTCTGTTTTAACTATGGAAAACTCTGCGTTCGAGCCTGCATCTCGGGGACTTAGTTCAAATGGGTCTGAATAATGTTACCAACAGCCCTCACAATGAGAAGATAGGAATAACAATCACTCCCTCGACTAATGAAGACATTATCGTTTATTTGCAAAGGAAGGACTCAAAAATCAATTCTGTTGACAAAGATTTTATTACATTGAAATTATTGGATAAAAAAAGGTCAGTAACTTTGAACCTGAATTGAAGAAGCTTTGGAATTTTGTGCGTGATAACATTAAGAATAATGATGAAAAAGTGTGCAAAATCAGTGACAAAGTTAACTCATTAGAGATTTTACTCACTGTAGCTTATGACAAGTTCTCACAATTTCAAAAGCAAAAATAAGGCATGCACGATGATTTACTATATATCAAGTCGCAATCCATGAGTATTAACTTGATCTTTGCCAATATAACGGAGGACGCGCATGAGACGACCGAAAAAATGGAGACCAAGTTACGTCAGTTTATAGTCGACAAATTGAAATGGCACATGATTTAGTAAATGAGATAAAGTTCAAATGTGTGCACAGGATTGGGGAGAAAAGTGTTCAGTCTCTAATCGAAATAGTGTGGCAAAACATTCAACTTGTTAAAGGATACACTGTGAGAAGGAGGAAAAATGAGCTAACAGGTACACGTTATTTTATGCGTGTGGAATTCCGTAACGAGATCGCCGATCGGAGAAAGTTTCTTTATTCTGAAGTTTAATGATGTCAAGCCATTCGGAACATCTTCGTCCCTTTCCTATGCTAGTCGAATAATTTCAACTCTCTGAAAAAGACTCTGAGGCAATCGTAGTGATACTTCCCAAATTGGTCAGTGTTTGACGGACGAACATCCGGCTAGATGTGCGAAGAACAGAGTTTTATAACATGACAGATCTTGAAAATAACATTCGACAACGTTTCAAAAATCAATGAAAAAATACCTGCACATATAATTTTCAATAGTATTCCTGCAACTGTGCAATGAAAAGAATTGAAGAAATCATTCGGTTTCAATTGTCTGCAACTATTGCTTGCGTGCTGTTAGTGATTACACGTTATTTATTCATTATGAAGTTACTATGACTTAAAAGCAACCACGGGCTTGAGGGCGGTTTAAAATGGCCATTATTTACATCCAAGGTTTTTTCTAGCATGCAATGAAAAAGGCCGAGGATGTTCCGATTTGCGGGTAAGCATGAGCGGATCAGCTACAACACAGTATGTCGATGGTTTACCAGTGAAGGATGGTGCGGTGTAGAGATACACGGGGGCTGGATTTAGAATGTTGTCATGGAACTTTAATGGTCAGGCTAAATTTGAAGAGGCTGACTTTATTTGCAAGCTTTTGAAACTATGATATTATATTTCTTTATGAATCTTGGGCAAATGAGCATTCACATTTTGACATACACGGTTGTACTTGTTATCATTGTTTTTTCTTCAGGAAATTCCAACATAAGAGATGTAAAAGGTGCAGTGTATGAATTGTTTTATTTGTTAGAAATTCTGCAAATCCTGGCATTAAAATTTTACGTAATTATTTTGATGATATTTATGAATAAATCTTGATAAGCATTGTTTGATGATGAAAATGATATTTATCTGGCTGGAGTTTATATCTGGGTTGAAAACTCGCCGGACCTTTTGTTTACTATTACCAGCTTATTACAAGTTGACATTAACAGCTTTGGATATCAGGGAATAGTACTTTTATGTTGGTGAATGGAATGCACGTGTTGGTAACGGTTCCAGGTTTAATTACATTGTATGTGACAATTTTGTGAATAGGATTGATGAGGAATACTATTGTCCCGATTTGTCCATTTCACGCAGTTCAATGGACACAGGTTGTAATTCACGTGGCATAACATTACTAGATTTGTGTAAAATGAAATTCGTTCCGTTTAGCTGACGGTAGACTGGATTGTGACTATTTAATTGGATCTTTCATTTAAGCCCATAGAATGTTATTGATTTTTTGGTTTTTAGAGAATGTGATTTTTCATGTATTTAACATTTTCAGGTTGAAAAATGTTGTGAATGGTCGGATCATGCCCCTATGTCATTTATGATTTTGTCTAATACAAAACTTGACATTCAAGTTTTGTGTGTAATGGCATTAAATTGAAATGTAGAGGAGGTTTAAGAGATGAGTTTACAAGAGGTTTAATTACTAAATTGACAAATTTTAATTATGTTACGCAAAATTTACAACAGCTAATAGAGATTCTCTTAATAGTTGTTTAAATCACTTTGTATCTGTAATTCATGAGGTTGCCGAGCATTTTTTACGAAAATTACTGTTATTACTAAGGGATCGTATATACGTAATAGTGTAAAGAAAAAAGCAGAATGGTTTGATTCTGACTGTATTAGTGCTAAAACATTGTATATTAACTCTCTGAGCAAATTCAACTTTTGTATTAAAAAAGAGACTAGATTAGAAATGTGTATTAATAAGAACAACTAAAAGAAACTTGTGCGTAAGGAGATACAAATGTTTCATGCAAATAAAATTAGGAAAATTGAACACTTACGTTATAGTAAACCCAGTGATTTTTCGAGGTTATTTTCACGTAAAAAGGCTTCCAATGTACGCAATATTAGTATAGACTCTTTCTATAAGTATTTTTTAATTACATGTTAGTATTGCAACTGTTATTAACGATGAAGCTGAGAAATTTTGTGATTATAATGATTTTGATTCCGTAAGTAGTAATTCATGCATATTACAGTTGCAGAGGTAGAATTGATCATACGCTTTTTAAAACGCAATACATCTCTGGCTGGTGACCAATTGTTCAATGAATATTGTATTGAATCTGTAGATATAGTGGCATCACATCTTGTACTTATTTTTAATGCTATGTTAGATTCAGGACATTTTCCAGTTAAATAGTCCGGGGGTATTATAGTGCCTTTAGTTAAGAAAGGTGAGCATAATGATGTCAATAATTATAAAGGTATAACTTAAGTTAGTTGTTTTTAAAAAGTATTTACTGGTATCCTAAATAAAGGAATTAATTCATGGGTTGAAGATAAGGACCAATTACGTAATGCTACATTTGGTTTTAGAAATGGTCGTTCAACAATAGATGCTATTTTCGAACTAAATTCATTTGAGCAAAAATATTCATTCAGCAATGGACGTTTATACTGTGATTTTATCGATTAAAAAAAAAGGCTTTTGATAACTTATACCATAATGGTCTTTGGTATAAATTGTATAAATTTGGTAAATTGCTTAGGATCATACGAGATATGTATACAAATCGAATTATGTGACGTGGATGTCACTCCTACTCTTGATTTTATTTCGATTGTGCTATTGGCTTAAAGCAAGGGAGGTATTGTCTCTTATCCTTTTTTTCTCTTTTCCTGGATGACCTTGAACTTTGTCTGCAAGACAATGTTAATTCTGGCACAATGCTAGATGATATTATATTTATATTGATGTTATTTGCTGATGATATGATTGTACTTGTTGAAACCCCACAGGATTTGTAGCATAGTTTGAATTTGTTAGAAATATATCGTAAAAAATTGCGTTTAGAAGTTAATACTGAGAAAACCAAATAATGATATTCAGCAAAACGAGGACCTGTAAGAGCCTCTAAGAAATGAACCTATACAGGTAAACAGCTACATGTTGGTAATGACTTTAACTATTTAGGTATTGTGTATAAATACTACGGATTGGTAATGACTTTAACTATTTAGGTACTGTCTATAAATACTACGAATTGGTAATGACTTTAACTATTTAGGTACTGTCTATAAATACTACGGATTGATAATGACTTTAACTATTTAGGTACTGTGTATACATACTACGAATTGGTAATGACTTTAACTATTTAGGTACTGTGTATAAATACTACGAATTGGTAATGACTTTAACTATTTAGGTACTATGTATAAATACTACGAATTGGTAATGACTTTAACTATTTAGGTACTATGTATAAATACTACTGATAACATTTCGTTAAATCAAGAGGCATTAGCCGAAAAAGGTCTTAAATTACTCAGTACCTTAATTGTCAATACACGTAAATATGATTTGGAGGCAAAATGTATATGTCAACTGTTTGACCCATTTCTGTTTTCTGTACTAAGTTATGCATGTAAAACAAAAACAACAAGAATATATATATATATATGTGTGTGTGTGTGTGTGTGTGTGTGTGTGTGTGTGTGTGTGTGTGTTTTCAAAGTCAACAGAAATTGAAAGTGTTCATTTGAATTTTTTTTTCTTCAAATCTTGTAAGTGTTAAGTTTTGAGTCTTTCATATGCAATATGGAAATATATGGTGAATTAGGAAGATACCGTCTTTATGTATCCATATGTACGATTTGTTAAGTATTAGTATTCTATTGTAAATGCTAGTAACATTATTGTAAAATATTTATACAACTGATTATTAAGACAATGTTGTTACTGTTATACAAACTGCAATTTTAAAACCTTATTAGATGCATATGGTTTTTCATATGCTTGGAATGACCCATTTTTCGTTTTATATTTAAGCAAAGAGTTTTAAATGTATTTATTCAAAAACAAATAATTGCTATTCTGAGTTTTAAATATATTCACTCAAAAACAGATAATTGATATAAAGAGTTTTAAATCTATTCATTCAAAAACAGATAATTCATATTCAGAGTTTTAAATGTATTCATTTAAAAACAGATACTTGATATTCAGAATACTTTAAGAAAAATTTAAACAATTATTTGAATTTGAAGATTATTTGAACATTTTGCATTCTAAACTTAGAATTACTTTTGCTAAAGTGAGATTATCATCGCACCAATTGTAAATTGAAACGGGTCGTTATGCTGTAAATAGAATCAAATTGAAAAGGGCCGTTATGCTCCAAATAGAATCGAATTGAAACGGGCCGTTATGCTCGAAATAGAATAGAATTGAAACAAGCCGTTATGCTGTAAATAGAATCGAATTTAAACGGGCCGTTATGCTCTAAACAGAATCGAATTGAAACCGACCCTTATGCTGTAAATAGAACCGAATTGAAACGGGTCGTTATGCTGTAAATAGAATTGAATTGAAACGGGCCGTTATACTGTAAATAGAATCGAATTGAAACGGGTCGTTATGCTGTAAATAGAATCGAATTGAAACGGGCCGTTAAGCTCTAAATAGAATCGAATTGAAACAGGCCGTTGTGCTCTAAATAGAATCGAATTGAAACAGGCCGTTGTGCTCTAAATAAAATCGAATGAGAGCATCTCTATTGTATCGGACCGTTGTGCTCTAAATACAATCGAATTGAAACAGGCCGTTATGCTCTAAATAGAATCGAATTGAAACAGGCCGTTATGATCTGTATATAATCGAATTGAAACGAGCCGTTATGCTCTAAATAGAATCGAATTGAAACAGGCCGTTATGCTGTAAATAGAATTGAATTGAAACCGGCTATTATGCTCTAAATATAATCGAACTGAAACGAGCCGTTCTGCTCTAAATAGAATCGAATTGAAACAAGTCGTTGTGCTCTAAATAAAATCGAATGAGATCATCGCTATTGTAACGGGCCGTTATGCTCTAAATAGAATTGAATTGAAACAGGCCGTTATGCTCTAAATAGAATTGAATTGAAACAGGCCGTTATGCTCTAAATATAATTGAATTGAAACGGGCCGTTATGCTCTAAATAGAATTGAATGAGAGCATTGCTATTGTGTCGTTTGAACACAAATGATTTAGAATATGATTATCACTTTGTATTAGTTTGTTCTGTGTACCACCATCATCGAAGGGTATATATATGTTCTTATTATTACAAAAGATCTAATGTTTTCAAATTTATAGAACTCATGCAAATTAAATAAAAGAATTATTGTGATTAAACTAACAAAATACGTCTACGAAGCAAATACGTCAACGAAGCAAATACGTCTACGAAGCAAATACGTATACGAAGCAATCGACTTAAGAAAGGCGCTATTATAGTTTGTATATTTCTGAAATTTGTCATGTTGCAAATTCGTACATTCAAGAATCTACCCTCGTTCTTTGTTAAGTTCAACCTCATGTAATATATTGAAAATAGTAACAGGAATTCTTAGTTATACAGTTTATGTACGATTATGTTGCTTTGCATTTAGATGTTTCACTCATTACATATTATATATTTTTATATATTTCATATATGTTTGTATTCTTTTTCTTGATATTTTTCTCCATACTGATGGATGAGAAACTGTTTTGTTCTTGTGGGTTTAACGCCATTTTTCAGCACATGATATACATGGCGGCCAGTATATTTTGGTGGAGGATGAACCCGGGAAGAATCACCGACCCATGGAAAGCTACTGGCAAGGTAGAATCACCGACCCATGGAAAGCTACTGGCAAGGAAGAATCACCGACCCATGGAAAGCTACTGGCAAGGAAGAATCACCGACCCATGGAAAGCTACTGGCAAGGAAGAATCACCGACCCATGGAAAGCTACTGGCAAGGTTTCTCACATACCCACGCTGGCCGAGATGAGACTCGAGCCCACGCGGACAGAGGTGAGGTGTGAGCTATCTGTAAAGCCGAGCGCCTTAGACCACTTGGCCACCAGGGACACTGATGAGAAACTGTATAGTTTAAGTCCGAAAAACGTTTCTGTTCTGTTCTGTAACATATACAATCAGGAACCTAATCGCTGAGCTGTTAAGCTTATACTCTGTAACACATAAAATCAGTAACTCCGTAACTGGGCTTATACTCTGAAACATATACAGTCAGTAACTCCGTAACTGGGCTTATACTCTGTAACACATAAAATCAGTAACTCCGTAACTGGGCTTATACTCTGTAACACATAAAATCAGTAACTCCGTAACTGGGCTTATACTCTGAAACACATAAAATCAGTAACTCCGTAACTGGGCTTTTACTCTGTAACATATACAGTCAGTAACTCCGTAACTGGGCTTATACTCTGTAACACATAAAATCAGTAACTCCGTAACTGGGCTTATACTCTGTAACACATAAAATCAGTAACTCCGTAACTGGGCTTTTACTCTGTAACATATACAGTCAGTAACTCCGTAACTGGGCTTATACTCTGTAACACATAAAATCAGTAACTCCGTAACTGGGCTTTTACTCTGTAACATATACAGTCAGTAACTCCGTAACTGGGCTTATACTCTGTAACACATAAAATCAGTAACTCCGTAACTGGGCTTTTACTCTGTAACATATACAGTCAGTAACTCCGTAACTGGGCTTATACTCTGTAACACATAAAATCAGTAACTCCGTAACTGGGCTTTTACTCTGTAACATATACAGTCAGGAATCCAGTCGTTCTACTATTAGGCTTTTAATCTATAAACATTGCAGTCAGGAACTCGGTAACTGGGCTTTTACTCTGTGACATATACAGTCAGGAATCCAGTCGCTCTACTATTAGGCTTTTAATCTATAAACATTGCAGTCAGGAACTCGGTAAATTGGCTTTTACTCTGAAATAAGTATATACAATCGGGAACCCAGTCGCTCAACTATTAGGCTTTTACTCTATAACACATACAGTCAGGAACTCGGTAACTGGGCTTTACTCTATAGCATATACAGTCAGGAACTCGGTAACTGGGCTTTACTCTATAACATAGACAATAACATATATAAACAGGAACCCAGTCGCTCATTTTTTATACCTATTATTCTATAACATATACAGCTTAAAACCCATATAACTTTAACATTTCTCGTCCAATTCTCATCAAATTCTCACAACATTTGTCCGTTTATCGGAGAGGTCAATTTGTTATTCAGCTGATTTACCTTTTTAACGAATCGGCAATATCCAATGCATTGGATTGTCTGCTCACACTATATAGTGCAGTTTCCCCAAATGTGCTCGTCTAAGTCCCACCAACGCTTATTTACATAAGAAAAATTTTATTGCGCGGAAAAGATTCGAGTTTACAAGTTTATCACTTACACGCAAATATATAACAGTTATAGATTTTAGTAACATAAAAGCAATTCTTTGTAAGTTTCTTTATCAGCTGAAAATGTACATATTTCCTTCATTTTATTCCATTTTATGGAACTAGTACCCACAAGCTATGATGTTTAACGGCACCACAGCACAAAGTGTCTATATGATGCCAATTATAAGTAAAGTTCTAAAAATATGAAAATGAAGAATTGCACAAAACTTTTGGAAGTTTGCTTACAGATCTCAGGCTTGAAATGCAACAAGCAAAATAAGCTTTTAACAATTGTAAAATATATGAGAGAGAGAGAGAGAGAGAGAGAGAGAGTATTTTACAGTTGTGTTCAAAACAATCAACACACCTTTAAATTAATAGAATATTCCCTTTAATTGATCCTTTTAATTATTCAAACATTCATAACGATTTTTCCATCTTTTGTTACAATAATCTATTTTTTCACAAGTTTGAGAACAATTATTTTCAATGCTTCGTCGTCAAAATCATCATTTATCACACACTTGAATAATAATTTTTCTCCATATACAGAAGAATTTTAAACAGTTGTCATACCAACAGAAAGCTGTATGGGTTTGACATCCCTTCTGTCTGATTCATTTATCAATGTTGGTTCTAAGACATTACTTTTATCTATAATATAGAAAATTGCTCTCTTTGGTACTCGTGCACAGCTCCACTCCTGTGGTTACTTCATCTTGCAACAACTTTGGTACTCGTGCACAGCTCCGCCCCTGTGGTTACTTCACTTGTAACAGCTTTACACGAGAATTTCTCATTGTAAAGAGTAGTGCACAACGTTGTTCGTGCCGATAGATTTGTAATTTTTAATCGTTTCACAGAAAAAAAACAATAATTTCCATAACAGTAATTGCGTTAAAAGTGCTGTTAAAACCAACAAACAATAATTTTTTCCGATATACTTTCGACAGCAATTGTAGGAACAACTAACTGTTTTGTGTCAATTGTCATAAGATGTGTTGCGGATGGCGTCTCAGCGATCGAATTATCTTGAACAACATCCCAAAAGTCCATATCACCAAGAAAAAAGCTGAAACCATTTTTAGGCAAATATTTGACATACTATCGTATTTACATATTCGCTTCTCATGAGGACCTTCCGCGCAATGACGTGTTTGGCGCCCAAACAATCCGCACTGCACGGTAACAATCGACTTTCAAAGTTGCCCGACCTCAGAGGGCGCTACAGGGAATGCTGAGGGCTAATATCTGACTTGATTGTTTAGACCAGACACTCACCGAGAATCAGTTGCGTGTGAAATCGCCTTATTGTTGTCGGGAAAATAAGATTATTGAGCAGGCTGCGTTTACATGTTCACATGTGCACGCACACAGAGTATGCTTCCCATTACGATTGACGTACTAGGGGTGGATCCAGGGCCCGGAGAAAAAAATGAGCGCAAACAACAGGAATGATTTTGAGTACATTTTCTTTACAGTTCGATGGTTAAAAGTATGCCCTTTAAACGCTTAAAAATACATCACACAGCATTTAGTTATCTAAACTTGTAGATTTGTGTGATTTACTTATTTCGTTTGTAAGGAGTCCTCAGCGTAACGATAAATTAAATAATGTCAGATTCCACCAGTTGAGTTTGGGATGGGCCTTGAAATCAACGATTTTTAGGCAAAATATAATTTTAAAAATATCTTAGTTTACTCTTTTTCAGAAATTAAGCTCGCTAACTTATTTGTTTCTCTGCAATTATGCAAAGTGAATTTCAATGCAGTTTTTCTTTTAATATCGAGTAACATCGTCGTTATTACAAACTATTTAACTTACCTTTCTTTGTTTATTCCTTCTTCCTTCATGAAACTTTTGCATTTTTCTTTAGTTTGTTTGTGGAGTTTTCGTTCCACATATTCTTCCAAATATGACGAACGTACTGATTTATGCCATATTTAAAGTCAGTATATGCTTTATGTTATGTATGATGTTTATATAATATTATATATTTTAGGAAATTATAAATGTTTCTTCACTTTAATATTTGCTTAAATCTTAATGTTTATCAGGAAAAACATGTTTAACTAGTGTCCTTGAATTAGGTTGTTTTGATCAATATGTTTTCTCAATTTGAAGGTCAAGGTTGATTTTTGTTTACAAGTAAAATTCCATTAAGATGACACATGTTCTAGAACATTCTGTCATGTGACCAATCTTTATATATACCATGTTTGGTGGACATTTTTTCAGTTTTGACATTACCATCAGTCTTGTAAAGAGCTATTACAGTTGTGAAAATTCATTCCAAATTCTAAGAGAGGAATTATTTTAAATATTCATTGGATTATAACAGTGCTCACAAACGTTTGGATTTTGGATTTTTAATTGATGATTTTGGAATTTAGCTGAACTTATTCAGAGATTTTGGAATACTTCATTTTGACATCAGCACATCAAGATTACTAGTACATCAGGACTTTGGAGACCATTAGCACATCATAACATTCAAGGACACAGCCGTGAATTCGGAACATTCTATATTTAGGACTTGTGATTAGAACAATCATTCTTATTGGATTATTAGGATTTCAAAACACATTACTGTAAGTGACTTTTTGATTTTTCATTTTAATTATCTAGTAATAAATTGCTTGTTGATTTTTTTACTTGATTTGTTGGTTTCACTTTCTTTCTGTTACATTTTTCTTAGACCATAGAGTCGTAACATTTATCTGCCCTTTCATTACCTTTATACCAATGTGACTAGGCAGCCAACAGTACAGAATACTTTTCCCAGATTGTATGAGAACATCATGTTTCTGTAATATCTGGGATATTAACGGTTAGTCAGATTTAAGATTTTGCAAGGCTTTCAGTGTCGAAAGGGAATCCGAAAAGATGATTAAATTTGTTTTTGAGAGGTTTCAACGTAGTTTAAAGCTTTGAGTTCAGCTGTAATGTCTGCAGTAAAAGTGAGGCTTTTCAGGTAACCTGCTCGAGATGGTGCCATGGCGTGTTGTTATGGCAGTTCCGACTTTGTCTTCATCTTTCGAAGCGTCTGTATACATGGATGCATGGCTACGATAGGAGGCTCTGATTTCATTTAATTTACTCTGACAAAGGAAAGGATTTGTTGAGGGCTTTTTGAATTCGCAAAGGTGAAATATTGTTTTCGGAGGTTTTGAACACCACGGTGGTGATTTGGGAACACAATTTGCAATATTTCGAACATTGATTTTTGCTGTTTCTAAGTGATGACAAATTCGTATGCCAAAAGGTGGAATGAAGGTTGGTTTCTGAGTGAATAAGGTTTGGTATTTGGACCTAAACACTACATTATATTAGATGGATTAGGAGATTGTTTGATGGCATACTGAAGAGCCAGTTTCGTTTTCTGAGATAAAATCATGGTTCTTTTGCCTCAGCATAAAGGCTTTTTAAAGGGAAGTTCTAAATGCACCCAGACAGAGTATAAGTCCCTGACTGTGTATCGGATCAAGCATCTGCAGGTAAGATTTACAAGCTGATCCGTACACAATCGAGCCTTAATCAAGTTTGGATCTTACTAATGACCTGTATAACCGGAGACCTTGCGATCTGCTCCCCAATCTGGCAATCTCTGTTTGCCACGACTCGTATGAAATCCAGGGCTTTTTACATTTGTCCCTGACTTATTTAATACGTGGAAGAAAGGTTAGTTTACGATCAAAAATAATCCCTAAAAAAATTTGCTCTCCTCAACAACAGGAATAAAACAACTGTCAAGATCGAGCTTTGGGTCATCATGAATACGATGTAATCGGCAGAAATGCATACAGTTAGTTTTTTATTTCGAAAATTTGAACCCGTTTTCTTCTGCCCATTTCTGAATTTTGTTTATGCTTATCTGTAGTTGACGTTCAATAGTATGCATACTCTTTTATTTATAGCAGATCAAAAAGTCGTCATGAGCAGTCAGTTCCTGGATTACGACATTTCATTATGCTGTTTATTTTGATGTTGACTAGGGTGACTGGCAATATGCTACCCTGAGGTACACCCATCTCCAGAGGATAGCTTCCGGAAAGAGTGCTGCCTACCTTAATTCGGAAGTTTCTATCTTTTAAAAAATTGGAGATAAAGTTAGGTAGGCGGTCCCTTAAACCCAAGTTGAATAGGTTATTCATTATGCTGTAATTTTATGTCGTGTCGTAAACTTTCTCCAAGTAGAAAAAGACGGCACCTATATGTTCTTTCTTTATAAAAGCTTCTCTAATAAATGCTTCGGGTCTGACAAGATGGTCTATTGTGCGTCTCTGGCGTCTAAATCCACATTGAATGTCGGATAGAAGTTTGTTGGAATCGAGGTACCAGAGTAGTCTATCATTTGTCATCCGTTCTATGGTTTTGCAAATACAGCTTGTTAATGTTATGGGACAATAGTTGGAAGGATCGGTTTGGTCCTTTCCAGGTTTGGGCATGGTATCACCGTTGCTTTCTCGCCAAGACTGCGGGAAGTTGCCAGTTTCCCAAATCTTATTTAAAATGTATCATCTGGTCCAGCTGAAAGTGGTCACTACCACATAAGTTGTCACCATCTTCCCAAGATAAATCAAATAAAAGAGATGGACTGCTAATAGTCAAATCTAAGGATGAGTAGGATCCTGTGGCAGGATACAGGTAGGTATACGACTTATTATTAAAAAGGCAAAGATTGTGTTTTGGAACAAAGTCTTGTATCTTCTTACTTTTCTGGTTAATATTTTTACAGCCCCAAAGTGTTTTGTGGTCGTTAAAGTGTCCAAGCAAAGCAAAAGTCTTCCACAAATTTCCAGGCCCCAGAAAAGCTGATGCCTTTCTAGTGTTTTACGTGTTGCATCTCCTTCCTTAGTTTCCACTTCAGACAGTCTCTGGGGTATGGGAAATGTTCTGCCTGCCAATTTGCATAAGAGAATTTCTCTGAGAAGGTATCCATAGTTCCCCTCCTGCCCGCATCTCGGACAGAATTGTTTCCTCTTGCAGCAATATTTGTGATGGTCATTTTTCTGGCAGTTGAATCACCGCAAAGGATTGGGAATGAAAGGGTCAACGGGGATATTTAAGAACCCCGCTTTGATCGATGTAGAAAAAGTGGCGCAGTTGAACGTCAGTATGTAAGTATTTGTGGAAATCAGGCGGATGTTGATTCGTTTCCCTTGTGAGACGTTCTGAGAGCTGAGATTTTCGAGCATCTCAGCCTCACTGCAGCCATCCTGATTTCTAGATCGAACAACACCTCTCAACGAGGTGAGAAATTTGTGTGGAAATATCTTAATAGGTATCTCCACAAACCGCGTTGAGCAAATTAGATTATCAGAGCGAGCTTTGCAGCTACAATCTACAGGTAGTTGGACCGATCTAAGTTGTATACACTTCTTGGCTCTCCAGCCAAGCATTGAAGCGCTTTGGATAACACAATATGTAATAGCTTGGTTAGATTTTTGTTTTCATCATTGGATTCAATGATGAGAAATCGTGTGACCAATTTCCTTGACTCGAGCGAGCGAGTTTCCTCTTTCGAGTTGCTGGTTGAAATATTCCTGGTTCTTATGAGACTAGGTCTCACGCTAATGATTGACCTTTTGGTTGGTTTTCCCATAACGTCAGATTATTATTTCGTCTCCTGTGCTCCCCACCCGTCTCGGGGCCCAACAAGGTGATAGAGATGTATGCTTATTTATAGCGTTTCTCACGTCCAGGATACACGGGGTGAGATACTCGAGCAAAGTAGAAACTTTATTCAATGACCCTTGACACCGCCCTCAGAGGCTATGTCCTTTGTAGGATTTTGTGAACAGCACCATGTTGATTAATTACAAAGGTCACTTTTAAACTGTATGCAAAACAGTTAAACTGAATACCTTTAACATGGCCCCTGAAGCTTGACATTACTAGCCGATTGATCAGACATGGCCCTTCGGATCACCCTTCTAACTGAAGTTGAGGCCAAAGTAGTGTGTTGCATTGGAGTGGCAACCATCGACCTCTTCTCTACTCAACTCGAGAATCCTCTCCGCCAACGACACAAGAGACAACCCACGGCAACAGGTTGCCTCCACCCAGTCACCTCTTACAACATGCAGCGAGGACGCATCGTCCTATTCTACAATCCCGAACCCTGAGGGGAATTGGATCAAAGAAAATCAAAGATACATCTACTATTCATCCTAGCATACAAGCTATTCATGACAATAAATCACTTGAAAACTACCAATCTCTCAAACTGATACCTGAAGTGCCAGGGCACATTTTCAAATTTGTGAACGGCTTTGACACAAAGAAATCTACAGGTGTTGAAAACATACCTCCTAAAATTCTAAATTATGTTCCCCAGGCTTATGCTCAGAAAGTAGCATACTCTATGATACTTGTACTGACCAAGGGGAATTTCCAGATCGTCTTAAAAAAGCACAGATAACCCCAATCTACAAAAATCTGATCCTATGGATAGGGGCAATTACATTCCAGTCAGTGTTTTACATGCTCTTCCAATATTTTGGAAAGACTTCTATGCAATCAGCTTCAGTTGCATACAGGGGTAAATTCTATGTTAGAAATATTCATTGACAATTTTTTTTCATTCATCAGTATTAAAAAAGCAGTGTTACATTTATTGTCGAGTGAACGCAGTAACATTTGGTGTATGCCCAAATTTAAGATATGTCATGTTTTGCTGCACAGTCTTTGAGATTATTACAAACAATGTTACAATATTCCCTCAACCGTAGATGGGAGAACAGTAAGAAAAACACGTCTTGATTTATTGGCAGTTTGAAATCAACTGACAAAAAATCAGGACATACATTCTTATTGGTACATTTTTACTTACACAATAAGAATCGTCTATTCTGACTGAGTTTTTAATATATTTTTTCTCCCCCGATTCAAGACATGCACTGCCAACCATTACCTATATATTGCCAAGCTAAAGATTTTTTGTACTTTAACATTTTTCCGTGCTAGTTTTGGAAAAGATTAACGTTAGTCAACCACCCAGTTTATTTAATATACAGCCCGTATTTATTTAATATCCCACAGTAACATAAGCCTTACTCAACAGGCCATAAAAGTACTATTATTATTAGTAGTAGTAGTATTTTATGATGAGAGCGAGAGAGATTTTGAGAGAGAGAGAGATTTTGAGAGAGAGAGAGAGAGAGAGAGAGAGAGAGAGAGAGAGAGAGAGAGAGAGAGAGAGAGAGCTAGGGGGAGTGGGGAATTAACATTACGCTGGAGAGAGAGAGAGAGAGAGAGAGAGAGAGAGAGAGAGAGAGAGAGAGAGAGAGACGTAACGGAGTTATATTTGAATCAACAGTCATCATGAAAAGATCACAGCATTTTAACGAGAACACAGAAGGAAAGCGACGACGACGTTCTTTGTCGCCTAATACCATCAAAGAAGTGTTAGCCCAAGTTTATGTTAGCGATTTTGAAAAGGAAATGATTGACCTTTATCCAATACAAACCACCTCTACGGGACAGAAAGAGTTAAGACCTCCGAAAAAAGAAATTCGTTCTGCTGATCAAGAAGATTTTTTCACATTCGAGAGACACAGCAAGTAACTTATGGAAAATTTCGCACGACTACTTACACGTACACGATGAAATTTAAAGATTTCACGTCTAAAGTGTCACCCGATAAAGCTTCAGGATTCATTACGGATTTATGGGAATCGATATTAGAGAAATTGAAACGACAGTGCCGAGCTAAAAATGACGATCGTTTGAGACTCTCCATCAATCACGACAATTTGAAGTCTCCCATCTGGATCGAATTTAGTACACCTGCAGAATTAACATCTTCCAAAATTATTGACCAAATTCTACACGTTCGACAATCGAATGACGAGTTTAACATCACCGATGGAAAAGAGACTCTTGACATGACGCACGTTTCACCTCCCAGAGGCAATGGACGACGAAAAGTTTTATTAGTGGATGAACTTCGCAGTACCAAACAAAGTATTGTCCAACTTAACAACTCACAAGACCAGGCGCGAACTTATGCCGAGAAGAACGATACCGTGGAAAAGATCATGGGATAGGATTAAACGATATGAGAGACCCCAACAACGAAGAGAAGCAGAAATTCGTTTGCAGCAAGCAGGCATTTCTAAAAAGACGGTGTGTGGAATTCCTGAGATGCAGAAACCTCAATACGTGTTGGCCCCTCGTTATACTTTGAAAGTAAATCTGCAAGTCGTTCGTGGAGATCTCTTGTTTCGAGGACCGGATTTTCCAGATGGAAAATACATTCACGTGTATAATCATCAAGATCATTTAGATGCCATTACAACTATCACAGGATTTCTTGGATATCATTATTATTGCGAGAAATGTGACCACAGATTTAACAGTCGGGAGGAACATATTCATTGTGGAGAGAGATGTCGTGGGTGTTTAGCTTCGAAACCTTGCCTTCCTGAATTATATGTTCTACTTGCAAACGAACCTTCGTCTGTTGTACGTGTTACGATCGACATCGCACGAAACAAGGCCCACAACAGAAAAGTGCTTGCGATTTAATGACAGTGTGTTCTACGTGTGGACAACATGTTCGGACGAATAACAAAAAGTATCACATTTGTGCAGGACAGAAAAGATGCCGTTTTTGTGACACTATCGTTGACTTCGAACATCAATGTTACATTCTAACATATGACAACGAACTGGAGGAGGAATTAAAGGACGAACTGCACAACAAAAAGAAACAAGACCATGATGTGGATTTTATCTTTTTTTACTTTAAATGTTCGCAAGAGACTGGAATTCACATTCCTAACTTTTGCGTAGCTCATCGTGCTTGTGACAAGTGTATATATGAACCTTTAATTCATCATTGTTCAAATTGTAGCGTGATTCCTGGAGGACGAGAAAAGATATTTCGTGGTTCGCGTACTCTGGCTGATTTCGCAGAATGGATTTTAGACCCCACCGACGACAGCTGGAGCTAAGATCAAATCCATCGTTACGGGAACTGTCATCGCTCACAATTTGTCTGGTTACGACGGATAATTTCTTTTGAAACATTATTCAGAACAAGGAACAGAATTTCCAACAGTCGTCATTAATGGTGCTAAAGTCATTTACATGAAAGTAGGACATGTACAATTTAAAGATTCCTTGAGTTGCTTAGCCATACTTTTAGCTAGAATGCCTAAAACGTTTGGAATGACAGAAATGGCCAAAGGTTATTTTCCACATTTTGTTAATGCTGAAACTAATCAACAAGTCTTGCTTCATCATTTGCCAGAAATTCACCACTACGATCCTGACGGTATCCACACAGAACAACGAGAAGCATTCTACACTTGGTACCAACTTCACTCTTCAGACTCTTTTGACTTTCAAGAAGAAATGTTGAAATATTGCCCATCTCATGTAGACATTTTACGACGGTGTTGTCGAAAATTTCGACAATTATTTATGGATCGCAGAGGTATCGACCCCTTGAAGGAAGCTTTCTACCATTGCTCAAGCGTGTTAATTAGTGTACTGAAAGAAATTCATGCCTGAGAACACACTAGCCATCATACCTCCACAAACCGGTGAGGCCGTCAGTCGTCGATATTCCGCCAAACCCTTGCGCTGGCTCTATTACTTGTGTGAGACTGAAGACAAACACATACAACATGCTAGAAATGGTATTGGTGACAAGAAAATTGGATCTTATTCTGTAGATGGTTAAAATTTAGAAAACTCACAGACTGTGTGCGAATTTCAACCCTGTGTTACCACATCATTGTCACGAAAAATTGATGTTTGCTTTATGTCGTACGTATGCTGAAACGTGTAATCAAGAGCAACCCTGTGGCCACGAAGACCAAGAACGCGCTTTGACAGGAACGTGGGTGAATGCTGACTTGCTTCATGCTCTCGATCGTGGATACCAACTGTTAAAAGTGTACGAAATTTTGCATTTTCCTTCGACAGAACAATACCAACAAGATGGTTCTAGTGAAGGGATATTTTCCGGCTACGTCAACGAATTTCTAAAATTGAAGCAAGAAGCTAGTGGCTATCCCTCGGGATGTCTGACTTCGAAAGGTAAAGACAAATTCAGAGAATGGTACCACTTCTTAGAAGGTATAACTTTGGAACACGTGGAAAAGAATGAAGGCGCTCGTTTGTAAAAGTCATGTTGAATTGTTTGTGTGGAAAACTTGCTCAACGTCCCATATTTTCAAAGACAGAATACATGCTAGATCCAAGTCTATACTTTCAACTCATTGACGATAAAGGAAAACTCATAAAACACATGGAAATCATCCGTGGAGGTTTGATTTTGACAAATCACGAAGAAGTTCCTCACCCCACGAGTTTGGAAATGTCGTCATTGCAGCATACGTGACAGCCTATGCCCGTTTAAAACTGTACTCATTTTTCGAACGTTTAGGAGATCGAGTCATTTGCTTTGATACCGATAGTTTCATATACATCGATCGACCAGGAGGCTATTACCCAGACATCGAAGGGGACCGTTTAGGAGCTTGGACCGACGAACACCTGGAAGACACTATTGTGAGTTTGCTGAGGGGGGGGGGGGGTCCTAAAATTTTACGGTTACCAGTACAGAATCAAACGAGGACAACATCATACGAAATGTAAAGTGAAAGGACTGACACTCATTTATCGCTCCAGTCAAGTTGTGAACTTTCATATCTTAATAGAAACTAAGTCCGGTCAAGATCAAGACTTTCGTGTGAAAACAATGGATCCTCACAAAAGTGTACGTTACCTTACGGATACACCGATCTCCAATATAAATAAAGTTCCAAGACAGAAAGACTACTACGAGTATAGACGTTGACCGAGCAAGATGAATTCCACACTGAAAAAATATGGCGGATCCTACCAAAAGTTAAACGAAGTCGAATGTGATGCAATACCCAATGACCAGAGCGATGCTGTACTTAGAGAATTACACATCAAAGAAGACAACACATTTCCTGTGACGTTGCCATATTATTGTCATTTTGAAAGTCGTTTCCAGACGTTCCAAGGGAAATGGCCTAAATATTTGGAAGGACCGAGTCCTAAATCTTTAGCTAGAGCAGGATTTGTTTACTTCGGAGAAGGAGATAAAGTACATTGTTTCAGCTGTGGTGTGACACTTCACGAATGGAAGTATTAAGATACAGCTTACCTTGAACATTCCAGGTGGTCTCCATGCTGTCACTTTCTTCCTATGATCGGGCTTAAATATAATCCACGAGTGTTAGTTTCGACACTTGGACACAAGTGGTGATTGATTATGCCAAAGCCATTGTGTGTGACAGATGAAAGAAAACATGAACTATGTATTTTATGACATGTGTATTGGTTGTAGCAAGAACTATGTTTTATGACATGTGTATTGGTTGTAGCAAGAACTATGTTTTTATGACATGTACATTGGTTACGGCAAGAACTGTATTGTATGACATGCCCTTTGATTGTACCATATGCGGTTGTATCATGAACTGTGTATATTTTATTAATTGCATATTGGTTACAGCAAGAAATGTATTTTATGACATGCACCTTGGTTGTACCGAGAGCTGTTGCATCATGAACTGTTATATTTTTGAATTGTATGTTGGTTACATTATGAATTGTGTTTATGACATGCACATTGGTTGTACCATGAATTGTGTATATTTTTTTAATTGTATACTAGTTACACCTTGAATTGTTTTCTGTGAAATATACATTGATTGTAGCATGAACTGTATTTTTGCAAAAATGTTTTACTTAATCTGTGTTTTTTTACATGCACATTGGTTACATCATAAATTGTGTTTTATTGGACAGGTACACTGGTTCTACATAAACTGTGTTTTTATGACATGCCATTGGTTGTACCATGAACTGTGTATATTTATTTATCGTATATTGGTTAAACCATGAATTGTGTTTTATTAAATGTACATTGATTGTAGCATGAACTGTATTTTTGTAAAAATATACAAATGATTTACTTAAACTGTGTTTTTTAAGCATGCACATTGTTTGTACTATGAACTGTGTATTTTTTAATTGTATATTGGTCACACTTTGAATTGTGTTTTATGACATGTCCATATCTTGTAGCATGAACTGTGTATTTTATTTTATATTGTACAATGGTTACACCATTCACTGTATTTTTTTAAACATGTACCTTGGTTATACCATGAAAGAAAAATTAAATGTATCAAATATATAAAATATCTTGTGTCGTTTATGAAATGTCAGAATTCTAAAACACCATTGTTATGACTGCATCCTCCGTTCTCTAAGTCATTGGCGAAAAGTTAGATCGTCAAAGCTGGGGTTGGGGGGTGGGGGGGGCACTGTATCTTCGCCATTCCTTTAACATGTTGATTGCTGAACATAGTGGTACAGGCAAAACCGATTTTGTCAAACGTGTAATCGAACACAACTCAAAATTGTTCGATCGTCCTCCACAACATATTGTATGGTGTTACAAAGAGTGGCAATCCTGTTATACGTTACTTCAAGAAAGTCAAGGAGAATCCATTTCGTTTGTAGAAGGCATTCCTCGCGAATACGATGGGATCGTGTTTGACTTTATTCAAACACATCTTGTCATCTTCAATGACATGTTAGCAGAAAACGAAGAAGAAATTAAAATTTGGTTTACACGAAAAAGACATCATCGTAATGCTAGTATTGTATACATTACTCAAACTTATTTCAACAAAGTAAAGCGCATCGCACTATTAGTTTCAATGCACATTATGTCGTGCTATTTAAAAATCTAAGAGATAAATCTCAAGTTCAAGTGTTAGCCAAACAGTTAGGTACCCCTTGGATGAATTATGCGTAGGACGATGCCACTCAAACACTCCATGGATGTTTACTCCTCTATTTGAAAGCGGCCACACCTGATCATTTGCGATTTCATACAGATTTGTTTCACGATTGGTGTCAAGAAGGAGGCCTGTCATTTTACACGTCACCTTTAGCGTCTGTCTGAAAAAAAAACCCCATTATAAAAACATCCTTTACTTCTTTTTTTATAACAGTATTCAACATGACATCCCTTCAATCTCATTCTTCTGCTAAATTGATTCGTGCACTGTATGGTTTACTTTGACAGCACAGCAATTACTACAAGGCATCATTCACATACCCCATAAAACAAAACTTTTTTTTTTGTTAAAAGATAAAGTAGCTTTGTCACAACTGGCTGATCCAAGAATCGATACGCAAACCAAAAAAACAAATCATTTCGAAACCTGGCGAAAGTGGCTCTTTATGGGGGGGGGGGGTCATTATACGCTCACTTGTACGATGGAATCCTAATGCCCAAGCTAAGAAAGCAAAACCTAAAAGAGAGACGAAAATGAAGAGAGGGACAGCAAGTTCACACGCGAAAAAGAAATCTCAAAAGAAAATAACTCCTTCAAGAAAGAGAGGTTCTATCACTAGAATGCTCACGTAGTCACAAAAACCTCACGCTGTAGCCGTCTTTCCTTCCACTCCGTTCATGATGATGCCTGCCAAACCTGATTTAAGACCAGTATTTGCTCATTTTATGAAAAAATGGAAACCGATCTCTAAAGAAACTTCTACTCCGTCGACGTCTTCTTCTTTTTCTGATCTAGCAACGGCTGCTGCAGTCAAAAAAGTAGCCTCTCCTAAGGCAAAGGTACAAGACAGAACAGGCATGTTACAAAGTATACTAGATTTGTCCAAACAAGAACTGGTACGATTTAGGTCTTCGAAAACACGAGTAATACCTAAAATCAAGTTGATACGACATTCCGACAATCAGTGGAAACGAATTCCAGTATAAAAGAAATTTGTTGAATAAGATTAACGACAGTTTTTTTTACTCCCTAACAAAGATGTCACCAAGTTCACATCGTCGTCCAAAGAAACCTTCCACAAAAGGAAAACAGGGACTCCCTCCTCGTTTACTTAAATAATGGGATGTTTTGTCAGTATTGACCAAATCTAATGCTCCGATGTGAAATCAAATCATTCAAAAAACACCCAAAGTAAATTTATACAGTGTGTGAATGTTGTTTGGATGTTTTACAAGGAACAGGGACATTGACACAGAGACAGAAACAACAATTAGGACGACATTGTTATGTTCTTCGACAAATGGTAAAAAAAAAAAATACCCATCAGTCAAACGAAAAAAATGCTCGTTAAACGAGGAGGATCCCTACCCATACAATTAGGACCGTTGTTAAAAATAGCTGTGTTTTTTTGTTGTTGTTTTGTTTTGTTTTTTTGCTAGGATCGATTGCTGGACCACTTTTAGGAGAAGTGATGGAATGAAGATATGAAGATAAAAAGACAGACCTTCCGTAAAGACATCACACTTCTACTCATGGCTCTCATGGAAGGACGAAAACTCCCTTTTGTTCCTTACAAACGATGGATGGTACGAACAACGAATAAAACACCATTCACCTCCTAATCCTAATCTCACCGAGATGGCACATTTACAACAAAAGCTGCAATCGTTAAATGGATCGAACTGATTTGTCAGAAGCGGAAAATTCGCAACGCTACGGTCAATTATTGCAAGAACTTCAACTGTTTTATCAGAAAGTTTTAGACGAGAAAACTAAACCTACTCTGAGAGATTTCAAGAATGTCATGAAAAGCGAAGAGAAAGAAAAGCAGCAAAGAGGATGACAGACGCGGCTATGGGGACGGCAGATAAAGGAGAAGAAGTAAAAAATACGCAAGTTGACAACAATGGGTTGGATCAAAAAGATGATGTCCACACCCTTGTCATCAGAAGAGAAACGAAAGAAGTGAAGACAGAAATCAAACCAGAACCGATTACCCCTGTTCAGAGATCCTCCATTACGCCTGTTGCTCGTCGGACACGTAAAGCATTGCAATCTAAAAAAATAAATAAATAAATAAATAAATAAAATACCATAAGAAGAAAAGAACATTGGTGGTTGGTTAACTTATTGAGGAGCAGCAACAACACCATGGAGACACTTTTAACGAACATTTACTACAATCCTGCTCATGCTGCTGGTTATGGAGATATTCAAAAATTGTATCGTGCTGCTAAAACCAAACTCAAAAGTGTACGTCTGCAAGATGTACGACAATGGTTACAAGAACAATCGACGTACACGTTTACACAAACATGTTCGACAAAATATTTCTAGAAGTCAAACGAAAGTAGCAGGCATCGATCATCAATGGCAATCAGATTTAGCAGATGTCTCTCATTTGACGTTCTACATTCGAGGTTACAAATATTTGTTTTGTGTCACGTGTTTTAAAAATCAGCTTGGGTACTTCCTTTAACTTCTGAAACAAGTTCAGAATTAGTGCGAGCTTTAAAACTGGTTTTGAAACAAAGTGGTAGACATCCTCTACGCTGGCAACCAGATAAAGACACCGAATTTCTAAACCAAGCTTTTCAAAAAGAATTGAAAAAAAAGACACATTCATTTTTTACTTCTGAAAATCCTGAAATGAAATCGAGTGTCGTAGAAAGTTTTCAAAGAACTTTGAAAGAACGTATGTGGAAATATTTTACACATCAGCATACTCTCAAATAAATCGACGTGTTACCACGTTTAGTCAAAGTTTTTAATCACTCGTACCATAGTAGCATCGGGTGTACCCTTGAAGAAGTAACTCCTGAAAACGAAGTGATGGTGTTTGATTGATTTTTGTTCGGAAAGTCAAAGATTCGAAAAATGAAAGAAGTATTAGGCCTAAAGACATAAGATTGGGGAAAAAACAAAACGCACTTTTTACAAAGATTATTTGCCTAACTGAACGACAGAATTGTTTCGCGTCACTGGACAAGTACGTGGATGTGATCCTCCTGTCTATAAATTGGAAGACACGAACAAAGAAGTGTTAAAAGGAACTTTTTACTTGCCCGAGTTACAACGAGTGACTAAGAAAGAAGACGACGTGTACGATACCGAAAGCATTCTCGATCGAATAACACGTAAAGTGGGTAAACATCGAGTTAGTGAAAGTCCGTTGGAAAAGATACCCACCTAGTTTTGATTCTTGGATTGCTGCTTCACAAGTCATCGACTATAAAAAGAAGTAGAAGTGACTACCATGCCGTTAAACACAGCAGCTACCTCTCCTTCACTTAGTTCCTCTTTTCAACCACAGCAACAACAACAACAATCACTGTGGGTGTGGTGTGGAGAACGTGTTCCTAAAAATCAGATCGTCTTTTTCTGCCAGATCTTTGTGGTGTGTTGTGTCATTGGAGCAGCGATTGGAAATTTGACTTTGCAACAAGGAGATAAACAATTGTGGACTATTTTACTCAGCAGTTGTATTGGTTATCTTCTTCCCATTACTTCCTTGAAATATACTACCGACAGTAACAACAACAACGGTAGCTTCGCCGGCAACATCAGTCACAACAACAACCACTTTTCTGATTCACAGCAACATCAGTCCTCTTTTGGAACATTTGGAAAATGATTCTCCTTTGACCACGAGTGACTCCTCTAAAACCAAAACCATCGAAAAATGAATGACCAATTATATTTAACATTACCGAGTGACAGTTCTATGGATGTGTTTCCTAACAACAATTTATGTTGTTTCACGGCTAAATTACCTCAGTCTATAAAATTAGAGCAGCTCATTGGGAAATAGCTTTGGTAGAAATCATTTATTATACTCAAGTCTGGAATACTGTCGAAGATCAAACCACTTTTGTCGTAGAAATCCTCAACGAACAAGTTCAAGAATACTTAGATAAAAATGATCCTGGCTTTTACGAAACCAAAATACCATAAGCAACAAATCCTCAATGAAATATCTATAGCATGAGATTTTCTTCATGATATTATTTTAATGCTCGACATCTCGTCGAAACGATTTCAACTGAGTTTAACAATCAGTTTGGCAAATGGCTGGATAAAACTCGTCGAAGTGTACTGATCGAATACTATCCAACTTCTCGTCGTCTCAAATTGGATTTTTCCGAAGCCAAAACGCTGTCCATCACTTTTTCTCCTAGATTATTTGCTATTCTGGGTGGAAAACGCCTCTCGCGTGCCAACTAAAGACATTCATAACAACGATCGATTCTACAAATATTTTACTTCCCGTATCGAACTGAACCAAGGACTAAATTTAATGTTTGTGTACTCTGATGTCGTGGAGTACAATGTCGTAGGAAACACAGGGTAACGGGTCAGAAAGGACCGGTACGGAAAAGGACCGGATTAAAAAGGACCGGTCCAGAAAGGCCAGTAACGGGTCAGAAAGGACCTGGACGGAAAAGACCCGGGTTAAAAAGGACCGTTTAAAAGATTGATTAATAATAATAATAATAATAATAAGAAGAAGAAGAAGAAGAAGAGGAGGAGGAAGAAGAAGAAGACAGCTTTTCTACAATACCCATATCTATTCACTTCTAAGTCAATGACATTTTTAAATATATTGCTAAAACACTGAGCTGCCAAAACAGAAGCACTGGTCAGTGAGGATTAACACCTAGAGAAAAATAAAGCAAGGATAGCAAACAGCAGACCTTTACCGATTACGCAGATTGATATACCGATATTAAGAAAGAAGCAGTGATCGCATTGTACTTTTCACACTTCCTTTACCTGTTTTCTGTCTCAGATTTATTTAATATGTTAGGAAACTTTGATAATCACAATTAACACGCAAATACAAGTCTCTACAATCACAACTCTTTCCCATGCCTCCACTCTCAACAGCGCTTGATGTGTCATACGATTTTAAGTTTTTGTAACGATTACTGAGACACTCCTGACTGAACTACCCCAGGCGATTATCTGTAAACTTCCTAATGGACGAGAAAACATCTACTCCCATAAGGTATATGCGCATGAGCAGCAACAAATAATAAGATAATTACAACATGTAATACCTAAGTCTTTACTGGTGATCACTAATTCAGGTGCTTAGAGATTTTTTTGTATGCTATGTTATTACAATATTTTATTTAATTTTAGCATTGTTTTACTAAATTATCTGCTGTGTACAATTTATCTCAGCTACACACAATTAAGTTTTTGGTACTTATTATTTCATCTTGTTTCACTATACTCTGTTTTCCATACCCGTCTATCAATTTATTACGACTTATAAAAAAGATAAGCAATCCTTATAATGGCGTACGTTCACTGTATTCATTGTGCTCGGGAAGTTAGGCCACGACAGCATGCGATTGCTTGTGACGTGTGTGGGTTATGGCAACATCGCACGTGCAACACTGGTAAGTACACTTTTAAATATATTCAACAAGTTTCATATTAATAAGACTATGCTTAAGCTATACAGGTAATATACAATATTGCCACCAATATCAACCATATTTGATAACATATATGCGTTTTACCCTTACAATTGGCTACAGTCAGCCATAGTATGTGAAAAATATGCATTAACTTTATATATATATATATATATATATATATATATATATATATATATATATATATATATATATATATCATTTACATGTGTGAAAATCTTCAGATTCACTTCTATGTGGCATAATCATTAAATTGGAAATAGGGGAGCACGAGCAAACACATTTTTTATTCTTACGTACTCGACCTTGTCTCGAAGTCACAAGTACTACAATGAAACATATAAAGATGGCGGTGCAGGCCATTGAAAATAAAATTATCAACTAGACTTTTGCCCATTGCTGAGTTTTACAACACAGGGCACAAAAATTAAGAACCTTCTTTATTTAAGAAAATTCTCTTTATTTAAGACAATTAAGACAATTCGCTGCTAATGATGGCAAAATTTAGCTTCATGTGTTCCATTAAATCTCGTATGAATGTTTTGGCCTTTGCATGTTTAATTGTACATCCTACAGAGTATGAATCGAAAATATTTATCTAAGAAGATTATATAATACATTATTTATTCTAGGAATATCCTTGCTGGCGTACAGGGAGGCTGTAAATAACAGAGGGGAAATCAGTTTTACCTGCAGGCCATGCAGAGAATTGAATCAGGTATGATATAAAGCAACTAAAATATAAGAAATCATTTTTACCACGTATGACCATGGCGGTGGTAGGTGAAGACAAAGACGATCCGATGAACCCAACTTTGTTGTATATATAAACAAGTAAAAATATAGTTGATTAATTTCTGATAAAATTCACGGCGGTTATACAGAATTAGTGCTGTCAAGTCGTAACACTATTTTGTTCCAGATGAGCGTTTATCGAGGCAAATTTTGCATTTAATAAATATACCTTAATCGTTTACAACAGGTTCCTTTGACCATAGCTGTATCAGACGAGGACCAAGACGAGCCAGTAGATCCACCTTTTTTGGAGTTAAGTGTAAGTGTTTAAACTTCATAAGGCGACACGAGGAATTTTAAGGACACTTGTAACAAGGTAAACAGCAGTTAAATCATGTTCATTTCGTATTTATGTTGTATATATAAACAAGTAAAAATATAGTTGATTAATTGCTCATAAAATTCAAGCCGGTTATCCAAAAATGCTGCTGACATCTTTAATCGAAAAGTGCCCTGATATTAAAAAAAATCATTATCTGGTGCGAAGAAAAATAGAAAATGGAATCGTTTTTATTGTTTGATTTATTTCATAGATCCCTAGTATTGGCGAGTTGTCGAACGATATTCCTGTGGCCGATTCAACGGCAATTGAAGTGGATCCATATGGGGCGAATACGATTGTCCACATCCCCGACACAGACACTTCATTCGATATCAGTGACAGAAACATTGGTCCAGTGAATCTTATTGAAGAAGAGTACGTATATGCAAGTAATACCAGTAATATTTGCAAAGAGTATGGGAATCGTTATTATAAACTTGATTTAGAACTCATAGGTAATCATATACAAACATGAAACATGTGCAACCGCTATACTTCCTTAAAACATAAATGCATCAATTTTGTATGATTGCTTTCATAAAATTGTTCATTTCAGGTCAGTGCACGATGTTTTGACTGAGACGATGGTCGAATACCGTGGTATAACGTATACAATCCTAGAGGAATCTTCACAGAAAAATACCCGGCTATTGGTGTCCAGTCTTGGTTATTCATATGGGGTAAAGGTGCGTGAAAATGCAAAATTATAAATAATAATGTTGCGTATGTCTTGTCGAAAAAGTATGTGTGTGTGTCTGCGTTTGTAAAATGCGCGAAACGGGGACATCATTGTGAATACACACCAACAGACCGGGGACACACCTCAAAACGGGGAAATTCCCGTTTTGCAATGTCGGCTTAAATGGAATGCGAAGACCTTACTTAATGATTCAAACCTTTAAAAAAGCGTATCTGAGCGTCGCCCCGTTGTGTCGGTATTTTTTCAGATCATGCTATATACAACAATACACACGCCCACTCGACTCAAAACCTCGTGTATATCAGTCGGAAAACCGCGTCCCCGTTTACGCGTAAAAATTCAACCAAATTAGATCGGGAACTCAAGAAAACTGAATAAAAGGTTTCATGCAGATATTATGCATGGTTTTTTACGATGCGTATTAAAATACATCTTTCTCGAACTTAATTTGTTAAAATAAAAATTACACCATTTTGATGGTAAAAATCATACGTTCCCGTTTTGTAGGTTTTACAAGAATGTGTGTTTGTGTGTGTGTGTGTGTGTGTGTGATATCAAATCTTTAATTCTATTATATTTCCTCATTGGATAAGACTGTTCAAGGACATACATGCATGCATTTTTGTCCTTGCAGCGAGATAACGTAAACTCTACTTTGTGGCGCTGCACTTCTCGAAGTGTCAGCGTGAAGTGTCCAGTGACAATACGCCAGCAAGGGAACTTGTTTGTTCAAAAAAAAAATGTCTTATATCTAGTTTTTAATTAAACTTTGCTAGTATAAATTGTGGCTCTTTTTGTATTTGTAACTTGTAGTAATCACTATGATATGGGCACTAAAATGCATCTAACACAGCTATACTTTGATCCATATTGTGCATTATGAGAGGACGAAGTTATGAATATTTTATTACATGAATGATATTGATAACAATGATCTATTTGTTCTGATTTTTACAGCTGAATGAGGACTTCATCAATGCTCCTGACTTCTTGGTAGCAGACATCAGAATGGATGGGGAGCGACACTTCCTTCTGGCAACTGAATATCAGTTAGGACTTTTGCGAGAAGCGAAAAGGTGGTACATGGATGGAACATTTAAGGTAAAGCCATTATGTTAAGCTTTCTTTCTCTCAACCTGTTACAAAATTCATTTACATTTACTGCATGTTTATTGGATAGATACAGGATAGATAGAAGAAACAGTAACAAAATAAATACTCTCTGTGATGAAACTATTTCGTGATCTCCCGAACTTGAAACATATGTCTATTGAATGTTCAACACAGTTTTTCCAGCATTTGTATTTCTTTCCAAGAATTAAATGACGAGTCATTGTTGAATGTAAGGTAAATGACGTTATGCAACCGCTGTAGAATTGATTATGGTCAACGCAATACGAACACTGACCTTATTTCGATTCTTTGATTACAGGTGTTTCGTTCTCTGCAGTCAAGGTTGGGTCATGTATCGTTAGAAGGATTCGTACTGGACTTCGAGAAAGGTAAGCTGTTTATTAATAACATTAATGTAAATTTAAAATTGAACATTACTCAAAAACGCTTACAGTGCATGGCAGCAAAAATTAATCACATCACGGAATATCATTAGGACAACAGTATTACATTTCGCATAGAATTGCTTCATATACAAACAATATACAAACAATATAATGAAGGGATTTTTATTTGCATATTTTCAGCTGCAAGGCTCGCCATCAGAGAGGCCTTTCCCGACGTGGAACTTAAGGGCTGTGCCTTCCACTAGTCCCAGGCCGTGTGGCGACACGTTCAGTCCATTGGATTGGCTGAAACGTACATGCGACGAGAGGGCCTTCACTCCTTCGTCCGTCAAGTGCTGGCCCTTCAGTTCCTGCCCAGCACTCACATGCGTCAAACAGTGCAGATGCTGCAAATGAAGGCTACAACCGATGCTACACGGACCCTTATCGGGTACCTCCGCAGGCAGTGGCTGGATAACCCAGTGTTTCCAGCTGAGGCCTGGTCAGTCTACCGCCAGAAAGTGCGAACGAACAACGACGTTGAAGGTAAGCAAAGCAAAAATAAAGCATATCAGTATAAAGATATTATTCTATTAATATGCATGACATAATTCTCAGTATCATAATAATATTTATACATCTTGATATGTAAAAAAATTATTACGTTTACGATTCAATTGTTCGTTATCTGTTATACAATTTCAGGCTGGCACCATCGTATAAATTCAAGGGCAGCACACATGGGACTAGGCTTCTACCAGTTAGTGCCACTGCTGCGGAGGGAGGCCGATCTGGTGCGCTTAGCCGTCCAGTGTAACGACCTAGGACGTGAGAGACGTGAGAGCCGAAGCAACAGATTTGATAAATCATTAAATACAAGTAATTTCATCCTGGAAAAAGCCGTGGAAATTTTTCTTTAGAAAAGCGTGGGAAGCATGAACAACAGTACTATATCCCTCTGTTATTATAGGATTGCATCCTATATCGTAATATTAACGTCGGCAGCCACTGTGTGAAATTTTGTTCAGTTTTTTTGGTTGAAAAGTGAATATATAAGTATGCATGTTTTTATAGTTCGATGATTATTTTGTGCTGTAATTGTAGAATTGTTTACTATATTTTGCTGTTAAAATTATTTGACAGCCATTATGAGCAATATTGTTGTAATATTTGATATTAGATTTTAATATTCATGTATTAGCAATAATGCTTGTTCTTATAAACAAAATTATAAATCTGAAATGGCATTAGCGTTTGTTTGTGTTTTGTTGCTTATATTTGTTAGACATGATATCTTTTCTTATTTTTCTCTTTCTAACCTATCATACAAATTTTTTTTTGGTTAATTATTTTTATAAATAACGTCTTAATTCTTTTCCAATTGTGACTTGACTTTCATGGCAACCACAACGCAATAACGGTGCATAAAAGGCACAGAATATAACAAGTGTCTACTGAAAGCATAAATTATAATCAACGCAAATAAACTACGCATACACATGTATTAACGATACTGAATGTATGTGAAACAGGAAGAGTCAATAGTCTTCGCAAATGAAAATATTCATCCATCATTAATGAAATCGTCATTACTTAATTAAGGCATTACCATGACAAAGTTGGTATGCACAAGCCACACGTGGGTTACACTGACTCGTATTCAGTCTTATATGTTATAACAAAGATATTACTGATTCGCTTTACTTCCAACTTTTTCTTACACAATTATTATTTGCCTTCTTTGTTCATTTTACATAGAACATGTAGTAGCGTGACGCAATTATTTTCATGATCACTTGACGTACGATTGTGACATGCTGCACAATGATTCTCTACTGCACATTATTTATAGACATTTAACAGTAAAACAAGGATTTGATATTTACGTATTAGTTACTTTTATTTGACATGATACTAGTAATTGGTAATTGATACATGAATGGGCCTTTTTGGGTCGGGCCTTTTCGGACCGGGCCTTTTAAGCACTAGTCCGTTATGGTCGTGGGCCTTTTTGGTACCGGTCCGTTTTGACCCGGAACCAAACACAGCTGCTCCGTTGCTGAGAGTCATTCCTTTCAAAGTGGATTCTGCCATAGCTTCTTACAATGAAGGAAGAAACATGTATCACGTTCACCGAGAATGTGTACATTCTCACTATCTTCCTGCCCGAACTCTTATTTTGACAATTTCAATATTAGTATAAAAAGAGATCTTGGAAAAAATATTCTATTCTTCAAAGGAAAAATCACCGTGAAATTACATTTTCGAAAATGATTCTCCAGTGATTTGTAACAGATTTAAACTGTGTACCGAGGAGTTGCTCGACAACGAAGTTTCTGGAAGTTTCGTGATGACACCTAAGGTGCAGAGCGGTCAACAATCAGGAACGAATAGCATTTGGTTAAACTATATGACAGACAGACAGACATTTTTTATTTGAGTCGGAATTGCATTACATAATAAGAAACATTAGCTCGTTGGAGCTATTTTACCAACCGTAAACAATAATATAACAATTTACTTCAACAATCAGACATACATACAATCATACATTTTTGCTTCATTTTCTTTTCTTTTTTTTTTTTTCTTCTAGTTATAAAATTATGTTTCTATGCTAAAATTTTAGAACAACAATTATTTAATTATTTAAGATCAGAAATGCGCCTACATGATCACGTTGACGTAAACATTAGTTATTGGGACGTCATTTGCAATCTTTTGACGTAATAGCAACTAAGGACTCGAAGGCAGTTAAAAATGGCCATTGTTTACATCCGATGTTTATTTGACAAGGAAAAGGACGAGGACTTTCCGATTGATTATCATTCGTCACATGACACTATCATATGACATTGTCGATAATATTTAAAATGGCGACCACCTGCATAGTCCAACGAAGGGGTCTTAAATCGATCATTTTGATTTTAATAATAAGCCCATGCTTTGCTGAAAAGCCAAATTTTATCATTATGTTAATGGATGATGTAAGACTTACTTCCTTTTTTGCGATTTATTACACTTTTTCATGGACAAACTTCGATGTTAACATGTTTTTATAAAGTAGTATCATACATGTATTATTATACGGTACCTGGACGTTTCGGCCCAAGACATTTCGCCCCACTTCATGGACGTACCTGGACGTTTCGGCCCAAGACATTTTGCCCCACTTCAATGGATGTTTCGGCCCAAGACATTTCGCCTCACATTCAGTGGACATTTCTTCATTTCTTAACTATCTACAACGACCTCTCCATTCCCAACAAATATGATTACCCTTCATCATAAAGTTCAGTTTTCGTAACTGCGAAAATAAAGGTATCGCAGTATAGAAAATAATGATCACTCTAAACGATAGATTCATTTTCTGATCAGTCTTATTACATAAACGAAGAAAAAGGGGAAAATATTGTCAGATATAATGACAGGCTGAATGTAAATCAAACAAATTGAAATTGGTCCGTCAATCGAACAGTCTAAGTAAAAGCCTATTCTTCTTCTTCTTCTTATTATTATTATTATTATTATTATTATTATTACTATCTCCTTCTGATAAGAGGATAACTTGTTGTACTCTTTTCTTTTCTATTCTCTTCAATCATTTGCAGTCGTTAGGTCCATATACTAGAGGGCGACGATACATGGAAAAAATACATTTTCTCAAAGACTTGTTTCAAAAATAATTATAATTTCAAAAGAACACTGTTTTAAACGAACATGATTATCTTGAAAGTGTTCTTTCGGCTTAATTACAACCAGGTAGCTTGTTTGATCTTCGTAGTTAGAGAATCCACTCAATGTAGTATCAATGTATTTAAGCTGAGCCAAGGTTTTGAGTAAGTCATGGAAGTTTTATTGCAAAGGAAATAAAATATTAGCACATATGTTTTGAATTAAAAAAATAATTTAATATAATTTAAACATTTATATTTATTAAACAATGTCAGAACATACAATGCCATGGTCCGAAACATACAGTAAAGTTTGGCGAAATATCCATTGAAGTGGGGTGAAATGTCCATTGAAGCGGGGCGAAATGTCTTGGGCCAAAACGTCCATGGGGCGTAACGTCCCTAATTCTTTTTTCACTACAACGTCCTATTACTGCGGTATTTCTGAGAACCGCTGAAGTCATGCAAACAAACTGATACAGAGTCGATCCTTGCATCAAGAACTTCCTTATGGGTATGTTTTCTAAGTAGCAACGCGGTAATAGGACTTACCGGTCTGTAAGGGTCATATGTTTTTTTTTTTTTCTGGTATCAGCATTCGTTAAATCCCGAAGGGCTTGCTAAAGCCCAAGCTCGAAGGGCAAGGGTTTTAGCACCCAAGAGAGGCGAATGTTGAAACAAGAAAGAAAGAAAAAACGTATGATCACTATTCTTACATAAAAACTAAAACAGCAAAAACAGTTAATTAAATTTCAGATGCAATTTAAAGTTTCTCTGGTGAAGGTGTCGATCTGGTATGTTGGCTTTACTGAATCCTTTTCCGTGTGCTCCAATCAGATGTTGTTCAATAGATGGGCATCTCACAAGAGAGTAAACTTCTAAGATACACTGAGAAAAAACCACTTCATTGAATCATTCAGTATAATATCTGTAATTTCTGATCAATACAGCAACTACCAGATGTTAGGTAATTACGTGAAATCACTCAGATTCTGAACCTTGTTTTGATTTATAGATTAATGAGAATACACACTAGTAACTGTGGAGCTGAGTTGAAAAATCTTCTTTGCATGCATCATTATTTCTATCACTCTGAATAAATAAAATGTATTAGGGCAAGAGAGCACATCATAGGATAAGTATAGCAACACACCAGTGCAAATCCAATATTGATACATGTATACCATACCTGCCATATTCCCAGACAGTGTTGGGGGGTTTTGGAGAATCAAAAAGTGTGTTTTGAGGTTGGGCGGGGTGGGTCAATGTGCATTACCCCAAAAAAGAAACGTCATCCAATTGAGAATAAGCTATCTTTTCATATAAGCATATTCAAAATGACTGGAAATTCAAATTTTAATAAAAGAAAATAACATATCTGGTTTTTTTAAACAATTTAATACACTTACAAAAAAAATAGTTGGTTGAGTTAGCACTATCAAATAGCATTACCACACAAATACACACACTATAACAACCACGCACACATTAAATAAACAAAATACATGAAGTTTCTGTCTTTAAAATCCATTGGTTCGGGGAATAAAGTCTTAATCAGATGCAGTCTTTGCTACTGTCAATAGTTCAGTAGGAGGTTTGAAGGTAATGCAAGAGTCATTTGTGTTCATCTTTGCACTCATTAGAGACTGGATGGAACTGTAATTTAAACTTCCTGCTGGATTCTCTGAGCAAATCCTGGTCAGAACTGAGTTGTTCTTGCCAACAATAACATGGGCATTGCTAGAACTGTATTGGATGCAACTTGACTAGGAGATATGCTTGTCTCTATAGAAAAAAGAAAATATAAATCACATTAGGGACCGACCATTTAATGGGAAGGGTTGGGGGGGAACAATTTTTTTTTCTTCAAGCTTTATGGGGGCCTTACAGGTAATACAGAAGTGATATACATCTCTGTCCAGTAAGGGTATTGATGCAATCTATTTATCAATACAAATCAACTGTGTAAACATGAATGTGCTTATTATTGTCTTTCAATCAATCTATTTCATGGCTAAAATCATCCTGAAAAGCATCTGTCAATTAATAGTTTGTAGTTTAACAAGATTAAGATAATGAAAAATAATAAATAGAACTAACCTGAATGTCGAATATGCTTTTTCTGATGTTATATACAGTTTTGTTGCTATGTCAATGGATGTCGTATACTCCAGAATGACCAAAGTTGATATGGTGTTTGCAGTATGTGCAAAGAATCAAAATGCACCCTCATTCTGCTATGCTTCACAAAGTCAAACTGCACTAAAAATCACAGCTGTATTTCAACATTTTGCCTCAAAAATTAATCACACTTGAACACTATTCTGACTATCAAAATAATCATGTTTTGCATTTTATATATGGAGTAAAATCCAACTTCAAAGAAACATCGTGGCTGTTCACAAACTTGCCAATAAATCTTTAATAAAGATGATTTAAACAGTCTCATTCAAAGCAATGTGTAATAACTCTTGTTCTTCAACACGCATCTCTTTGGTTTACCTGACTTCAAACCAATTGGGTTGTTCCACTTTGTGTACTTTACCTACGCAAATTAGCCTAATGAGTTCCCCCACAGCAGTGTTCAAAGAATATCAGTCACCCTAGCTATTGTCAGCCTATTACCGGTAAGTAAGATGTGAAATGGTGGTTGTTTATCTCTGACCACCTTACCTTTTAATTGCCTCGATGACAATTAGCTGTATAAACTGCCCCGAGGATAGTTTTACATGAGCTCTAAGCAGGACTGTTTACTGTTTATACATACTACATGTTATGGGCATGAATCAAGGTAGTCAAAAAATCTCTCTCTGATTGTCTTTTTTCATTTTCTAAGATTACTGAAAATTGTGTTTCTAGGCAAGATCATGTCAGGGGTTTGGGAGTAATAAATCATGTTTTTAGTGTGACACGTCATGTTATGGAAGGTATGGTATATGGCCATATCAATACACCTCATCCAACAAAGCATGCATATGTAAGAATTATAGGTCAATTTTAAGCAACAATACGATCCTCTGTGATATAGACCTTCTATGTAAGATGTGACTCCTGATACGGTGCCACAGGAGCCTAATGTTAGTGTTTACTTTTTTCTGGATCATACCCTCTATATAATAAAGAGGATATGATCCAGGAAATATTGTAAACACTGTGTACAATGCTTACTGTAAAAACAAATTGTTGCTAGTAATAAATCACCTTTTAATTCATGCACTTATAGAAACATGAGTTAAAGTAATATAAATTGTTTGTCTCCTAGATGTTTGTAAGAGATAAAAATGTGGTGATTGCCAGATATCCATCATTGCTTACAACATTCAGAAATGTAAAATCCTTTATGCTACTATATATACAATAACGACATGAACTAATACAATAATTACACTATTCATCATAAAATATATGTTGTCTCATAGACTTTACTATCTGGTATGTTTATAATAGTAAAACAAAACTGTATGAGAGAGATGCTTGAGGTAAGTAAGGTGCTAGAGAAGCTATGGTGATTGCAGCCCTCCAGTCCACCATATCGTATATGAGTTGACACAATACAACAACTATGTATACTGGGCAATCAATGATAAAAAACAAACATTTTCTCAAAGTTGCTGAGAGCATGAAAAGCTTTATATATTTGCTAATCATACAGCAGGTTCCTTTTCCTATTTTATAATTGGCATTTTGTGAGAAAATGCAGTTCATCTTCTATTCTACTGGAACGGAATTGGCATTTTGTGAGAAAATGCAGTTCATCTTCTATTCTACTGGAACGGAATTGGCATTTTGTGAGAAAATGCAGTTCATCTTCTATTCTACTGGAACAGAATTGGCATTTTATGAGAAAATGCAGTTCATCTATTCTACTGGAACAGAATTGGCATTTTGTGAGAAAATGCAGTTCATCTTCTATTCAACTGGAACAGAATTGGCATTTTGTGAGAAAATGCAGTTCATCTTCTATTCTACTGGAACAGAATTGGCATTTTGTGAGAAAATGCAGTTCATCTTCTATTCTACTGGAACAGAATTGGCATTTTGTGAGAAAATGCAGTTCATCTTCTATTCTACTGGAACAGAATTGACATTTTCTGCCTGACCTTTCTTTGGATTTATATCAACCTGTCTTAATCTCTAGTTTGTTTTCACATTGTCTCAGTTGTGTTAAAGCTTGTCTAAAATTGCTATTATGAACTTTGTTTAGGTAGGGGGTGAGGTCTTGTATGGTCTGTTTATTGTAATTTCTACCATGAGGAAGTGAATTTTACTGATAGCACTGTAAAGCCTTTGAGTGACACTGATGCTATATTAAAGATTAATTTGACAGAAAACAGGCTTCTAAAACAAAAATGCCACCAAAGAAATAAAAGGTATTTAATTGGAAATGTTGCTCATTATTTATGTTTCATACCCCCAAAACCTCATTTCAAAATGATACATGCAAATGATATAATTCAGTTGAAATCAAATGTTTGTCATTCTTTTAATAACTAGTCAGTAAATTTTCAGATATAATGCAAAGCACACTTTCTATTGGGGTTGTCTCAAAAGAGCAAAGTCAGTGAACAATGTATTTATCTTCAGATGTTAAGATTTGTTCTGATTTTGAAATGGTACTACTGGTGTTTTTATATGAACAGACTATGTAATTCTCATTTCCAAACCCTATTGTTTTCTTCAGATTTTAATAGACCAATCTCTGTAAAGGTGCTTGTAATGTTACCTCACATGCTGTACAATATTAAAGGAGAACTCTATTGAACAACAACAGTAACAAATAACAATAATAAAAATAACAACAACAATAACAATAATAATAACAGCAAGTAATAATAATAACAATAGCAACTACAATAATAATATTTACTTTCCCTAGCTGAGGTGACTAAATTAGCTTATATCAGATTTTTCATATCAGTCTCTCCTTATATTCAGTGATCTTCATGAACCTTGAACTCTTGATAGATGAAAGACCAGATGTCAAAAAATCAAATTACTGACTTCAAAGACAAAATTTGTTATAAGGTTTTATATTGTTAGTAATGGTGGCCATATTTGATGGTGCATCAGTATCATTTGTACAGAATTTAAAGCCCTTATACAAGGATGCTTTCCATCAAATTTGGTCAATTTCAGTTCAGTAGTTTTGCAGAAGATGTCTTTTAAAGGTTTTCTGTTTTCAGTGATGGTAGCCATATTTGATAGCATTATTTGTACAAATCTGAAAATTATTTCTTCCAGGATGCTTTCTGTTAAATGTTATCAAATGCTGTTCAGTGGTTTTTAACAAACAAAAATCGTTTAAAGTTACTTTGTTAAGTAACAGTGACCATATACTGTATAATGACAGAGTGACATCATTTGAAAAGTAACAGTGACCATATACTGTATAATGACAGAGTGACATCATTTGAAAAATAACATTGACCATACCAGTATTCTTTATAATGACAGAGTGACATCATTTAAAAAGTAACATTGACCATATAGTGTATAATGACAGAGTGACATCATTTAAAAAGTAACATTAACCATATTCTGTATAATGACAGAGTGACATCATTTAAAAAGTAACATTGACCATATACTGTATAATGACAGAGTGACATCATTTAAAAAGTAACATCGACCATATACTGTATAATGACAGAGTGACATCATTTGAAAAGTAACATTGACCATATACTGTATAATGACAGTGACATCATTTGAAAAGTAACAGTGACCATATACTGTATAATGACAGAGTGACATCATTTGAAAAGTAACTTTGACCATATACTGTATAATGACAGTGACATCATTTGAAAAGTAACAGTGACCATATACTGTATAATGACAGAGTGACATCATTTAAAAAGTAACATTGACCATATACTGTATAATGACAGTGACATCATTTGAAAAGTAACAGTGACCATATACTGTATAATGACAGTGACATCATTTGAAAAGTAACAGTGACCATATACTGTATAATGACAGAGTGACATCATTTGAAAAGTAACATTGACCATATACTGTATAATGACAGAGTGACATCATTTGAAAAGTAACATTGACCATATACTGTTTAATGACAGAGTGACATCATTTGAAAAGTAACAGTGACCATATACTGTATAATGACAGAGTGACATCATTTGAAAAGTAACAGTGACCATATAGTGTATAATGACAGTGACATCATTTGAAAAGTAACATTGACCATATACTGTATAATGACAGAGTGACATCATTTGAAAAGTAACAGTGACCATATTCTGTATAATGACAGAGTGACATCATTTGAAAAGTAACATTGACCATATACTGTATAATGACAGAGTGACATCATTTGAAAAGTAACAGTCACCATATACTGTATAATGACAGTGTGAAATCATTTGAAAAGTAACAGTGACCATATAGTGTATAATGACAGTGACATCTTTTGAAAAGTAACATTGACCATATACTGTATAATGACAGAGTGACATCATTTGAAAAGTAACATTGACCATATACTGTATAATGACAGAGTGACATCATTTGAAAAGTAACATTGACCATATACTGTATAATGACAGTGTGAAATCATTTGAAAAGTAACAGTGACCATATAGTGTATAATGACAGTGACATCATTTGAAAAGTAACATTGACCATATAGTGTATAATGACAGAGTGACATCATTTGAAAAGTAACATTGACCATATACTGTATAATGACAGAGTGACATCATTTGAAAAGCCTTTATGCAAGTACCTTTTCTTTCAGATTTGATCGCATTCTGTTTAATTGTTTAAGAGAAAAGGTTGTTTCTGGTTTTACCAGGATACATTTTATTAAATTTGGTCAAATTCTGTGCTTGCCTTAATGTTTTCTGTCCAATATAGTCAAATTCTATACATGCTATAATGTTTTCTGTCCAATATAGTCAAATTCTATACATGCCATAATGTTTTCTGTCCAATATAGTCAAATTCTGTTAGGAAGTTTTTGAGAAGAAGTTGTATAAAGGTTTTTCTATTTTTAGCTATGGTGGCCATGTTTTATGGCGGATTGGCATCATTTGTTGAAAATTGAAAGCTCTTCATGCCAGGATGCTTTCTGCTAATTTTGGTCCAGTGATTTATGAGAAGAAGCTAAAAAAGGCAAATGTTGATGGACAATGGATGATAAACACTGGATGCAGGGCCCTACCCTTATCTCACTTGGCCTTTTAGCCTTCTTAGTAAAAACTAACAAATCAAAAATATACAACTTCAGTTTAAAAAATGCAGAAATTAGTGAAATGAAAAATAAAGATGACAACAATTTGGAGTCTTCTTTTTGTCTTCTTTGTTGCGATTTTATTGATAATCATCATCGTCATCACTATTACTGTATATTACTTTTTTTACTTCGATTGGCAAGCATTTTCAGATGTACTACATGAACTGATTGACTGATTGAGGATGAAATAATAGATAATGATGATTGTATTGATGATGATGATGTTTGTTATTATTATCATTATTTACAAAATTTTATACTTTTGTTATTATTATTACATTGTTGCAAGCTCAGAGGCAAAATTCACTATGCTCTCAGGGCAGTAAAAAAAAAATTCCCAGCCACTTGTCTAGGGCATGAGAATTGGGGAAAAAGTGACTTGTTCTGAACAACTTTTTGCTTGTCTTGCTTTTCTAGTTCATATTTGTGTCTCCATTTTCAGTATCAAATGTCTATAATGCTGTCCAAGGGCAGCAAGTGTAATTACTGGTATGTGAATATGACTGTATTATATTCTTCATTATTAGGTACTGCAGTGTAATCTCACAGTGTCTTTGATGTGTGATGTGGTGTTGTACATACATGCAGTTTCTGTTTTAGAAGGACTAATCTGTTCATTTTATTGCTTTAGTCGCATGTTTGTCAGATTTAGTTATTTGTTATTGTTCAATTTATCAAATGTAAAATAAATTTTCATTTATATAGTGTAAGTTACACACGCTAGCATGGCAGAGAACATTTCAAGTCACTGACTGGAACCAATGGGAAGCAGATGGATGGAAAATAAGTAATAAATATTGCAAAAACTGGCTGACAGGTGTTACGACTCTATGGTCTAAGAAAAATGTAACAGAAAGAAAGTGAAACCAACAAATCAAGTAAAAAATCAACAAGCAATTTATTACTAGATAATTAAAATGAAAAATCAAAAAGTCACTTACAGTAATGTGTTTTTGAAATCCTAATAATCCAAAGAATATTTAAAATAATTCCTCTCTTAGAATTTGGAATGAATTTTCACAACTGTAATAGCTCTTTACAAGACTGATGGTAATGTCAAAACTGAAAAAATGTCCACCAAACATGGTATATATAAAGATTGGTCACATGACAGAATGTTCTAGAACATGTGTCATCTTAATGGAATTTTACTTGTAAACAAAATCAACCTTGACCTTCAAATTAAGAAAACATATTGATCAAAACAACCCAATTCAAGGACACTAGTTAAACATGTTTTTCCTGATAAACATTAAGATCCAAGCAAACATCAAAGTGAAGAAACATTTACAATTTCCCAAAATACCTACAACACCATATAAACATCATACATAACACCTCCCCTCATAAAGAAAAAGAAAGATTTATATAATAAAGCTTTCTTTTGAATATACATCTAATACTATAATAACCAAAATTACATAAGAACATGTTTTATGATACTGGACTTAATTACATCAAGCAATATTACATTTCTAGGCACGTGAGAGTGCATCTGCAATCACATTGTCTTTTCCCCTGATGTGTTTGATGTCAATGTTATATTCCTGCAATATCAAACTCCATCTCAACAATCTCCGATTTTTATCTTTCATTTTGTTGATGAAAGTAAGGGGATTGTGATCACTGTACACAATAATTGGAGAAAGAGCTGAGGTAACATACACTTCAAAATACTGTAAAGCCAATATCAAAGCCAAACATTCCTTCTCAATTGTGGAATAATTTTCCTGGTGCTTGTTTAGTTTTTTAGAAAAATAACACACAGGGTGATCCACACCACTTTTGTCTTCCTGAATCAATACTCCACCAACCCCTACATCACTTGCATCAACAGATAATTTAAATGATTGGCTGAAATTTGGTGCAGAAAGAACTGGTGCATTCTTAATCATGGCCTTTAACTTGTCAAAAGATTCCTGACACTTGTCAGACCAATGAAATGTGGTTTTCTTACTCAATAAACTTGTCAAAGGTTCAGCAATTTTGGAAAAATTGGAACAAAATTTCCGATAATATCCAGCCATACCTAGAAATCGCATCAGTTGCTTTTTACAAATTGGAACTTGAAATTCAGAGATAGCTTTGACCTTAGCTTCTATAGGTTTAACTTGACCTTGTCCCACAATATGTCCTAAAAATGTGACACAAGCATGGCAAAACTCACTTTTGCTCAAATTAATTGTCAGATTCGCATCGCTGAGTCGATCGAAGAATTTTCGAATGGTTTCCAAATGATCTTCCCAGGTGTTGTTGTAGATAATGACGTCATCGATATAAGCGTCACAATTATCAAGACCAAATGTTACCATGTTCATCAGACGTTGAAACTTTGCAGGCGAATTTTTCATTCCAAACGGCATGACTTTATATTGATAAAGTCCATCTGGAGTTGCAAATGCTGAAATTTCTTTTGCCCTTTCCGTCAATGGAATTTGCCAGAATCCTTTTAAAAGGTCAAACTTGGTGACATATTTAGCATTTCCAATTTTATCAATGCAATCGTCCATTCTTGGAATTGGAAATGAATCAGTTTTGGTGACACTGTTGACTTTTCTATAGTCAGTACACATACGGAATGTATTATCTGGCTTGGGAACAAGAATACATGGTGAACTCCAGTTACTTTTACTTGGTTCTATGAAATCATTCTCCAGTAGATACTGAATTTCTTTCTTCAGATAGTTCTGTTTGAGAGGATTCATCCTATAAGGATGCTGTTTCACAGGCGCAGAATCTACAATGTCAGCGTCATGATAAATTTTACTTGTTCGTGTTGGAACATCAGGAAACAAGTGCTCATAGTCATGTAATAGCTGTTTTAGTTCATTTCTTTCCTGTTGTTGTAGATGTGAAAGTTTCTGGTCTAGGTTGTTCAATATTTCTGAATTCCGAAGATTGGTTATACCAGAGTCACTATAGTCTGATTGTACTCCATCGTTGATATCTTCACTGTGTGGGACAGGTACAACTAAATTAACAGAATAATTAGCTGAGCTATCTCTGTCAAAATATTCCTTTAACATATTTATATGACAAAGTTGTTTCTGTTTCCGTCTCCCAGGAGTGTTAATGATATAATTTAAGTCATTTACTTTCTTTTCAACGGTATAAGGACCATAAAATTTAGCCTGAAGAGGATTTTGAGTTATGGGCAAGAGAGCCAGAACTTTGTCACCAGGTTTAAAACTCCTTTCCTGTGAATTTCTGTCATACCTTAATTTCATTTTTGACTGGATAGTGTGAAGATTAGTTCTTGCTACTTCACAGGCCTTTGACAACTTGTATTTGAAATCAGAAACATAATCAAGAAGATTAATCTTTGAATCTTCATTTGAAAGAAGTTTCTCTTTCAATAATTTCAATGGTCCACGGACAGTATGACCAAAAACTAGTTCAAAGGGACTAAAACCCAACGACTCTTGAACTGATTCCCTAACAGCAAACAACAACAAATGAACACCCTCATCCCAATCCTTTTCTATATCAAAGCAATATGATCGAATCATATTCTTCAAAGTTTGATGAAATCTTTCCAAAGCACCTTGACTTTCAGGGTGATAGGCAGAAGATTTAAACTGTTGGATGCCTAATTCATGCATAACTTGTTGGAAAATTCCAGACATAAAATTTGACCCTTGATCCGACTGGACAGATTTGGGAAGGCCAACAAGTGTAAAAAACTTCACCAAAGCTTTCACAATAGTTTTAGTTTTTATATTTCTCAGAGGAATTGCTTCTGGAAATCTTGTAGATGTACACATGATGGTCAACAAGTATTGGTTGCCTGACTTGGTTTTAGGTAAAGGACCAACACAGTCTACTATTATTCTACTAAATGGTTCATCAAATGCAGGAATAGGTTGCAGATGAGCCTTAGGTATCTTCTGATTGGGTTTTCCTACCATTTGACAAGTGTGACAAGATCTGCAGTATTTAGAAACATCACTTTTGAGTTTCGGCCAATAAAAATGATTCAAGATCCTGTGATAAGTCTTACGGACTCCTAAATGACCAGCCAAAGGAGTTTCATGGGCTAAATTAAGAATTTCCTGTTGATATGACTTAGGAACAACAATTTGATAGCTCACTGACCACTCGTCACCAGCGGGTACATCAGGTGGTCTCCATTTCCTCACAAGGACCCCATTTTTCACAAAGTAACACACTGGAACTTGTGTGGCTTCAGTTTCACTAATAGCCCTCTGAAACAAACAAGATATCTCGGGATCTTGCTCCTGTTCAACGACAAGAGATTGTCGTTTGTCACCCTGAGTAGAACAAAGAGAATGAGTTGCCAAAAGAGGATCACTGTGATCAATACCATTTGATTGATCAATACCTGAGGAAAAAGTGACCTCATCAAAAGACTGACCAATACATGTGTCAGCTAAAGGAATAATATCCTGATCAACAGCTCTTTTTTCCATAGCTCTAGTAACTGCACAAGCAGGGTACAAATCAGGGATTTCAGTTTCGACAGGATCAACTTTCTGATCCAAACAAGGCTTGTCAGTTACAAGTGGATTAACCACAACCTTATCTCCAGCTAGGTCATTGCCTAGTAATAAATGAACACCCTCTATGGGTAAAAAAGTCACTGCCCCAACAGTCACAGGTCCAGAAACTAAGTCTGATGCCAAATTGACACAATGAAGAGGAACATTTACAAAGCCGCACTCTACTCCCTGAACAAGAACACTTTCACTTGAAGAAGACTCCTCAGACAAAGGCAAAGTACCTGATAATAAAAGACTCTGAGAAGCTCCAGTGTCCCTTAATATTTTAATTGGGATAGGTTTGGCAAAATCACCAATAAGTGATATAGAACCTTCTGACATGAATGGTTCATAAGCCTCCAAAATAGAATCAGACTGGGGTTTGTTTGACCCAACAAATGTATTGCTTTCAATACAAGACCGTGACCTTGACCTCGTAGAAATAAGAGCATTTGGAAAAGCTCTGTCTTTACTCTGTTGCTTATTTTTCAACTTGAAGCAATCAGAAATAACGTGCCCTTTCGTTTTACAATAAGTGCACGTAGGAAGAGATAAGGATTTCTGATCAGTCTTATCAGATGTTTGATTCCTAACAGTTGTGCTGTTGTGAAATTTGGAAGTACTCGAATGAGATTGAAATGGTTTTTACCAGAAAACTGCTGAGAGGACGATTTATTACCAAATGAAATTTTGTGAGTCAAGGAATAATCATCAGCCATACGAGCAGCATTTTCCAAAGTTTCCACATTCTGCTCGTCAAGATAGGTTTTAACATCACTATGGATGCACCTCTTGAACTCTTCAATTAATACGAGGTGTCTGAGGTTATCATAAGCTTGATCAACTTTCTTGGCTGAGCACCACCTATCAAATAGTTGTTCTTTATCCCTTGCAAATTCGACATGAGTTTGTCCAGTTTCTTTTCTACAATTCCTAAACCTTTGTCGATATGCCTCTGGTACCAACTCATAAGCTTTCAAGATGTACTCCTTAACCACATCATAATCAGTGCTTTGTTGTACTGACAGTGAAATGTAGACTTCACGAGCTTTGCCAATTAGTACACTTTGTAATAACAAAGTCCAATGCTCCCTGGGCCATTTCAAGTTTTCAGCTATTTTCTCGAAATGAAGAAAGTATTTATCTATTTCTTTTTCCTGAAAAGGGGGTACTAACCTAATATATCTAGTAACATCAAAACCTGGACTTGTGTTTAAAGGAGTGGTGTGTGCCCCGTTTGCCAGTTCTAATTCTCTTAATTTAAATTGCGTTTCCCTTTCTTCTCTTTGCATCTGCATCTGCCTCTCTTCTTTCTCTCTCTCCCTCTCCATCTGCATTTGCCTCTCTTCTTTCTGCATTTGTATCTGCCTCTCTTCTTTCTCTCTCTCCATCTGTATCTGCCTCTCTTCTTTCTCTCTCTCCATCTGCCTCTCTTCTTTTTCTCTCTCTCTCTGAATCTGAAGCTTTGCTAACTCTAAATCCATCTGGTTCTCTAACTCTAATTCCCTTAATTTCCTGTCAGAACCAGATACAGGCTTTCTCTTCGAACTTAAAGCACTATTTTCAAAAATTCCCTTTCCTACTAAATACTGAATCAAAATAATCTTTATCTCCTGTTTTGTCAATGATACTTTTGCCTCAGATAGACTGTATTTTCTGGCAAGCTCGAGCAACTCATCCTTTCTCATGCACTCTAACCCCTCCTGGGTAGGTTTTGAAATGAAATTCTGAACATTAGATGCCATTGTAAATGCTTGTTGGTTTCACACAAAAAAAATGTTCTCTATTAAAAATCTTTGCCAAAGACACACAAAAATTCTGAGACAAAATCAATATGAATTTCAAAGATAAATTTAATATCTCTAATATGCTTTAAAGAAATTCAGATCCCGGAACGAGACCCCAATTTCTGTTACGACTCTATGGTCTAAGAAAAATGTAACAGAAAGAAAGTGAAACCAACAAATCAAGTAAAAAATCAACAAGCAATTTATTACTAGATAATTAAAATGAAAAATCAAAAAGTCACTTACAGTAATGTGTTTTGAAATCCTAATAATCCAAAGAATATTTAAAATAATTCCTCTCTTAGAATTTGGAATGAATTTTCACAACTGTAATAGCTCTTTACAAGACTGATGGTAATGTCAAAACTGAAAAAATGTCCACCAAACATGGTATATAAAAAGATTGGTCACATGACAGAATGTTCTAGAACATGTGTCATCTTAATGGAATTTTACTTGTAAACAAAAATCAACCTTGACCTTCAAATTGAGAAAACATATTGATCAAAACAACCCAATTCAAGGACACTAGTTAAACATGTTTTTCCTGATAAACATTAAGATCCAAGCAAACATCAAAGTGAAGAAACATTTACAATTTCCCAAAATACCTACAACACCATATAAACATCATACATAACACAGGAAGAAAATTTAGGTTTTGGCATGGTCTAATCTACTGGAATATATCACATTTTGCTACATCTGATATGATTCAAGAATGTACTAGACAAAGTATCTTAGATCCGTATACCAACAGTGAAATTGGTGACTGCTGTTATGTCCATGTCATTGACAAACAATAAATTTCCTGTCATAATAACGGTCTAAGATATTTTGTCCAGTACATTCTCAAATAATATCATATTTAAAAAAGAAATGTGATATATTCTGGTAGATTAGATTCTGTTGAACCTAATTTTTTTCACGTGTGCCACCTTTCGCAATATTTATTTTCTGGATGCTTACTGATGGTGATTATGAATACATTAAACTTTTAAAGGGACAATTAATCTTGTCTCAGTATACAGGAGAAAATACATATGTAGTTGTAAAGAAATATCAATTTTATTATATACAATCCAATTGATTTTTCATTTACTTCTGATGTGTCAAAATTCAGGGCTGACTTTAGACCAAATGGTGCCCCATGTAAGAAGTGTCTTCAGAGTCCCCCCCCCCCCCCCCCTCCATGTGTTTAACTTTTGAATGCCTTATTTTGTATTGCCTCCCAAGCCCAACACCCCAGGTGGTTGCCTAGGTCACCTGCACCTAAATCTGGCCCTGTCTAAATTGATTGTGGAAGGCCTAATGCTTCTACACCAGCCTAAACTCTTTGTACGATGTGCCTTTCATGAAGCCAAATATCAAATTTGAATGATTACAGTGATGTTTTTACTTTATTTTCATGGGTTTTCAATGGTCATTTAATAGTTTTTATCAACTATAAAACTATATATATTAGTTGAAACAATGACAACAGACAATTGAAATTGTCTATTGATTTTGTAGGAATATAAGTGAATTCATTTCTTATGTATTCTGAAATATAAAGTACCCAATATACAAATTTAATGGCATAAACTTGGTTTATTCACAGACTTTGTTTTTATTTATGTTTGAACTATCCTTTGAACAATTGACTGTGTTTGTAACATTATTTGTTAATTGACTGTGTTTGTAACATTATTAGTTAATTGATTGTGTTTGTAACATTATTTGTTAATTGAATGTGTTTGTAACATTATTTGTTAATTGATTGTGTTTGTAACATTATTAGTTAATTGACTGTGTTTGTAACATTATTTGTTAATTGACTGTGTTTGTAACATTATTTGTTAATTGACTGTGTTTGTAACATTATTTGTTAATTGACTGTGTTTGTAACATTATTTGTTAATTGACTGTGTTTGTAACATTATTTGTTAATAAACTGTGTTTGTAACATTATTTGTTAATTGACTGTGTTTGAAACATTATTTGTTTATCTTCGATTCTGGGGATACTTCCTACAATGTCATTAAACTGCACTTCACAAGAGTCTTGCCATATATACTCGCATATATAAATATATATAAACCAATACCAACTGCATAGACCCAGATCTGCCATCGCATAATGCGATGGCAGATCTGGGTCTATGCAGTTTGTAAGGACTAATCAGTAGAACAAACAAAATAGACCCTGATCTGCCAGCACATTATGCAACAGCAGATCAGGGTCTATGTTGTTTGCATTTATACGTGAGTATATACGGTACTTTGAAAAACAAAATATCTCAGATACTGCATGCCGACTAGAACAGTTACATCATATAATATTTTAGCCATGGAGATTAATTAGTACAAATGCTATATACATTATTGGTGCATTGTTTTTGAAGATTTGGCATATAGCTACCATTTTTGTAAAATAAGTGTAATTTATTCTGAAACAAGTTTGTATTTTTGGACTTCTGGGTAACTTTTGTACATTTATTCAACCTTTTGTACATATTCCAAACATTTTTGGAATATGCATGTTCAATTTGGGATCCTCATTCTATTGTATTTCAAGGTAAATAGTAGAAAGTCCAAAAGTAAGTCGACCGATTTGTTACATCTAATAATTACTACACACCGGGAAATAAAAAATGTCCTCACCATTCAATCAAAAAAAGGTTTCTTGCTCATATTGTTTTAATATGCAAGTTTTATGATACTAAATCAAACAAAAATATTTGGTAATAAAGGTATATTATTATATACTGTAATAAGAGAAAGAAAAATGTTTCTTCACAATTCAACTCTGGATTATTTCTATTTGTTTTCAGATGGGATGGGGTGACCTTGGCATCTTTGGAGAGCCAAACAAGGAAACACCAAACTTGGATAAGATGGCAGCTGAAGGAATGCTGTTTCCAGACTTTTACTCAGCAAATCCTTTATGTTCACCATGTAAATATGTATTAGTGTATGTTCACCATGTAAATATGTATTAGTGGATGTTCACCATGTAAATATGTATTAGTGGATGTTCACAATGTAAATATGTATTAGTGGATGTTCACCATGTAAATATGTATTAGTGGATGTTCACCATGTAAATATATATTAGTGGATGTTCACCATGTAAATATGTATTAGTGGATGTTCACCATGTAAATATGTATTAGTGGATGGGATCTGCAAATAGGTTATTAAATTACATTCTGGTACTGTAAACTAGTACACTATTTATTAAAGATAGTGTCCTTACCAAATTCAGTATATTATTTTTGTTTCCTGTCTGTTTGCAGCTTTAAGACTTTTTAGATTTTGTCTTCAACAATGTTGAGATTCTGTGTAAGTTTATGTGAAGGTACTTGAAAGACATCACAAGCATTAAAGTGATTCCTTGGTGAGATGAGATATTCCAGAAGCCATTATTTTACACTCACCTGATTCTTATCTGCCATCAAATATGACTTTGGATACAACAAATGTAGAAACCTTTTCTTAACTGATCAAGAATATTTGAAGTGTTGACAGAAAGCATCCTGCTAATCCAGATATCTTAGCTAATTGCTTTTGCATTTGGCTGTTAGACAGGTCTCAGTCAGGTGAGCGATCTCAGGTCCACTTAAACTTCTTGTTAGATTAAAGCATACAATGGTTAAACTGAAATTATTTGAGTAAAAACACAGATCTTGCCATTTTAATTGGGAATAAATATATTCCACCATTGCATATATCTTAGAATTATGATTTTGAATTATAGCAAGAACTTTCCATAATTATTTAAAATAAAGAATATCTTGCTTGCATGCCTCGTTAAAAACACAGGTAGTTCCTTATGCCAGAGACCCTCCCTCCCCCCTAAAGGTTGCCTTAAAACAAATAGAAATGATAGCAAATACCAACATCTTACAAGTGTGAATGGGGTGAAGGGATGAACATCCCAAGTGGTTAAGGCTTCTTTAGGGTACAGGTTAGATGGCCCCTAATTGCTTTGACCTAAAAGTGTAAGCAAGTTTTAATAATTATCACATCCTATGTTTGTATGTGTAGACTTGTTTGCTTTTCTGCTTTTCATATGTTTATAGAACATTTGTTATGTTTTAATCTCTGATATATAAAAAAAATACAAGTGTATAAACGTGCCAAAGGGAATTTATATAGATTTTAAAATTATAGGGAATTTATAGGGCATTTGATTTGAAAAATACAGTAAAAATATAGGTATTATATAAGAAAATCAAAAACTATATAGGGATAATGCTTATATTGCCAATTGAATACCACATTTAAGTACCTAAACACAAAAATTGTCCAATATTAATTAGCATAATGCATTGATATAAAAATGTAAACTTATATAATCTACTACTATTACTTCTTTTCTCTATTGTATTGAGTACATTCATCACGATGAATCATTCTGTTATTTTCATTCTTTTTCTGAAAAAAAAGATTTTTTAAGAACAATGGGGGATGGAGCTCAGTTACTTCCCTTGAATATGATAGGTAGTGCCACTAGAAAAACTGGACCAACAAATAAAAAAAAAGAATTTCTTAACTTATTCTTTTTCTACCATACTACAATCTTTGTACTGAAATCATACAGTTTACTCTCAATAAAATATTTTATTAAAACTTGAAATATGTAAATATTTATTTATTTAAATTTCTTACATTACAAATAAAGACACGAGTTTTACATGAGTCAAATAGTGTATTCTGTCTTTCATTTCTTAATTGCATTTAAATAATTTCAGTTATTTTCATCAAAAAGCGCAAACAAAGAAAACGCAATTTTATCTTGCCTTTCTATGCCAAAACTTAGAATACATATATAACTTATGTAAAAGTAATTTCTTGTTTTCTTTCTTTCTTTGTAAAGTGTCAAGTCTTTGGAATATGACTTGCCTCATGGTACTGAACACTATACAATTTATATTTTTAGTTTCAATTCATTTGATTCTTCGTTTTGTTTTTCATAATCAATCTGAAAGTAAGAACATTTTTTATATTTGTGCTGAATATTCATTGATAGTAACGTTTGGAGAATTTTTATATTTGTGTTGAATATTCATTGATAGTAGCTTTTGAAGAATTTTTATATTTGTGTTGAATATTTATTGATAGTAACTTTTGGAGAATTTTTATATTTGTGTTGAATATTCATTGATAGTAGCTTTTGGAGAATTTTTTAGAGGTCAAATAAATAAGCAGAAGAAGAAGAGAAGATAAAGAAGAAATTATTATTAATGTTGTTGTTGCTGTTGTCATTGTCATTGTTTTTGTTGTTTATGTAAGACCTGATGATGACATAATAGGATGTAAATCCAAATATTAATTTCAAAATTATCTTTGAAATTACAACAGATTCATGAAAAGCAGTATTCTGTTAAATTATGACAGGGAAAGTATTCTTTACCAAATATTTTTTTAATATTTTCAGATTTACATGTCACAATAATTCCTCAAATGATATGGGTCTTGAGTCTTTAGTATTTTTTAAAAATTAATTTCAACTGAAATGTCAAATAGTTGAATTAAATTTCATGATTTGATCACAAATTATTTTCATATATATATTTTGAAGCTCTAAAATTGGAGATTTCTATATAACAAAAAAGTTTTTCATGTGAATAAAGCTGATCTCTATTTCTGAAATTCTTAGATTTTATATTGAATACAAGACAAATTATTTTGCAGTGAATTGAAGTTTAGTGTACTTCAAAAGAAAGAAAGAAAACAATTTATCATCTCAAGTTATTTACAGCAAAAATTAACTCTAATCTGAATTGTAACTACCCTGTACACAATTTTATTTTTTATTGCCAGCAAATAAATAATAGAAGTATTCACTCTTTTAAAATGAGTTTGTGATAGGATTCGAGATAATCTGATTGGTAAGGAAGAGCTATTCCTATGGCACTATCTAAGCAATAGATGGCTGAGTGCTTAAGGCCAGTGACATCTGCTTATCACACAAATATAGGGGTATTAAAGGGATTTTGGAAAAATTATAGGGAGAAAATAAAGGGATAAAAAATAGGATTATATTCGAATTAGCAAAAAATTGCAGGGATGGTGGGGAGACCTTGGATTTAAAAGAGATCAAAACCAATGTTAACAGTCAAGTCATAATCAAATTTTGATATTCAAATCCATCCAAAAGAAATACAATGTATTTGTCATCAAAAATGTACATATGTTTTGACTTTGTATACATCTCATATTTAAAATAATAATAATAATAATAATAATAAGTATTTAATGAGGGTTACATATCTAGCCAGTGGTAATCCTCCATATGGTCCTTGGGAGAAAAAGAATGAACACACATATATGTAAGAATATGCACTAAAGTAAAATATCCTGAACAACTAAAATACAATGGACATATACATGCACTTAAATTAAGGCAATTTCTACTCATAAAACACATTGGACCTTGGACATGGACAATGGACATGCACTCAAATTGAGGCAGTTTCTACTCATAAAACACAATAGACATATGCATGCACTCAAATTGAGGCAATTTCTACTCCTAAAACACAATGGACATATACATGCACTAAAAGTCAGACAATTTCTACTCATAAAGCACAATGGACACATACATGCACTCAAATTGAGGCAATTTCTACTCCTAAAACACAATGGACATATACATGCACCAAAATTGAGGTAATTTCTACTCCTAAAACACAATGGACAAATACATGCACTCAAATTGAGGCAATTTCTACTTGTAAAACACAATGTATATATACATGCACTCAAACTGAGGCAATTTCTACTCTTAAAACACAATGGACAAATACATGCACTCAAATTGAGGCTATTTCTACTCATAAAACATACTTGAACACATAATTACACTTGTACTCACAGTCTCTTAAGGCTTTATACTAGATGCAAAAATCCATTAAAGATAGTTATTAAAAGAAATACCTACCTAATACCTCAGTTACTATGCACATACGTATGCACACACACACACACACACACACACACACACACACACACACACACACACACACACACACACTCAAATATACATCCAATACATGTGCTAACAAGCATACAGTGTGTAAGCACAGATAGGAAATAAAATATTTTTAAAAAACTTCTGAAAATGGTGCCACTTGGACACCCATTATGGCCACCACAGAAGCCATCTTGAAAATCTTGTTACTGCTACTTCTCCTGAATGGATTGTCATATCAACATATGGCTTTACTGAAAGATTTCTTGCGACATCTAGTTGGTTCTAAATACAAATAGTACCGCTTGGACATCCAATAAGGCCACAATTGCAGCCATCTTGAAAATGTTATTGCTACTCCTCTTAAATGAATGGTCATATCAACATGTGATTTTCACTAAAAGATTTCTTTTGATGGTCCAGATAAATGGTTTATTTGCAAAAAAGTATGGTTATCAATGGATAGATTTAGAGAATCTTGAATTGCTAACGTTTGATGGACTGATAGAGATAGATGGATAGATAAATGCCTATTTAGGAATGAAATTCATGTTACTACAAGGCTTCTTGATTTGTTCTATAACTAGGATTATATTAATTCCACAAGACATACACACTATTATACACAGGAATTTTACTGAATATTGTTCTAGTAATTTATGCACAATAATTTTAATATAAGAAATGATTATATACTTAAGTGTGAAATATAGAAAATTATTGGCAAAATAATTTTTATATTTTTTTCATTCCTATATTTTCACATGTGAAAAATATATCCCTATATTTTAACATGTGAAAATACAAGATTTCTCATCATGCCATGCAATGCTTGATTATGTGTGCCTACAAAAGTTATACCTGAGCACTTTGTGAGCTAGAACAAGTAAATGGAAACTACATTACCTTTCAGACATGGAAATTATTTTTTGCTGAAGGAATCTGACTCGATGTCTATGTCTATGTCTGACTCTATGAAGTTATTTCCCCTTACTACCTTGACAACAGTGTGATGCATTGCTGAATTTGTGGTCAGATAGGGTCAAATAGTTTACAAAATGTCAAAACTGTAATTTACTGCAGCAGATTATGTCATCCCAATCCTACCACTTTCTTAAGTTCCTGATATTTATATGATCAGTCTACGAAAGTGAGGTGAATGTATGAAAAAGGTGTAGGGGTGTGTGTGTGTGTGTGTGTGTGTGTGCTGCTGAGTGTGTTTAATCTTTTAAGTTTTGATTCAGAAGCAAGTTTGATATATAATGAAAAGAAAATTTTCTTTTCCTCTGTAAATACCAAATATATTTCATTTTTTGTTACACAAAATGATATATCTTGACTCGTGGCTTTGCCACTCAATAAAATATTGTTTTTTGTACCACATGATATAATATATCTGGTAATAACATAGGAAAAGAAAATATCCTCCATTTATTCTGGACTTGTTCATACAAATCTTATTTTAAAAAATCAACCAGTTGAGCAAAACTGATCTCAGTATACATTAGGGAAATGGGAATAAAGTCATGTTTAAAAAGTAAAAAAAGTCACAGGAAAAAAGTCACAATCAAGTTTGATGAGATAAAATAATAGTATACAGGACTTAAAAATAAAGGACTGATAAATGACTGAAACTTTCTGGAATTTATGTAATAGAAGCATGCAGTGTGTATGCAAGCTAAATAAATGTGCTGATACATGTATATGTACTGTGGTGAGATTGTAGAGTATAAACCTTGCAGAAAATATAGCCTTGTGGATTTGTCCAGGCTTGAACATGTTTTGTTTTACTTGTTTTTATTATAACTTTTCATATAAATTTAAGCATGTTGATTAATGATAGAGCAAGTTTTCAACTTTTTTTTATAAGTTACAAAATAACTTTCATAATAATGCTACTAAATTATAAAAACAAATACATTTTAACTTCACTTATATTAAATAAAAATTAATATAATTGTAAACTTAATAGTTGTGAGTTTTTCCTATGTCTTATTCTGTTTTTTTTATATTTTTCTTGTGACTTTCTTTCCGTGAATTTTTTTTTCCTGTGATTTTCTTTATAGGATGAATACATTTAGTTTATACAGTAACTCATAATTTAAATACTGTAGCATGAGTGATATCACTAGCAGATGGAATTGATTCCAAAATAATTATTACATTTGAAACAAATTTGTTACTAATCATTTGAATTTACACTTCCTAATGCAACTTTTATGGTGTATATCTTGTAGCCCGATTAGTCTATTCAGGAAATACAGAGAAGACAAAGTACCCTGGCTGTGAACCAATATTAACCTCATCACATACCCTGGTACAATTTTATTATAATCATCCTGTAACAGTTCATTACCATATATACTCACATATAATCCGATACCAACTGCAAACTGCATAGACCCAGATCTGCCGTCGCATAATGCGCCTGCAGATCTGGGTCTATGCAGTTTGTAAGGACTAATCAGTAGAACAAACAACATAGACCCTGATCTGACTGCGCATTATGCGATGGCAGATCAGGGTCTATGTTGTTTGCATTTGGACCTGGATTATATGCAAGTATCTACAGTATTTAGATTTAATTGTCTCAAATTATAGCATGATCCTGGATTTTGATTTTCAGTGGGGAAATCAATTTCATTGGTATTATAATGATTAAAATGAACGGAATCTGTGAGTCTCATAAATATCTTGCTTTATGGGCTCTACTTAAGCTCAAAGCCATGTTTGTAGCCAGAGATATGTCAGGGTTTTTATACTTTTTATAAGTGGCCATAGTTGTGTTACAATACATATTTACCTGTGTCTTTAAGTTTTGACTGCATAAATATCATGTTTCCTCTTTGTGTCTTTCAGCACGAGCTGCCCTATTAAGCGGTAGACTGCCCATACGAAATGGGTTTTACACTACAAATGCACATGCAAGAAATGGTGAGTGAATGATTCTCAAATTTCAAACAACTAATTAGAAAACATTTGAGTGTGACTTTATGATAGTTATATATAAAGCCATCAATGAAATCACAGAATTTTTAACACTAAAACACAGTTTGGTTTTTAATCTAATCCATCAAGAACATGAGAAAATTACGTGATGACTTCATGAAAGACCAAAATCTCTTATTCTTGCATGTACATCTAACAGCGTGAAAGGAAACTACCGGTAGTAGCTGTTATTACAGCACTGAACAAATTTCCTGTACAGTTAGTATATATATATGTGTGTGTGTGTGTGTGTGTACAGTAAAGATTGTTTATAACGTTCGTTTCAGAGGGGACTGAGATTTTAGAAAGTTACAACTGAGAAACATTACATTAAAATTAGTTTATTTTTCACAATGTTTGATAACGTTGGACATACATGTAGTAAACAATTTATACTGGTATGATTACTGTCAGAACTCGTACGTAACGGTAATACAATTTTCAAGAAACAACATACATTTCTATAAATACTTGTTATCATGAAGACAAAAAATGATAAATCAGAGAGTTTTACCATCTGATGAAAGTATCAACATTACACAAGTGTAAGCAGGAGCAAGGGACAACTCAGTTATTATTCATTAAACTTGAACTTGAAACATCTTGAACAACACAATAACAATTAAACAAGAAAAAAATCAAAATACTTGCTCAAGTGTTTCTGCTGAAATAATTTATTTTTGTATCTGCCAAAGACTCAAAAGCCATCATGTACCACATTTGATCCCTTTATTACTTATAACACCTCAAAAAATATCCTGCATTTGGCCTAAACTCGCCAGATTACAACAATAAGGTAATCAATTAACAACTTGTTGTGTACACATGTTAGTCTTAATCCCATTACTCAGCCACGCATCATTGCACCAGTTGCAACGACTGCTGGAACAGTTCCAGTGCCCAGTAGACTGGTTCTGGCTGGTTTCTGTAATGCATGGATAGAACTCATACAAATATGGGGGTTATTTTTCAAAAGCGGTAAATTTCAACTATAAAATGGTATGTGTGGTAGACAGCCATAAAAACAGTATTTTCGTCCTGCTGCCAGTAGAATCACATGTATGTTAAAGCCAAGTGAGTACCCAGTGGAAACCAATGCACATAAAAACTCCTAGATTCCATTCACGTTTTCAACTCAAACAGTCAGTTAGCCAACCCACCCATAAACATGGTCACATTTTAGACTGGATTTTTGATAGACCTGATGATAATGTTCTACAGTCAACCTTGGTGTCCCATGAACTTGCATCAAATCATCTCAGCATCATATGCCATCTTGATGTATCAGTCCCTAACCCTCCATCTTTGTTTGCTACTAAGAGAAAACTCTCTATGATAAATAGAACCCAACTAATGCATGACACCCAAGCAAACCTAAGAACTTCATTACCTCCTACGACAGAACAATTTGATAACTGTTTGCATTCATTGCTTGACAAACATGCCCCAGCAACAAAGTGCAGAGTATCAATCAAAATTGTTCTCCATTGTATTGTAGTGTTAGGGACCAGCTTCACACTGCTATAAGAGAACACCATAAGGCTGAGAGGCTTTGGCTTTCCACCAGACTCACTATTCATAAGTAAATCTATGAAGTCACTAAACAGAATGTCACAAACATAGTCAATGCAGCGAAATCAGCCTGCTACAGTACTAAGACCACTGAAACTTCCAGATGCAAGAACTCTTTGAGATTACTAACAAGCTAATGTCAAGGAACAAATGTACACCACTTCCAACAACCTTCTATCCATTCAACCTTCTGGACCTGTTTGCAGATTTCTTCTGTGACTAAGTACAAACCATTAGAGATGAGCTTGACAACACAATTTCAATTGACTCATCGTCACCATACAGTTGTTATACAGAATTTAAATGGCAACCTTTAACGGCATTTGAGTCTGTCTCTATGGATTTAATACATACAATCGTGATGAAGAGTGCCCCAAAGTCATGTGAACTTGATCCGATTCTGACATTGAGTGCTTAGATTCAATATTGCCTTCACTAACCGATGTTATTAATGCTTCTATCTCATCCGGGGAATTCCTGTCATTTTTCAAAACTGCCATTGTAAAGAGGCTCTGTTGAAGAAACCAACGCTTGACCATAGTGATTTAAAAAACTACTGCCCAGTTTCTAACCTCCATTGATGTCAAAAATCTTAGAAAAAGTTGATCTATCCCAACTTGTATCTCATCTGAATTGAAATAGTCTTTTTATCAATGTACAGTCTGCATATCGCCCTCACCACAGTACCGAAACTACCCTTCTAAGAGTAGTTAACAACCTTCTGTCTGCTTTGGATAGTGGAAAGATTACAGTCCTCTCCCTCCTTGACTTGTCAGCAGCATTTGACACAATAGACCATGATATATTACTTCACTGTGTCCAGCATGTATTTGGCATTCATGACACATCCTTACTATGGTTCAAGTCCTACTTAGTTAACAGGACACAAATTGTGTCTGTAAATGGAAAACTTCCAGCCCAGTTGATCTATGTTTTGGTGTTCCACATGGTTCTGTTCTTGGACCCATTGTCTTCATTTTCTACACTCAGCTGCCTCAAGTGTCATAGATCGTATCTGCTGATGACACCCAAATATACAAATCTAGCCACCCAAGTGAAGCAGATGCTACCATCCAAGGTGTAGAGAGGTGCATTTCCAATGTGAAGTCATGGATGACATGCTGGAGATGAATAATATAAAACTGAATCCATTCTGATCACCACACAAAGACTTTCTCATTCCCATCACCACACAAAGACTTTCTCATTCCCATCACCACACAAAGACTTTCTCATTCCCATCACCACACAAAGACTTTCTCATTCCCATCACCACACAAAGACTTTCTCATTCCCATCACCACACAAAGACTTTCTCATTCCCATCACCACACAAAGACTTTCTCATTCCCATCGTTTACCTCGAACAAAAAGTATCATCAACACCAACATTAAATTCACCCAGTCAGTATGAACCCTAGGTGTCACCCTCAACAGTACTCTCTCATTACACTAACATTTCATGAACATATGCAAGGCGGCATATCTGGAGCTGAGACACATCAGCTCCATTCGCAATTTTCTTTCAGCTAATGCCACTAAAACACTTGTGTGCTCCTTAGTACTTTCAAGACTGGACTATTGTAAATTCACTTCTATCTGGTTCGTCTTGGTATCTACTACAGAAACTTCAAAAAGTTCAAAACACAGCTGCTCAGGTCATCCTTAGAGTAGCAAGAACCAAGCACACCTTCCCCTGATCTGTACTCTACACTGGCTACCCATTCGAACCAGAATCAAATACAAAATATGTTCTCTGTGCTACATTTCGTTGACTGTCTCCAGTCCAAAATACATGTACCTATCTGACCTCACCCATGTGTATACCCCAGCAAGACACGTACTCTCCTCTTGCAACACTCATATTCTCATTATACCTGCTATCAAAACAAAGTCATATGGACAACGTTCTTTTGCATACCAGGGCCTAGCTACGTGTAATGCCCATTGAACTTAGACACAAGGACACAGTGATCTCATTCAAAGTCATATGGACAACGTTCTTTTGCATACCAGGGCCTAGCTACGTGTAATGCCCATTGAACTTAGACACAAGGACACAGTGATCTCATTCAAAGTCATACGGACAACGTTCTTTTGCATACCAGGACCTAGCTACGTGTAATGCCCATTGAACTTAGACACAAGGACACAGTGATCTCATTCAAGAGTACTCAGACACAAGGACACAGTGATCTCATTCAAGAGTACTCAGACACAAGGACACAGTGATCTCATTCAAGAGTACTCAGACACAAGGACACAGTGATCTCATTCAAGAGTACTTAGACACAAGGACACAGTGATCTCATTCAAGAGTACTTAGACACAAGGACACAGTGATCTCATTCAAGAGTACTCTTAAGGCTTGAAGACTTAATAATGTTTCCTTACCTTAAATATTTTCAGCATCTTTTTGTTTTCTAATTTCATGGTGTTTGTTTTTGTAATCATGTCTTTATATATGTTTTTATGTATTATCTAATATTGTAAAGCACTTAGAGCTTCTAAAGATTAGGCGCTGTACAAAGTCTACATTATTATTATTATTACTAATTATAGGTAAACCAGGCTATCTATTCCCCATTCATAGGTCACATGCTTTGCTCTGTACACAAAGTTTAAAGCTTTCGACATAAGTATGGTATGTAGATGATCTTCATAAGGGTATGGGTCATACATGGGGATACATATTAATAATTTACTAGTATTTCAACAACTTGAAAATAAAATGTTGCATTTCATCAGCGCGATCGAGGTTTTCTCTCAGGCAAATTAGATTTTTTTTCAACAAGCCCGATGGATACTTCACTTAAAATACAGAGGGGGCCTGATCCGAAATTAGAGGGGCCCCGTGCATCGAGCTATCAGATTTATTTAACACTGACTGACATTGTTTATCTGGCTTCGGCGCGTCAGGTGATAAAAACTTTATAGTTGAGTTAATTTTCTCAGGCAGACCACACAAATCAAATGCTATAGCCAGCTAAAAGTTGTAACAAAGGAACATTATAACAAAGCCTTTGGAATACATATTATCGGTAGTTAGGAATTTGGGAATTTAAACTCAGAGGTTATAACAGAAGAAATGTTGTATCCAACCTAATAAACAATCTTAATATATATATGTGTGTGTGTGTGGATCAAAGGAACATGTCAACTTCTGAACACTAGAGATGTTTAGTTGTAATTGTAACTGTTCCCTCTTTGTTAAGGATTCAGTATACATTTTTCGACAGACCACTTTCTTCTAGTGGTGAGTTGATATACCTGTAGTGCATATTAATATTTATCAGTGTCATACCATCATGTCATAGGTAAGTACCATATGGCACCTTATAGGCACAGCCACTTCCGTAGGCATTCAACAGTGTCATACCATCATGTCATAGGTAAGTATCATATGCTGTCCTATAGGCACAGCCACTTGCAAAGGCATTCAGCAATGTCATACCATCATGTCATAGGTAAGTACCATATGCCACCCTGTAGGCACAGCCACTTGCAAAGGCATTCAGCAATGTCATGAAACAATGCAAAGTCTGTAAACTTATGTGATGAATAGAATCCAGACTTTTCTACACAATACATGAAGTTAAGGAAACTTATTGAATACAGAATTTTACAGTTTTCTGTATGCAGTTATGAAACTCATGTTTGTAAGCCCACATTAGTGGAAGTGAGACATTTCGTCATTGTTGTCAACAGTATTCTACAGTTTTGGTTAAGGTGTTTCATTTGCGTATATTTCCTAAACCCCTTAAAAGATTCTCATCATACTTGACATGAATCGTTATGAAGCTAAGACAGTATTTTGTACAAACATGTTCGCTCACCCCCTTTACCTTATATTTTCTCAATTCCTTGATAGATTCTCAACATACTTGGCATGAATCAATGTGAAAACAATTTATTGTATGACACTCTTTGCTCACCCTTATGACCTTGGGGTCAAGATCAGTCATTGAAACATTGTGTGAAAGTTGTGGTTAAAGTTTTTTCATTGCATGTATTTCATAAACCACTTGATGGGTTTTTTCATACTTGGGATGAATCATTATGAGACATTTCATTCTGTGATATACATGCATGCCTCTTTGGCCTAGGGTCAAGGTTACAGTTATTGCAAATTTACAGTATTATAAGATTTTGGTTAAAGTTTTTTTATTCCTAAACCCTTGATGGATTTTCTTTATACTTGAGATGAATCATTATGAAGGTAACACAGTTTATTTTGTGACATGTGCCTTTGCCCTTTGACCTTGGGGTCAAGGTCAAAGAAAATTTACATTTATTTTTTGGTTAAGGTTTCCTGAACCCTATTTTCTTTATACTTGGATGAATCATTATGATGCAAAGACAATTAATTATGCAACAGGAGATGTTTGCTCACCCATCCCTTTGGTCCTGGGGTTAAAGTCACAGTCATAGAAAATTAGCATTAAGGTTTAGTTACAGTTTTTTCATTTGCTTATATTTTCTTAACCCCTTGATGGATTTTACTCATACTCCAGATGAATCATTATGAACTTAAGACAGTTTATTCTGCTCCATGCTTGCTCAACTTTTTTATCTTGGGGTCAAGGTCACACATTTACAGGAATGCTTTCATTGTGAGCTCTACATGCAGGCCCTGGCCTTTTTGTTAAAATTTTATATCAAAGGAAAACTCATGTAAAACCCTGTATAGCCTTGTTGATATATCAGCCATTTATCCGACAATCACTTTGATATGATGCCACAACTAGAAATGATTTCTTAGATGTTAATTCTAAATTGTGTCTGTTTATCTGACAATCACCTTTATCAGATGGGGTTTTTTTTGTGTGGCAATAACTTGTGTTGAATAAATGAGATAAGACAATGCCTGAAAAATGTAAATAGATGTAGAGCTCTGCACACAGTAAAGCCAGTCTAAACTGTATTTCAGCATGATCAGGTGGATATATCCTTCCTGGGGGTTTTAAAAAATACTTCACCAAGTTAAAATGGTAACTAAAATCCTTGACAGCATGAAAGCTCAGTAATTTTGAGCAGGTAAATGAATGTCAATTTCAGTAAGATTTATTACTTTCTACACAATGGAAGTTCCAGTACAAACCAGCTCCACCTTTTCAAGTCATTGTTAGTACTGTTCTTGAAATTAATGCTAATCCTCTAATCCACAGTTAGTGACTTTGCTGACAGGTTGCTAAAACCGCAGTCATCACTAATCCGTTGGAGCAGTGAAAATTTTCACTAATTGCTATCATAACAGTTACCAAGTAGCCTTACATCTGATGTATCAAATAAAACATGAGTCAGCATTCACTTTAATGGTTAATTGATCTGTTTATTGTGTTAATTGAGTACCTACCAAAATCCTGCACGTGATGAGGTACAATAAATGCTTATGGAGCAAAATGGACATGTATTAAATCACTCATCCACTCAAATTAGTGTGATTATTTTCAAAACAGTCTTCATACATGTGGAACTAGCCTGGTGTACTGGCTCCAAGCACTGATTTCATTACTGATGATACCGGTAACAAAAGGTATAGGGTATCAGGCTAGTATTGATCAATAGGAAAATGTTGTGTTCTCTGACTAAACAAATAAATCAGAATTATACCAAATAATGTGTTGAATGGCTAAAATATGACCTAGGAAAGGCTGTGATATTATGCACTTTCTACACTGAGTATTCGGAGAAATACGAAAGTGCACAGGGTGCTTCAATGCAAGTTCCCTACACATAATGGCAGAGAGATACATAAAATCAAAACGGAAAGTTGGTTCCTCAGAAGCAGAGCAAATTGTAGCATCTTTGAACAAGAGTGTCTTGAAGAAGCTTGAACATGAACTTTCAATGTTTTTTAGTCTTGTTGGTGAAATACAGTTGTTATTGTTGTGAGTTAAATAATAAATGTTGAATTAGAAATTGAACTGGCTCCTGTTTAATTTTAGCAGGATTAGTAAAAATTATATTATGGTAATCCTGTGAGTTAGTGAAAAAAATCCTTTTTTTGAGCCCTGACATAGGTGACCATGGCATACTGTAATTACATCTGGAACAAGAGTATGTATCCTCTGCATGTTAAATTAGGTGACCATGGCATACTGTAATTATATTTTGGACAACTGTTTATGTCCTTTATGCATTTTAAGATAGGTGACCATGACATACTGTAGTTACATCTGGAACAAGGGTATGTGTCCTCTCTACATGTTAACAAAGGTGGCCATGACATACAGTAATTACATCTAGGACAAGGGTATGTGTCCTATCTACATGTTAACATAAGGGACCATGACATACTGTAATTACATTTGGGACAATGGTCTGTGTCCTCTCTGCATGTTAACATAGGTGACCATGTCATTTGGAACTTACATCTGGGTCAAAAGTATGTGTTCTCTCTGCACATTAATATAGGTGACCATGACATACTGTAAATTCAGTTTTTCCTAGGGAACCAATTTTTTTTGATATCATGATTGCAACAAACAACAAATTGTAAGACCCATTGAACAAAGATTCTTGTTTGTAAACAGTAGGATGCCTCCTCCCCATTCACAACTTTAAGTCCCAACAAAAATATAAATTTTGTGTGTGCAAAAGCATGAAAATTGATACCAACACAAATAAATGAATTCATAGTAAATGCCAATTATATTAAGATTTTCTTGTAAGATTCATGAAAGTATCCATTATAAAGAGGTGACCTCAGTATAAAGGTGTTTTAATGTAAGTTTTATACATTTTCCTACTTTGGATCTACATCAGCCTATACACCACAGATCATCATGGGAGGGATACCTGATGAGGAGGTCTTACTTCCCGAGCTACTTCAGAAAGTTGGATACAGAAGTAAAATAATTGGCAAATGGTGAGTCAGAATTGTTGATATCTCAAAAGCATTATGTTTACATTATTTGCAGTTTACTGCTTTGCAGATTATTAATTTTAATTCAGATAGCATATGATGTGCAGATAACATGTGATGTAGACAGTATGTGATGTGCACCAAAAAGCTACTCCCATGAGTACTTTTACTCATCCTTATTTTTACCATGTTATGACTCTTGGTCTTAAAAATATGTAACAGAATGAAAGTGAAACCAACAATGTAAGTAATATCAACAAGCAATTTATTTCCCTCTAATACAAAGTTAAATTCAAGAGATACTTACAATATTGTGAATCAAATTCCAAATAATCCTATATGTCCTAATCACAAGTCCAAAACTAGAGAATGTTCCAAATGAGTTCCAATAGTCTTGAATGTCCTGATATACCACAATGATACAATCCAGAATGTCTTTAAATGAGTTCACAAAAGTCCAAAGTAATGTATTAATTCAAAAGTCAATGAGCACTTTAGTAATTCCAATGAATATATACTAAATAAATAATTCCTCTCGAATTATATCTGATTTCAATGTCACAATGTAAAATCTGATAAAAAATGGATTCACACAGACTGTTCTAAAACAGGAATGAATTATTTGTTTACTAAATCCCTATTTATACTCATTTTCACTTGACCTATATCAACAAGATGTGAAGCAATAAAATAGGAAAAAACCAGTCTAACTGTAAATACAAATGACCTTGAACTCAAATGCTTGTAAACATTCTGTTCACAAGTGACCAGAATTTAAAGTGCAACTCACCATCATGGACTAGATTCAAACACACATTATAGATTAAATATGCATAACAACCAATATGGAGGATATTTTATTTTTTCTTACTTATGCATGTGTGTGTGTTTGTGTGTGTGTGTTTTTCTTCATGTGTTGTATAAACACACACACATGCACAAAACAAAGCAAATCATGGAAGTATTTTCACAAGTGATGAGGCCATGAGTGAATGTTTAATGTTTTTAATACCACAAGTAGAAAAAATCTATTGCTGCAGAAATGAACATTTTCTTATTAGTATGTCCTATTTTTGTTGAGCCTGCCTTGGTTGAAACTGACATAGTGTTCACTTTGGCATCCATGTGTGTGTGTGCATCTGTACTTACATGCATCCATTGAATAACCTCAGTGTTAAAGTTTTGTATACTGTAGGAATGTGGTCAGTTTCTAAGTTGTCCACAGAGTTATGTTACGTAGTATGTGGATACATCTTGATGTAAGCAACACATTTACCAAAGAACTCATGAGCAGGTTTGATATGCAGGCTCTGACTGGTTTCTTTTTATTCCAAGTTAAGCAGCCTTAAATTCAAGTCACCTCTTGAGCCCTGAACCCTTTTCCCATCAGTTATTTGCATAAACAAGAAGTATCAAGACAAATCAATAGATTTATTATGCTCCTCACAGCTTGTACTATTTCAGAATATATTGCTGCCATAATGTTTTGATCCCTATATCATCTAAGCCTTAGTTCATTATCTCCAAGGATTAGAACACAAGAACCTATATTGGTTCCTATTATTGTTCCCTATACATGCATTGAAATCCCATTAAGAAGAAGGGTAAAGGAACCAGGCTAGATGTGGCTGCTAAGATGCATTGCATTGTGACATAATTTGTACATTCTGATGTCTGCTCATGTACTATCTTATAATACCATCAGCCTTGTATTCTATCACTAAAGGTAAAGAATCCTATGTGTTTTTGCTCTGGCATGTTATACAAAATCATCAGATTGTGCATCGTAGACACAGATCACAGTAAATACAATCTGAATTAAGTGTCATAAAGTTATCAAAGGGTGCAGTTTTTTTCCAGTTGGCATTTAACCGCCAAAAATTGTCAAAACTTAAAACATTTACAGCATTGTGGCAGTGGTGTTATCCCACTAAAGGAAGGTAACCCACTGTAAGGAGGATGGAGATTTATCATCAAAATGTTAGTGGCATAAGCAAAAGCAAAAGACCATTATTACAAATAATTACAACCTTCTAGTGAAATGTTGGTATTAGATAGCATAATTTGTTAAAATAAATTTTGGTTACATTTAAATTAAATAAATAATAAATTTAAATAAGTTTAGGTTAAATAAATCAGAATATTTTACATAGTACAGTAGACAGTATATGATTATATCTAACCAAAGTATCAAGTTTAATCAAGCTGCACAATACTAGCATTTATATATTACTGACTGTGGTGGTAACAGGGAACCAAACTTTGTTTAGAATCTAATGGTAGCATGTCACATGTACATCTGCAATAATTATTCTTTGTCTATAAAATTGGTAACATTTTATTTATTGATATTGGTTACAAAGTCTGGTTATTGCTTGCAATCAGTATAAAATTGTATCAAAAAATATGACTTGGCATTTCATTGAATTACATGAGAAGGAGTTGGGGTTTTTTGTGCCATGCATATTCGAATTTATAGTGATTCCTTTGCTATTTTAAAATTGTGATGTTACTTTATCAAATATAGACAAGAATGAGGTTTCTATTTGCATGCTAGGAGCTGTGGAGGCTAAGTGGTTAGTTTACCAGACTTGCATCCAAAAGAGTGTGGGGTTGAATCCTACTATCGGATCAACCCGGGTTAGCTACCATGATGTGTCCTTGGTCAGTGCACTTTATTCAAATTGCCTTATCACTAAATAATCTACTTGTTTTGTTGTGTTGTAAAAAAAAAACAAGCACCATCTTTGTCTGCTGTTGTCATTGTTGGAAAACAGTTGCAGGCTAATTGTGCATAAATAATTTGCTATTATATTAATTATAATGTTATTTCATATCAGAAAAGCTATTGAAAACTTATTGTTCTTGCATCTTTCCTCACTATTTTCCTATGTTGATTTCAGGCACCTTGGTCATAGACCTCAGTTTCATCCCCTGAAACATGGCTTTGATGAGTGGTTTGGATCACCTAATTGTCATTTTGGTCCATATGATGACAAAACAACACCAAACATACCTGTTTACCGAGATGCAGAGATGATAGGAAGGTGGGAATGTGAAGCTCGTTTTTTACATTGTGGTTTTAGGTGTTTAAGTGTATGGTTTTGTACTGTGTTCTTAATTATCAAGACATTAATCATGCCATTTAGAATGAGTAACATGGTACAGTGACCAAGACTAATTCAGTGTACATTTAATTATATTGCTATGTTTGAGTAAGTGTTTTTACAGTCATCAAGTACTAATATTTTATATTGCTCAAATGCGCCACAATTAAACATGGACTGTGCTTATGGCAGGATCAATATGCTGACAGCTTTGGATTAAATGCTTAAAATTAAGTAGCACTGCATGTTTCAAAATTTATTTATGCATTTGTGTAAAATATGCAAATACACGTCTGATCTAGAGCTCTATAACAGGATTGAGTTTTCAGATTTTCTGACATATATCAATGGGTATACTGTCACAAATTGCATCTTCTCTGTGATACATTAAATCAGCAAATCAGAGAACATAAATTATCCCCTATTGTTACATATTTTGGAGACTCGGGATGTAATGGACCATGGCATAACATCACAGGAAGCATCATGACATCAAATTGACTGTATGTCTTGGATTGTATTACCAGAAATTTTCATCTTCAACCCAATCATAAGGTATATTGCAATTTCCATGTATGTTGGGATAACATATGTAGTTTTAGAAGTTTAACCTTTACTGGAACACTTGAAAAGGACTTTGGCTCCTCATTTTTTACACTCAGGGTCAGGATCTTTCTCCTGTGTTCCTAAGGATCAGGATAGCAACATGGGGTTTACACTAAAATACTTCTTATCATATATTGTTGGTCCTAAATAAAAATGGTGCCAATCAGACCTCTAATATGGGTGCCATGATAGCCATCTTGAAAATCTGGTAAACAGATGGTCATATAGACCTGGGGTTTTCACTGAAAGACTTCTTATGATATCTAGTTTATCCAAATTAAAATTTGTGCTGATCAGACCTCCAACGTGACCATTGTAAACAGCTAGCTATCACCACACCTCATTAAGGGATGCTCATATTCATATGAGGTTTTCACTGAAACACATCTCACTATATATAGTTGGTCCTAAACGAAAATGATGCTAATGTGACATTCCAGAATTTAACAAATCTCATAACAGCTACTTCTCCTGAATGGATGACCATACCAGCATTTAAAAACAAAAACAACACCACTTCTTTCTTGCAATATATTGTTGTTCCTGTATTAAAATAATGCTGCTCCAACTTCCAAAATGACTGTCTTGATGGTCATCCTGAAAATCTTTTTGTGGCTACTTCTTCTGAATGGATGGCAATATCAGTATAGAGTTTTCAATAAAACACAAAACCAACTTGTAGCTGGTTCTGAATGAAAATGGTGCTTATCTGACCTCCAACATGACACCATAGAGGCCATTTCGAAAACCTTGCAATCACCACTCCTCATTTGTGAACAGTGGAATGAACATGGGGTTTTCACTAAACTACTTCTTGCAATATTTAATTGGTTCTGAATGAAAATGGTGCAGATCTGACCAACAACATATCTGTACTTTTGTGATGGAGTTTTGAATACCAGACCTAATTGACTTTGTGGTCAAGTCAAAAGTCATTGCTTGCATTTCTCCTTCAAACAGGTTCTCTGATCACATTACCTTTATAAAACTAAGCTCTGCTACCTTCCGAATCCAGCACTTCCCAAAAAAATGAGAATCGTCTTTTCAGTCTATATTATATGGACCAAGGGCAGTAACTCTTGCCCATTACCTCACCTTGCTGCCACTAGGTGGTACTAGTTGAAGCTTTTTCTACAGTACTATCAACTTACTGCTGAAAAGGACTCCCAAAAATCTTGTGAATTTTTCTGTGGTTTTCAACCATCTATCCAGAAATCTGGTATTCTAGTGTGTAATAAGGACTCTACTACAGGTGGTATTCATTATCTTTTAATTTTGATCAACATTTATGTGAATTTTGTCGCAGTTGTGGACTTTGTTCATTCTGAGCTTGTGCTTCAACATGGTATCACCAATGCATGTTGTTGGTTATGTTTTCACGCTCACTTAATATTTTTGTTCGCTTGTTTTGTAATGAGTGTTGTTTTTGCAACTTATAAACACATTTGAGTTGTTGACTTCTTAATTTTTAGTTATACTTGTCATTTCTTTTATACAATGATGACAAAATGCACCAAATGCAAAATGTTCAAGGCCAACAAGAACACACATACTACATGCCACACTTACACCAAATGTACATGCAGTGTCAGCACACTTTGGTCAGAGAATATCTGGTCCACAGTCCTATGGAAGAGCATTAAGAACAGAGAGAAAGGTGTAAAGTCTCACACAAAGCAGTCTGACGTGTTGAGCATCCACCCCAGAATGGAATCAGTTGCAAGCTTAGTGGGCGATGTTGCTTCCCCCCCCCCCCCCATCACACCGGTCACTTTGGCAACCTGTCCCACATACAGGCCTGTAGGGCCATAGAATGTGGACACATGCAGGGATCTTATGAATGATCCGTTTGTTTTACCACACCTTTGGCATGGCCTGTGCTTGTGCATCATCCACATGGTCAGCACACATCCCAACCATTCAACCGGTGAGCAAGCCATCTGTACTGGTAAGACAGATCCATCTTACACATCTGGCTAGCCATTTGTTCATGGTATACCCATTTGGGTGGTACCATGATACATACAGGGACAACAGAAATCTCTCTTCCATGCCTAAAGGGATGTTTTACACAGACATGGAAATAGAGTCTGACAAAGATAACCCACACAGTGAGTGTATGAATAAACTTGAAGATTTAACACACTCAGATCCGACAATGGAGAGAACTGAGTTTAGTTTTAAGGCTGCTATGGAAGAAATATATCAGGTGTTGCCAGAATGTCTTCCACCCCCAATAACCAGTCAGGCTTGTAAGGTCAAGGTATCAGTAGACTTAGATGATGAGGAGGATCATTCTTCCTTCTGTCTTCTTCTTCAGCTTTCAAAAATTGAAGAAATTGCTGACCATCTGTCCAACAAGATATGCAATCTAGACATTTTGAAGGCTTTCTTCTCAGAGAGTCAGTTAACAGCAACCTTTTCATCTTGCTGGTATAAAACTCACTTGGTCGCCTTTAATACTGAGCTTCCAACTTTAGACAAGAATATTGTGGCTCTAAACATGATTGCTCTTCTATTCTTCAAAGTTGACAAAAATGTTTTCCACACCACTTCGAAACTGGTACGTAACATCATAGCCACTTCATCAATGTTGCACTTAGTGTTGTTAGCTATTTTTCAGCTTGCCAAAAAAGCAGGTAACAATCATGCCTGGGAGTCAACAGCTCAGATTGCAAAAGTCATCAACTTAGCGGCACATTGTTCTATGGTGAATGCTTTGACTGCTTCTGCTAAGTTGGATTTGGTGTGACAAGATGCATGTCTTCATTTGACATCACTTAAGCTGCATCTTTTCCTGACACTTATAACAACACCTTTTGGGTTGCCATTCTGTTTGGAGGAAAATTTGAGGAAGTGAGAAGACAGGCAGTTATGAAAATGCCTCTTCAACTTGCTGTTCAGCCTTCACAGTCCTATGAGTCCAGTCAAACTCAAACCCAAAGGAGAGATGATCGGAGACAGAGAGATAAGTGATCATTTATTGTCCAATCACAGAATCAGTTTCCATCCCAATCTAATGTTAGGAGCCAACAACCCTCTTAGTTTAGGAGGAAGCCTAATAGAGGGGACAAGAAACAGATTTCTTGTTCCCCAAGCCTCCTAACACCCGCCATTGACTCACCACCCTGACCACCTGCATGCAGCGTGCCAGTTGGCATCAAACTCCTGCATTTCCACTATTGTTGGATCACTCTATTTTCGCAGAATGATTGGGCGATCCAAGTCGTTTTGGAGGGGCTCCGGATTTAATTTATCCTACCCCCTCCTCTTTTGTCCTTTCCACTCAACATGGACGTACTGTCAGATTTGGAGAAGGATGAAATTATGTGGCAGGAGATCTGGTCATTAATCGACAAGTGGGTGGTGGGATTGTTCGAAAGTCACAATCTCCGGGATTCTATTCAAGGCTCTTCCTTGTACAAAAGGCCAATGGCAAGCTCAGGTCAAACATCGATCTAAGTCACCTCAACCAATACATAATTCCACAGAAATTCAAGATGGAAACAGCATGATTTATCAAACTCTCCATCAGAATGAATGACTTTGCCATCAGTCTCAATCTGAGCGATACATATTTTCATATCCCTATTCACTTGGCATTGCAGATATTCCTTCATTTTGCATATTGAGGAAACATTTATCAGTTTCGCGCTTTTCCATTTGGTCTAAACATCAGCCCTTGGGCATTCACAAAGAACTGTGTCATCCAGTCAACTTCATCCACAGTGACCGCAGGATATTTGGATGACATCCTCCAGAAACATATGGTAAGTTCTTTTCTTGTCAAGGGCAGGAATGATCTCTATCCCTTTTCAGTTATCTAGGATTCTTAGTGAACGGGGAAAAGTCCAAATTTCATCCATCCCAGCATTTTGTCAATCTGGGTATGGACTTTATCATCAATCTCAATCTTGTACGACTGCCCCACATTTGCATAGTGTGGATCATCGAACTAATAGACTCCATTTCCAACAGGGAGTGAATTACAGCAAGAGAGTTTTTGCAACTCCTCGGATTATTCAATGCAGCAGCGGATCTGATTCCATTTGGCAGTCTCTTCTTGTACCCCTTACAGATGATCTTGCTGGCTTACTGGAGCCCATTTTCCAGTCCACTTGATCAGAAGGTCAGGATCATGACTGACTTAGTATCATTCCTGCATCAGTGGCGCAACCAGGATTGGCTCATAACAGGAATTCCTCTGGAAAAGCTTCAACTGGAAGTTACAGTATTTGTGGAATCCGGTATTTATGGTTGGGGAGACCACCTGTTGCCAGTCTTCAATACAGTCAGCGGCAACTGGGGTGCCAGAGGAAATACCTCTTCACATCAACCTTCTAGAAAAAAAGGCTATAATCAAGGCTTTTCATTTATGGAAGGACAACCTCTACAGGAAGGTATTCCTAATCATGTCTGACAACTCAGTGGTGGTGACCTACCTCCTCAAACAGGGGCAACCAAATCACCCAACCTATGCGTTTTGGTTTGGCAGTTTCTGCATTGGTGCTTCCAACCAAATATAAGTGTACAAATCAGACACATTCCCAGCAGACTTAATGTCCTGGCCAACTCTCTGTCAACAAAGGGCCAGATCATTAATACCGAATGATCCATCGATTGATCTGTCTTTCATCAGATTTGCAGACATTGCTGGCATCCGATGAGTGATCTTTTTGCAACAAGGTGGAATCGCAAACTGCTCACCTTTCTCCCTCCAGTTCTGGATCCAGAAGCCTGGGCCATGGATGCACTTTCAATCTGTTGGAAGGGGTTGTGGGCCTTTGCCTACCTACCCACAGTCTTAGTACTGAAAATAATACAGAAGTTGAGGGGTAGAACTGCAGACTGATTCTGACAGCCAGTCTCGTATGGGACAAATCCTGGGTCAACAATCTAAATTCTGGCCAAGCCAAATCTTCTCAAACAGCCATGGTCACAGGAATTCCATCCTTGTCCAGACCAGCTCATCCTTCACACCTGGCTCTTGTCCAGGGGGGCCTTGCAAAGGAAAGAATTTCAATCTTCGATTGTGGAGAGAATCTTGCAAGCAAGAAGGCTCTCCACTTTGAAGGCTTATGGATCAAGTGGTGTGTTTTCAGGGACTGGTGCAAAGTCAACAACATCATTCCTGTGAGTACCTCAATCCCACAACCGGCTGACTTTTTTCTCTGGCAGTTTGAGGAGAAAAATTTGGCCCCGAATACCATCAAAGGCTATCATTCCATGATATTTGACTCTTTCAGGCATCATGGCAGAGGAGATATTGGTCATGACAAAGATCTATTAGATCTACTAGTCAGTTTTGACCAGAATAAGCCAAAATCTCTCACCCTGTTTCCAAAGTGGAATCTTTTGTGGGTTTTGACATAGCTCAATTCAGATAAATTTTAGCCTTTAGTCAGAACTTTTCTGAAGTTACTATCATACAAAACAGGTTTCCTGATAGCTTTAATTTCAGCATGCAGGGTGAATGAATTACATGCCCTCTCAATAGACCAAAAATATATACAGTTCAGATTAGATGGTTCCAACGTTCTAATGACACAACCAGGATTTGTAGCCAAGAATAGGTTGCCATCAGTGGGCAATCAGAAAGTTGTTATATGCCCTGTCCCCGTCATAGATATATCTAGAGAGTAATATGACAAGACCAAATCTGTGCTCTCAAGCATTACTTGAAGTGTGCAGAAAAAATTCCTGGAAGTCAAAAGAGTCTCTTTCTTCTGGTTAAGACCAGGAAAGAGGATATAACCCCTCAAGCCCTTTCATCATGGCTACAGTGGGTATTACATTTGGCATACTCTGAATTCTCACAAGAACAGAGTCGCCTTATGAAGATCTCAGCTCATGAGATTAGAGTAATCTCTCCAAGCCTCACTTTCAAACATAACATTTTGATCCAAGACATAACAGAAGCTGTTGGCTGGCATGTACAGTCAACCTTCTTGAGTTTTTATCTCCAGGATCTAGCTTCACAGAGACAAGATTTGAATATGGTAGGTCCAGTGACTGTTGCACAGATGACCATCAGACCCAGTTGATGTCAGCACAATTTACTCGGAGGCAACTTACCACTTTCACTGGATTTGCTTGGAATAACTTAATCAGTAAGAAGAGTTCATTAATTTCTTCTTAGCCATATATATATATATATATATATATATATATATATATGTATACATACACACAGGCCATGGGTCACATGACCATCTCAGTTGTGCTGCTCTCGAGTTAGGAGAGCGGGTTATCTTTCATATAAGGAATCCAGCCTTTCTTCCCCTGAAGGATACCTCGGGTATAGTTAGGATGTTCATCATTCCCTCTTACTTGTACTTATTCTCCTAATGTTAATGTGATTGGGGAACATATTTGAAGGATGAAGCAAATTTTTCTTTAATTATATTTCTCCAAGAATACTTACCCGATACATTACTTTAAAACCCTCCCAACTTCCCGCAAGTGCGAGCATCCTAGTTGATGTATTGCTCAGCTTAAAACTAGTACCAACTGGCAGCAGCAAGGGGAGGTAATGGACAAGAGTTACTCCCCTTGGTCTATATAATATAGACGGAAAAGACCATTTTCGTCTTTTTGGGAGGACCGGATTCCAGAGGTAGTGGAGCTTAGTTTACTAATGTTATTGTGGGTAAGCATTCTTGGAGAAACATAATTTAGGTACATAACAGAATTTGACCAAATTTTTTAGAAAATATGCTGGTATAAAGGGCTTAAAAACGTGTTCAGATGATGTCTATATGTCATCAAATATGGTCACCACTACTAAAAATAGGAAAATCTTTAAATGACTTCTTCTCAAAAAGTGCTGAACAGATCTTGACCAAATTTGAATGAAAGCATCCTAGCATGAAGTCCTTTTAGATTTATATAAACGATGCCAAGTTACCATCAAGTATGGCTACAGTTACTAAAAGTAGAATAACCTTTAAACGACTTCTTCTCAAAAACCATCTAACAGAATTTAACTGAATTTGGCAGAAGGCGTCTGGTACAAAGGCCTTTCAAGTTTTTACAACTGATGTTGATCCATTATCAAATATGACCGCCATTACTAAAAGTGAAAAAAAAATTTTAATTACTATTTCTCACAAACTGCTCAACAGAATTTGACAGAAAGCAGTCTAAGATAAAGACCTCTGAAATTTATGAAAATGAAGCCAATCTATTGTCAAATGTGGCCACAGAAAAACCTTCAAACAACTTCTTATCAAAAACTGTTGAACAGAATTTGACCAAATTTGACAGAAAGCATTCTGTCATTAAGGCCTGTACAGATTTGTTCAAATGATGACCACCGAAAATAGAAAAACCTGTCAACAGCTTCTTCTCCAGAACTGCTGAACAAAATTTGACCAAACTTGACAGAATGCATCCTGAAGACTGTTTGAGTTTTAGCAACTGAAACTAATTTGCCTTCAGATTTCGCTGCTATTACTAAAAGTAGAAAAACCTTTAAACTGCTTCTTGTCAAAAATTGCTGAGCTAAATTGACCAAATTTTTTTACAGGAAGCATCCTGGAATGAATGCATTTGAAATTTATACTTATGATGCCAATCCATCATCAAATATAGCCACTTTTTACAAAAATGAAAATCCTTTCAATGTCTAACAAAAAAAAACAGGATAGAATTTGATGCAATTTGACAAAAAGCATTCTTGAATTCATGTTTTTATTAATGATGCTGATCCACTATCGGAATTGGCCACTGTTAAAAAAATATAAAAAATCTGTAGACAACTTCCTCTCAAAAAAACGTGTTGACCAAATTTGACAGAAAGCATCCTGACAAAAAGCCTTCCAAGTTTGCACAAATGGTGTTCTTCTGCCATCCAATATGGCTACCATTACTAAGAAATGTAAAAACATTTAAATATCAGAAAGCATTATAACAATGCAAGTTTCTTGGCTAACTGCCCTGGCATGTAGCTTAAAGGTAAATGTTAGCAAGGTGAGTGATATCAGGCCCACTAGAGCCTCTTTTTCATTCATAATTTTTTTATATTCTAAAAGAGTTTTTTAAATGCTTATATTGATTCAAGATTTTCCCTGATATGTACTTAAAGGTTGCCAGATCAGCAGATGGTTAAGATCCTTTTCACTATAAATAGAACATGATGTTGGTTCTTTATTTTCAGATATTATGAAGAGTTTCCAATTAACCAAAAAACTGGAGAATCAAATTTAACGCAGTTTTATATTGAGGTAGGTTAATTGAGGTTGGTAAGGGAAAAATAAAATAAAATAATTCTTCAATCTGAATGTCATTTATTGCCTTTAAACTCTGTTGTGTATTTTGGTGGTCTGTTCTGGTACACAAAGAATCAATAAGTTGTGTCTCTTATGGATAGGTGTACTGGATATAGATAATACGCCTCACAGTGGGTTACCTCCCTTTGGTAGGATAATACCATTTCCACAACACTAAATTTGGTAGTAAAATGCCATCTGGAGACATAATACACTTTGCAAACTGCATCACTCTCAGTTTAGATTGGATCTGATGTGATCTTTTCTCAACAGTGGCTTTAGTGCACACTTTGAAGATCATGTGTAATAAATGCGAGGAAAAAAAGTCAGGAGTTCTTAATGATGGAGCATGAGGCTGATGATGTGCATGAAAACAGACATGACAGTATACCAGTGATGTTACAGAGAAGCGCATCTAAGATTTCCTATTTAGACAGGTTCATTTTCCTTCAGTTTTTTTAATTGTGATAAGTGAAGAAAGGTAGGCTGTAGTCAATATGCTTGTGTACTAATGGTCACACATACAAACTAAGGTTTGGATTATACAGGGGTCAGAATAGTCTTACAGCAGCAATGCAATCTGAAAGAGTGTGAGCTGTGAGGAGCATATATAATTAGATATGAAATATATCAATTCACATAGGAAAAGGGGTTAAGAAATGTTGTCCATTATAATCAGGGGTTCTTTATATGGAGTTGTCCACTATATTAAGTATCAGTGTACATATTTTTTGTTTATGGGCACAAACAGCTTATGTCAAACCAGATACTAAATATATTTTCATAAATTTTATGTTGATTTTAGACTTATTTCCTACTCCTAAAAAAGTTAAAGTTTAACTTATTTATTCATTTATTTAATGGTGAATTTTTTTTTACGACATGCTTTGGGCTTGTATTCAGGGATGCTCATGTGTCAGCCCTATTTCCACATCATCAGAACTAATGCTAAGTTCTAGTGATTCTTTAGCTGGAATAATGACCAAAGTTGCCCAAAATGACCAAAAGTAAACCAAGTTCCTGGTCAGATCAGCTATGACAGGCCCCAAATTAATATGGAATAAGTAACAGTATTACTAAAAAATAATCTAGAGCTGGAAGCCATCACAAATATCCACACTTTATTTTTGCCCCCACCACACACATGCACACACACACACACACACACACACACACACACACACACCAGGCTGCATTAATGATTCAAAATCCTCATTGTTATCTCCTCATCATCCTGAAACATCACACCAAATATGATTATCCTCCCTTATTTTGTATGGAGTTAAGTTTACAAAAAAGAGTCTTTATTAGCCATGAGAAATATGACCTTTGACCCAGCTCCTCCTTCCTTGGGGCTGCATCCAGGATCCAAAATCTTCATTGTGATTGACTCATCCTCCTTAAACATCTTGTCAAATATTATCACTTGTCCTCAATTATTGTAGATGGAGTTCAGGTTACAAGGAAAATAGTAAGAGAGGATAGACAAATGGATGCATAGACATGACCTATCATAATATATCCACAAAAGTGCAGATATTATGAGGTCTTGTACTTAAAAAAAGCTGTTTCCCTCATTATCTCTTGTCTTTTTTTATCAGATTCCAGGTAGATTTGTTACATAACGTTATACACACTGAAAATGGTTGTGATTGTAAACATTCTTTCTCACTACTGGTTAGATTTATAGCCTTTGCACTCATGGTTTTATTTTCCTCTCAATTGTTTATTTTCATCCTGTAAAGTAAATTTGGTAGATTTTGATCTGTAGTATTTATATCACATTTTTCTTTTGGTATTTGATATAAAGGGCCAGTTACTTTTTGTGTACTTTACACTGGAACTCACTGTATTTCTTCAGATAAAAAAGAAATGATTTTACTCCAAAAAATGAAGAAAAAAAATTTGTTTTTGTTTAGAATTAAATTTTGTTTTTAATTAAAACTGTTGATGTGACTACTAAGGATTCAACATATACAGTTTAGATTACTGGTTGTAAGTTGTTGACAGAATTGGTAATCTTGTAAATGAATGGCTGTCAGTGGCATAAGACCTGCCTATCTCATGTTGTAAGAAGCTGGAGTTTGCAACCTTGGTAAATTCCTTGATTGTTTTTTACTGCAGCAGTATCTGAAAATGAGAACAAGTTTAAGATAATATGAAGTATAGTATTCACTTTGGTCAACTCAGGCCCTAAAATGAAGCAGAAAGTTAAATACAATGTCTTCTAAATTGAGCGCTTATGTAGAGGGGAGGGGGATGCTAATCATAAGGCCCAAATTGCCAATTTACTTTTGTGAATACAGACTGTTACGACTCTATGGTCTAAGAAAAATGTAACAGAAAGAAAGTGAAACCAACAAATCAAGTAAAAAATCAACAAGTAATTTATTACTAGATAATTAAAATGAAAAAATCAAAAAGTCACTTACAGTAATGTGTTTTGAAATCCTAATAATCCAATAAGAATGATTGTTCTAATCACAAGTCCTAAATATAGAATGTTCCGAATTCACGGCTGTGTCCTTGAATGTTATGATGTGCTAATGGTCTCCAAAGTCCTGATGTACTAGTAATCTTTGATGTGCTGATGTCAAAATGAAGTATTCCAAAATCTCTGAATAAGTTCACATAAATTCCAAAATCATCAATTAAAAATCCAAAATCCAAAAGTTTATGAGCACTGTTATAATCCAATGAATATTTAAAATAATTCCTCTCTTAGAATTTGGAATGAATTTTCACAACTGTAATAGCTCTTTACAAGACTGATGGTAATGTCAAAACTGAATAAATGTCCACCAAACATGGCATATATAAAGATTGGTCACATGACAGAATGTTCTAGAACATGAGTCATCTTAATGGAATTTTTACTTGTAAACAAAAATCAACCTTGACCTTCAAATTGAGAAAACATATTGATCAAAACAACCTAATTCAAGGACACTAGTTAAACATGTTTTTCCCGATAAACATTAAGACTTAAGCAAATATCAAAGTGAAGAAACATTTATAATTTCCTAAAATATTTATAATATTATAAAAACATCATACATAACACCTCCCCTCATAAAGAAAAAGAAAGATTTATATAATAAAGCTTTCTTTTGAATATACATCTAATACTATAATAACCAAAATTACATAAGAACATGTTCTATAATACTGGACTTAATTACATCAAGCAATATTACATTTCTAGGCACATGAGAGTGCATCTGCAATCACATTGTCTTTTCCCCTGATGTGTTTAATGTCAATGTTATATTCTTGCAATATCAAACTCCATCTCAACAATCTCCGATTTTTATCTTTCATTTTGTTGATGAAAGTAAGGGGATTGTGATCACTGTACACAATAATTGGAGAAAGAGCTGAGGTAACATACACTTCAAAATGCTGTAAAGCCAATATCAAAGCCAAACATTCCTTCTGAATTGTGGAATAATTTTTCTGGTGCTTGTTTAGTTTTTTAGAAAAATAACACAGGGTGATCCACACCACTTTTGTCTTCCTGAATCAATACTCCACCAACCCCTACATCACTTGCATCAACAGATAATTTAAATGATTGGCTGAAATTTGGTGCAGAAAGAACTGGTGCATTCTTAAGCATGGCCTTTAACTTGTCAAAAGATTCCTGACACTTGTCAGACCAATGAAATGTGGTTTTCTTACTCAATAAACTTGTCAAAGGTTCAGCAATTTTGGAAAAATTGGAACAAAATTTCCGATAATATCCAGCCATACCTAGAAATCGCATCAGTTGCTTTTTACAAATTGGAACTTGAAATTCAGAGATAGCTTTGACCTTAGCTTCTATAGGTTTAACTTGACCTTGTCCCACAATATGTCCTAAAAATGTGACACAAGCATGGCAAAACTCACTTTTGCTCAAATTAATTGTCAGATTCGCATCGCTAAGTCGATCAAAGAATTTTCGAATGGTTTCCAAATGATCTTCCCAGGTGTTGTTGTAGATAATGACGTCATCGATATAAGCGTCACAATTATCAAGACCAAATGTTATCATGTTCATCAGACGTTGAAACGTTGCATGTGAATTTTTCATTCCAAACGGCATGACTTTATATTGATAAAGTCCATCTGGAGTTACAAATGTTGAAATTTCTTTTGCCCTTTCCGTCAGTGGAATTTGCCAGAATCCTTTTAAAAGGTCAAACTTGGTGACATATTCCGCATTTCCAATTTTATCAATGCAATCGTCCATTCTTGGGATTGGAAATGAATCAGTTTTGGTGACACTGTTGACTTTTCTATAGTCAGTACACATACGGAATGTATTATCTGGCTTGGGAACAAGAATACATGGTGAACTCCAGTTACTTTTACTTGGTTCTATGAAATCATTCTCCAGTAGATACTGAATTTCTTTCTTCAGATAGTTCTGTTTGAGAGGATTCATCCTATAAGGATGCTGTTTCACAGGCGCAGAATCTACAATGTCAACGTCATGATAAATTTTACTTGTTCGTGTTGGAACATCAGGAAACAAGTGCTCATAGTCATGTAATAGCTGTTTTAGTTAATTTCTTTCCTGTTGTTGTAGATGTGAAAGTTTCTGGTCTAGGTTGTTCAATATTTCTGAATTCCGAAGATTGGTTATACCAGAGTCACTATAGTCTGATTGTACTCCATCGTTGATATCTTCACTGTGTGGGACAGGTACAACTAAATTAACAGAATAATTAGCTGGGCTATCTCTGTCAAAATATTCCTTTAACATATTTATATGACAAAGTTGTTTCTGTTTCCGTCTCCCAGGAGTGTTAATGATATAATTTAAGTCATTTACTTTCTTTTCAACGGTATAAGGACCATAAAATTTAGCCTGAAGAGGATTTTGAGGTATGGGAAAGAGAGCCAGAACTTTGTCACCAGGTTTAAAACTCCTTTCCTGTGAATTTCTGTCATACCTTAATTTCATTTTTGACTGGGTAGTGTGAAGATTAGTTCTTGCTACTTCACAGGCCTTTGACAACTTGTATTTGAAATCAGAAACATAATCAAGAAGATTAATCTTTGAGTCTTCATTTGAAAGAAGTTTCTCTTTCAATAATTTCAATGGTCCACGGACAGTATGACCAAAAACTAGTTCAAAGGGACTAAAACCCAACGACTCTTGAACTGATTCCCTAACAGCAAACAACAACAAATGAACACCCTCATCCCAATCCTTTTCTATATCAAAGCAATATGATCGAATCATATTCTTCAAAGTTTGATGAAATCTTTCCAAAGCACCTTGACTTTCAGGGTGATAGGCAGAAGATTTAAACTGTTGGATGCCTAATTCATGCATAACTTGTTGGAAAATTCCAGACATAAAATTTGACCCTTGATCTGACTGGACAGATTTGGGAAGGCCAACAAGTGTAAAAAACTTCACCAAAGCTTTCACAATAGTTTTGGTTTTTATATTTCTCAGAGGAATTGCCTCTGGAAATCTTGTAGATGTACACATGATGGTCAACAAGTATTGGTTGCCTGACTTGGTTTTAGGTAAAGGACCAACACAGTCTACAATTATTCTACTAAATGGTTCATCAAATGCAGGAATAGGTTGCAGATGAGCCTTAGGTATCTTCTGATTGGGTTTTCCTACCATTTGACAAGTGTGACAAGATCTGCAGTATTTAGAAACATCACTTTTGAGTTTCGGCCAATAAAAATGATTCAAGATCTTGTGATAAGTCTTACGGACTCCTAAATGACCAGCCAAAGGAGTTTCATGGGCTAAATTAAGAATTTCCTGTCTATATGACTTAGGAACAACAATTTGATAGCTCACTGACCACTTGTCACCAGCGGGTACATCAGGTGGTCTCCATTTCCTCATAAGGACCCCATTTTTCACAAAGTAACACACTGGAACTTGTGTGGCTTCAGTTTCACTAATAGCCCTCTGAAACAAACAAGATATCTCGGGATCTTGCTCCTGTTCAACGACAAGGGATTGTCTTTTCTCATCCTGATTAGAACAAAGAGAATGAGTTGCCAAAAGAGGATCACTGTGATCAATACCATTTGATTGATCAATACCTGAGGAAAAAGTGACCTCATCAAAAGACTGACCAATACATGTGTCAGCTAAAGGAATAATATCCTGATCAACATCACTCTCAAGAGCTCTTTTTGCCATAGCTCTAGTAACTGCACAAGCAGGGTACAAATCAGGAATTTCAGTTTCGACAGGATCAACTTTCTGATCCAAACAAGGCTTGTCAGTTACAAGTGGATTAACCACAACCTTATCTCCAGCTAGGTCATTGCCTAGTAATAAATGAACACCCTCTATGGGTAAAGAAGTCACTGCCCCAACAGTCACAGGTCCAGAAACTAAGTCTGATGCCAAATTGACACAATGAAGAGGAACATTTACAAAGCCGTACTCTACTCCCTGAACAAGAACACTTTCACTTGAAGAAGACTCCTCAGACAAAGGCAAAGTACCTGATAATAAAAGACTCTGAGAAGCTCCAGTGTCCCTTAATATTTTAATTGGGATAGGTTTGGCAGAATCACCAATAAGTGATATAGAACCTTCTGACATGAATGGTTCATAAGCCTCCAAAATAGAATCAGACTGGGGTTTGTTTGACCCAACAAATGTATTGCTTTCAATACAAGACCGTGACCTTGACCTCGTAGAAATAAGAGCATTTGGAAAAGCTCTGTCTTTACTCTGTTGCTTATTTTTCAACTTGAAGCAATCAGAAATAACGTGCCCTTTCTTTTTACAATAAGTGCACGTAGGAAGAGATAAGGATTTCTGATCAGTCTTATCAGATGTTTGATTCCTAACAGTTGTGCTGTTGTGAAATTTGGAAGTACTCGAATGAGATTGAAATGGTTTTTTACCAGAAACTGCTGAGAGGACGACTTATTGCCAAATGAAATTTTGTGAGTCAAGGAATAATCATCAGCCATACGAGCAGCATTTTCCAAAGTTTCCACATTCTGCTCGTCAAGATAGGTTTTAACATCACTATGGATGCACCTCTTGAACTCTTCAATTAATACGAGCTGTCTGAGGTTATCATAAGCTTGATCAACTTTCTTGGCTGAGCACCACTTATCAAATAGTTGTTCTTTATCCCTTGCAAATTCGACATGAGTTTGTCCAGTTTCTTTTCTACAATTCCTAAACCTTTGTCGATATGCCTCTGGTACCAACTCATAAGCTTTCAAGATGTACTCCTTAACCACATCATAATCGGTGCTTTGTTGTACTGACAGTGAAATGTAGACTTCACGAGCTTTGCCAATAAGTACACTTTGTAATAACAAAGTCCAATGCTCCCTGGGCCATTTCAAGTTTTCAGCTATTTTCTCGAAATGAAGAAAGTATTTATCTACTTCTTTTTCCTGAAAAGGGGGTACTAACCTAATATATCTAGTAACATCAAAACCTGAACTTGTGTTTAAAGGAGTGGAGTGTGCTCTGTTTGCCAGTTCTAATTCTCTTAACTTAAATTGCATTTCCCTTTCTTCTCTTTGCATCTGCATTTGTATTTGTCTCTCTTCTTTCTGCATTTGTATCTGCCTCTCTTCCTTTTCTCTCTCCATCTGTATTTGCCTCTCTTCTTTCTCTCTCTCCATCTGCCTCTCTTCTTTCTGCATTTGTATCTGCCTCTCTTCCTTCTCTCTCTCCATCTGTATTTGCCTCTCTTCTTTCTCTCTCTCCATCTGCCTCTCTTCTTTTTCTCTCTCTCTCTGAATCTGAAGCTTTGCCAATTCTAAATCCATCTGGTTCTTTAACTCTAATTCACTTAATTTCCTGTCAGAACCAGATACAAGCTTTCTCTTCAAACTTAAAGCACTATTTTCAAAAATTCCCTTTCCTACTAAATACTGAATCAAAATAATCTTTATCTCCTGTTTTGTCAATGATACTTTTGCCTCAGATAGACTGTATTTTCTGGCAAGCTCCAGCAACTCATCCTTTCTCATGAACTCTAACCCCTCCTGGGTAGGTTTTGAAATGAAATTCTGAACATTAGATGCCATAGTAAATGCTTGTTGGTTTCACACAAAAAAAATTCTCTATTAAAAAATCTTTGCCAAAGAAAAAAAAAATTCAGAGACAAAATCAATATGAATTTCAAAGATAAATTTAATATCTCTAATATGCTTTAAAGAAATTCAGATCCCGGAACGACGAGCCCCCAATTTCTGTTACGACTCTATGGTCTAAGAAAAATGTAACAGAAAGAAAGTGAAACCAACAAATCAAGTAAAAAATCAACAAGCAATTTATTACTAGATAATTAAAATGAAAAAATCAAAAAGTCACTTACAGTAATGTGTTTTGAAATCCTAATAATCCAATAAGAATGATTGTTCTAATCACAAGTCCTAAATATAGAATGTTCCGAATTCACGGCTGTGTCCTTGAATGATGATTTATGAGTTATGATGTGCTAATGGTCTCCAAAGTCCTGATGTACTAGTAATCTTTGATGTGCTGATGTCAAAATGAAGTATTCCAAAATCTCTGAATAAGTTCACATAAATTCCAAAATCATCAATTAAAAATCCAAAATCCAAAAGTTTATGAGCACTGTTATAATCCAATGAATATTTAAAATAATTCCTCTCTTAGAATTTGGAATGAATTTTCACAACTGTAATAGCTCTTTACAAGACTGATGGTAATGTCAAAACTGAATAAATGTCCACCAAACATGGCATATATAAAGATTGGTCACATGACAATGTTCTAGAACATGAGTCATCTTAATGGAATTTTTACTTGTAAACAAAAATCAACCTTGACCTTCAAATTGAGAAAACATATTGATCAAAACAACCTACCGGTAATTCAAGGACACTAGTTAAACATGTTTTTCCCCGATAAACATTAAGACTTAAGCAAATATCAAAGTGAAGAAACATTTATAATTTCCTAAAATATTTATAATATTATATAAACATCATACATAACAAGACAACCAAATTAAACTGAGCAAATTCTTCCAGCATCAGTTTAAGGATGATCACTTGTGAAATGTTGGAATGTTTAACTTGTTAAAAACTGACATTTTTACATATCTAATAGCATAAGCAATCCAAAATCACTTAGAAATGTTGGAGTGTTTAACTTGTTAAAAACTGACATTTTAAAAATTTCTAAGGACATAAGCAATCCAAAATAACTTAGAAATGTTGGAGTGTTTAACTTGTGAAAAACTGATATTTTTACATATCTAAGGGCATAAGAAATTCAAAATCACTTAGAAATGTTGGAGTGTTTAACTTGTTTAAAACTGACATTTTTACATATCTAAAAACATAAGCAATCTAAAATCACTTTAAAAATGTTGGAGTGTTTAACTTGTTAAAAACTGACATTTTAAAAATCTCTAAGGACATAAGCAATCCAAAATAACTTAGAAATGTTGGAGTGTTTAACTTGTTAAAAACTGATATTTTTACATATCTAAGGGCATAAGCAATCCAAAATCACTTAGAAATGTTGGAGTGTTTAACTTGTTAAAAACTGACATTTTTACATATCTAAAGACATAAGCAATCCAAAATCACTTAGAAATGTTGGAGTGTTTAACTTGTTAAAAACTGATATTTTTACATATCTAAAGACATAAGCAATCTAAAATCACTTAGAAATGTTGGAGTGTTTAACTTGTTAAAAACTGACATTTTAAAAATCTCTAAGGACATAAGCAATCCAAAATAACTTAGAAATGTTTAGGTCAGAGTGCATTTCCTTGTGCTACTCCTAGTTGAATATGTATCCCCAATAGTACATATATCCCCAATATGTATCCCCAATTACATACAATAGTATGGGAAAATGTACCCAGTTGAATATATATCCCCAAGTAAGGGTCATTACATAGAATAGTATGGGAAAATGTACCCAGTTGAATATATATCCCCAAGTAAGGGTCATTACATAGAATAGTATGGGAAAATGTACCCAGTTGAATATATATCCCCAAGTAAGGGTCATTACATAGAATAGTATGGGAAAATGTACCCAGTTGAATATATATATCCCCAAGTAAGGGTCATTACATAGAATAGTATGGGAAAATGTACCCAGTTGAATATATATCCCCAAGTTAGGGTCATTACATAGAATAGTATGGGAAAATGTACCCAGTTGAATATATATCCCCAAGTAAGGGTCATTACATAGAATAGTATGGGAAAATGTACCCAGTTGAATATATATCCCCAAGTAAGGGTAATTACATAGAATAGTATGGGAAAATGTACCCAGTTGAATATATATCCCCAAGTAAGGGTCATTACATAGAATAGTATGTGAAAATGTACCCAGTTGAATATATATCCCCAAGTAAGGGTCATTACATAGAATAGTATGTGAAAATGTACCCAGTTGAATATATATCCCCAAGTAAGGGTCATTACATAGAAAAATATGTGAAAATGTACCCAGTTGAATATATATCCCCAAGTAAGGGTCATTACATAGAATAGTATGGGAATATGTACCCAGTTGAATATATATCCCCAAGTAAGGGTCATTACATAGAATAGTATGGGAAAATGTACCCAGTTGAATATATATCCCCAAGTAAGGGTCATTACATAGAATAGTATGGGAAAATGTACCCAGTTGAATATATATCCCCAAGTAAGGGTCATTACATAGAATAGTATGTGAAAATGTACCCAGTTGAATATATATCCCCAAGTAAGGGTCATTACATAGAAAAATATGGGAAAATGTACCCAGTTACCAGTACTTACTGTCCATAAAATAATAGATTGATGAGTAATTAAAAATTAATAAAATTTGCACAGGTTGAAGAACATGGACTCTTTTTATCAAATACACAAAGATAAGTATTTGTTAGTCGGTGAATTTGTTTAGTATGACACAATTGTTGAGATCATATAAGTTTTCTGCAACAGAAAGCCTGTGAGGCCAATTTACAGCAGACAGAAAGCCTGTGAGGCCAATTTACAGCAGGTCTTAAGATTTCCCAATGTCTTGTATACTTTTCGTTAACTTTATCATTTTCTTTCACATGGCTGTTATTGTGATTATTAAAATTGTATGCAAATTTTCCTTTTCATTATTTAAAAAGAGACAGAATTTGCAAATATGTCATTTTACATCGAATCTCTCCCAGAGTTAATAGCACTATGTTACACCTTGGTAAAACATGACATATTGATAATATCATAATATAATGATTGCATCATTCTAGCTGTGCAGTAAGCATTGATTATAAAAACATGGTACTACCTTAAGGGCTGGAGAATAAAGTAAATTGATACTTTCAAATCTATATTTGTGAGATGTGTTAGATACATATGTGTTCTATATTTGTGAGATGTGTTAGATACATATGTGTTCTATATTTGTGAGATGTGTTAGATACATATGTGTTCTATATTTGTGAGATGTGTTAGATACATATGTGTTCTATATTTGTGAGATGTGTTAGATACATATGTGTTCTATATTTGTGAGATGTGTTAGATACATATGTGTTCTATATTTGTGAGATGTGTTGGATACATATGTGGTCTATATTTGTGAGATGTGTTAGATACATATGTGGTCTATATTTGTGAGATGTGTTAGACACATGTGGTCTACATTTGTGAGATGTGTTAGATACATATGTGTTCTATATTTGTGAGATGTGTTAGATACATATGTGTTCTATATTTGTGAGATGTGTTAGATACATATGTGTCTTGCCAACTGAATTCTATCATAATAAGATGGCAGTAAAATGTAGTGAATGAATCAATGCCATTTTGGGCAAGGTATGTAGTGTACATTGCTATTGACCAATGTTTAACTGTCAGCTGAGAGCCTGTTAAATACAAATCGGGCAGTTATATTGGCTTTCAATTAAATGGTTTAATTTTTTTTATTGTATGCATTTGGAGATTAATGCTAATTTTGCAGTCCTTCAGATGACTCCAGTCCTTAGTGTTATACTGTGTTCGCTTGACTAAATATGGTTTACATCATCACAAAAAAGTAGTACTGCACTGATGATATTCAAGAAGCCACAGTTTATTTTGTAGGAGGCCATATCATTTATAGAAAATCAAACAGCGAAAGGCCAGCCATTCTTCCTGTACTGGGCTGTTGATGCAACTCATGAACCACTGTATGCCTCCCAGCCATTCTTGGGAACAAGTAGGAGAGGTTTGTGAGTATCAAAGACAATTTATTTTACATATTTATTGTGATCTTAGTCCTTTTCATTTTAGCTGCATATGCAGATAGCTAGAGCAAAATGTTACATTTCTGATAGGGACAGCATCATTGTTGTCACTGAGAAATTTCAAAGTTTTGTGTTAAAGTTTACAAATTTGAAAAATTACATTTTAAAAATCACACAACAAAGATAATCTGCTTCCTGACTTGGGAGTTAGCACACACACTACTGGTTAAATCATAAAATGTATGCAGTCAGTACTGTGTACAAAAGCCCAGCCAGCGAGATCCCATTTAAATGGTAAGTAGTACAAAGTCAGCATGTATGCATTGTATATTGTATATAATTGATTTAACAGTAAAGCATGTATGCATTGTACATTGTATATAATTGATTTAACAGTAAAGCGTGATGAACAACTGGCAATAGCATGGTGCTCTTCTCATATAAAATATTGCAAAACCTGGAATAGTGAGGTGAATGCAAAAGGTGGCAAATTTACCCATGGTATATAAAATTTACTAGAACAGCAAGCCACTACCTGTAGTATACAGAATTATTGGTAATTAAGTATTTCCTGGAGATTGCCAGTGACTAGTGAACAGCATAGCTCTATTGTGATACACAGAAATTGGATACATAATAATTACAGCATGCATTTTCTTCGGATACATTTCATTATATATTGATTATGCAAGGTGAAGACAATATTGGCATATAAAGTGTATACTTTAACATCATACAGCTACTTGTGATACATACAAGTCTATACTGGTAACAGTTACTGCAGGTGAAGACATGGAGTGAAGACTGCCCATGGTATGCAAACTGTATACTGGTAACACAGCAAGCAGCCCACTGTGTTCAGAATTGTATACTGGTAACAGCAAAGTGAAGCCAGGGAGTGGAGACTGACCATGGTATATGAGAATGTATACTGATAACAGTGAAGTAAAGACAGGGAGTGGAGACTGCCTGCAGTATATGGGAATGTATACTGGTAACTGCAAAGTGAAGCCAGTGAGTGAAGACTGTCTGCATTATACAGGAATGTATACTTGTAACAGTGAAGCTGGGGAGTGTAGATTGCCTGCAGTATACAGGAATGTATACTGATATCAGCAAAGTGAAGGCAGGGAGTAGAGACTGCATGCAGTGTACTGAAATGTATACTGTTAACAGTGAAGTGAAGCCAGGGAGTGGAGACTGCTTGCAGTATATAAAGTGTACACTGGTAACAGCAAGTGGCCACCCATGGTATACAGAATTGTACACTGGTAACAGCAAGTGGCTACCCATGGTATACAGAATTGTATACTGGTAATAGCGAGGTGAAGAATTACACAAGCAAAATAGAGTAGACTCATTAAACCAATTCTCTGTGTGATTGAGTGTGTGAGAATCAGTTGTTTGATATATGATCAGGCATACTAAAAAGAATTTATAAGAGAATTAATGGTAACAATTAGTCATGACTGTCCTAACACTGCCTTTTTTTATTTGAAAAGAGTATGAAGCACTAAGCTATCATATAGCAGAATTATTCAATAAGTGTTAATACTTTGATATGGTGAATTGGACAGAAAACATGATATAATCCATTGTGCAACCAAATTAAAAGTTATACTAATGGAATATATCCATGGTGCATTTTATATGACAGGACAGTAATAAAAAAATATTTAAAAAACCATCAGAAAATATGACAATATAACACTTCCTTCATGAAATGCAAAGTAATATACCAGATAACATAGAATCTATAGAAAAGAAAAAACTATCTAATATTGCTATATATACAGACGTGTCAGTATCACATAGAATCTATGGAAAAGAAAACTCTCTAGTATTGCTATATATATAGACATGTCAATATCACATAGATTCTGTAGAAAAGAAAACTATCTAGTTTTGCTATATATATAGACATGTCAATATCACATAGATTCTATAGAAAAGAAAACTATCTAGTATTGCTATATATATAGACATGTCAATATCACATAGAATCTATAGAAAAGAAAACTATCTAATATTACTATATATAAAGACATGTCAATATCACATAGATTCTGTAGAAAAGAAAACTATCTAATATTGCTATATATATAGACATGTCAATATCACATAGATTCTGTAGAAAAGATATATATCTAGTATCGCTATATATATATAGACATGTCAATATCACATAGATTCTGTAGAAAAGAAAACTATCTAATATTGCTATATATATAGACATGTCAATATCACATAGATTCTGTAGAAAAGATATATATCTAGTATCGCTATATATATAGACATGTCAATATCACATAGATTCTATAGAAAAGAAAACTATCTAGTATTGCTATATATATAGACATGTCAATATCACATAGATTCTATAGAAAAGAAAACTATCTAGTATTGCTATATATATAGACATGTCAATATCACATAGATTCTATCGAAAAGAAAACTATCTAGTATTGCTATATATATAGACATATCAATATCACATAGATTCTATTGAAAAGAAAACTATCTAGTATTGCTATATATATAGACATGTAAATATCACATAGATTCTATCGAAAAGAAAACTCTAATATTGCTATATATAAAGACATGTCAATATCACATACATTCTGTAGAAAAGAAAACTATCTAGTATTGCTATATATATAGACATGTCAATATCACATAGAATCTATAGAAAAGAAAACAATCTAATATTGCTATATATAAAGACATGTCAATATTACATAGATTCTGTAGAAAAGAAAACTATCTAGTATTGCTATATATATAGACATGTCAATATCACATAGATTCTGTAGAAAAGAGATATATCTAGTATCGCTATATATATATGTATGGACATGTCAATATCACATAGATTCTATAGAAAAGAAAACTATCTAGTATTGCTATATATAAAGACATGTCAATATCACATAAATTCTATAGAAAAGAAAACTATCTAGTATTGTTATATATATATAGACATGTAAATATCACATAGATTCTGTAGAAAAGAAAACTATCTAATATTGCTATATATAAAGACATGTCAATATCACATAGATTCTGTAGAAAAGAAAACTATCTAGTATTGCTATATATATATAGACATGTAAATATCACATAGATTCTATAGAAAAGAAAACTCTCTAGTATTGCTATATATATAGACATATCAATATCACATAGAATCTGTAGAAAAGAAAACTCTCAAGTATTGATAAATATATATACAGACATATCAATATCACATATAGATGGATATCTGCATCAGATCTTGAAAGTAGTGGCTCAGGAGGAAAGAGCCTAAGGATTTTGTGCAGATTTATTGCAGAGACAAACACCAGTGTCAGATTGTCACAATGTAGATTTATTGCAGAGACAAACACTAGTGTCAAATTGTCACAATGCAGATTTATTGCTTAGACAAACACTAGTGTCAGATTGTCACAATGCAGATTTATTGCAGAGACAAACACTAGTGTAAGATTTTCACAATACAGATTTATTGCGGAAACAAACACTAGTGTCAAATTGTTACAATGCAGATTTATTGCAGAGACAAACACTAGTGTAAGATTGTCACAATACAAATTTATTGTGGAAACAAATACTAGTGTCAAATTGTTACAATGCAGATTTATTGCAGAGACAAACACTAGTGTCAGATTGTCATAATACAGATTTATTGCAGAGACAAACACTAGTGTAAGATTGTCACAATACAGATTTATTGCAAAAACAAACACTAGTGTCAAATTGTTACAATGCAGATTTATTGCAGGGACAAACACTAGTGGCAGATTGTTAAAATGCAAGAAAAAAACTGAAATGAGACTGCCATGTGATCTGAGAGAGTTCAATCATTGGTTATAAAGCCCTTGTAAGTAATTAATATTAAGTGATGTTATTGTTCTGTAGTTAGATGGCAAGTCTGCTTTAATAATGATAAGCTGTTCTGAAGATGAAACAAGTAAGGTAAATTAGTACCTCCGCAAAAAAGAGTGACCTCACACAGGTGTTCTGCAAAACACATGTTACAGTTTTGCCATACACTTGGTCATTGAATGTTTTCTTGAGATACTCTAATCTGTTGTTTGTTTTCAAATTGTTCACTTCAAATTGTAAGACTTTTGGAGAAATTTTAAACATGCTTTTATTAATTTCATATATTCATTGATTGAAAATGAATTGGAAAAGAGGTTCTTCAGTAAACCTGACTCGAAAGACCACAGTTTGGGGTTACTCTGTCTATTAAGACCAGATTTTTAATGCATGGATAAATTTTGTGATATAATAACAGTTTTGTGAAAGAGAGATGATTTTTTTGTTGGCAGAAGGGGTGGTCTCTCAAGAAAGGTTTTACTATAGCTTGATAGATCTACAGGTCAAGGACCAGAAGAGCTTATGTGATGGCCTGATGTCCATCGTCCATCCATAATTTAGCACAAGTTTGTTATTGCTACTCCTTCTACCTACTTGGAGGAAATATATGAAACTTGGCACACAGTTTCATCCTGAGGTCCAATCGGTCTTAATGAAAATAGTAACTCTTAGACATCCAATATGGTTGCCAGTGTAAGAGTACCAGGTACTCAAGTACTTAAGTACTAGTTGGGAACATCTTGGACTTGAGTTCGAATTTGGGACTTAAATACTCAATAAAAAGAGGAGATACCGACAATTTGAAAGACATGTTAATTATGATTTTCTTCTTATTTAAATTAACTTTGCCATATGGCAACCATGGGGGCTGTTATTCTTTTTTTGTATATCATGTATATGTGAAGTCTATATACAGTACTATTTTAGAAACACAAGGGAGGACATGACTTACTTTTGATTGAATGATTTGCAGGCTATACTACTTGTGATGTGATAAAATCTGTATTGTTTTTAGCTGAAATATTCAACTTGTAATGGCTATGGCACAGTCTGCTTACCTTTCTAAAATTGAACACTGTCAATCCATTTTCCTTCATTAAAGTGCCTCACAGCCATGGTTATGCTGGCTAGCCAAGTTGATGTAATGTGCTGCATTCTGATTGGTCAGACAAAATATTTTCTTATGGATGGAAAATGTACTAATATTTTGTATTCAAATTTTTAAAACTATCCAGGATGGGGTGGATGGGTGCATAGGCATGTTCTCTGACCTGACTAGAGATAGTGCCATCAGTGACTGCAATTTCAAGTACTCAAGGCTGAGTCAAGTCTGTTACTTGTAGTACTTGAACCCTAAATTTGGTACCCATTGCAGCCCTATGTCCACTATGGTAGCCATCTTGAAAATCTTGTTATCACTACTCTTCCTGAACAGACAGCCATATCAACAAGGTATTTTCACTAAAAGACTTCATAATATATGTAGATGGTCCCAAATGAAAAATTATGCTGATTTGACCCCCAACATAGCTGCCATGCTGGTCATCTTAAAAATCTTGTTATAGCTACTCCTCCTGGACAGATGGTCATGTCAACATGAGGTTGTTAATAAAGGATGTCTATTATATGTAGATGGTTCTAAATGGCAAAATGTTTTAATCTGATCTCCAACATAGTTGCCATTGTGTCCATCTTTAAAATCTTGTTATTACTAATCATCCTGAACAGGTCATATCAACATGGGGTTTTCACCAAAAGACTTCTTGTGATATCTACTTGGTGCTAAATGAAAATTGATATATCAACATTAGGTTTTCACAAAAACACTTCTTACCATATGTAGTTGGGTCATTTTTGGCTCTACTGGTCATAGACCTGAATAGCTAATGGGATGGTCTGTCGTCTGTTGTCCATCCTTTAGCACAAGTTTCTTATCACTGCTTATCCTAAACTACTTGGAGGATTGCCATGAAACTTTGCACACACATTCATCCCATGGTTTAGTTGGTCCTAAATGAAAATGGTGCCACTCGAACATCCAATGTGGCCACCACAGCAGACATCTTGAAAATCTTGTTATCACTACTCCTGCTGAATGGATGGTCATATCAACATGGGGTTTTCACTGAAATTCTTCCTATGATGTCAAGTTGGTCCTAAATGAAAATGGTGCCTTTCTGGTGTATAATATGGCTGCCATGGCAGCCATCTTGAAAATCTTGTTATTGCTACTCCTCCTGAACCAAAAATCATATTGACATGAGGTTTTCACCTGTTATGACTCTATGGTCTAAGAAAAATGTAACAGAAAGAAAGTGAAGCCAACAAATCAAGTAAAAATCAACAAGCAATTTATTTCTAGATAATTAAAATGAAAAATCAAAAAGACACTTACAGTAATGTGTATTAAAATCCAAATAATCCAATAAGAATTAGTGTTCTAATCACAAGTCCTAAATATAGAATTTTCCGAATTCACAGCTGTATCCTTGAATATTATGATGTGCCAATGGTCTTCAAAGTCCTGATGTACTTGTAGTCTTTAATGTGCCGATGTCAAAATGAAGTACTCCAAAATATCTCTGAATAAGTTCACATAAATTCCAAAATCATCAATTAAAAATCTAAAATCCAAAAGTTTATGAGCACTGTTACAATCCAATGAATATTTTAAATAATTCCTCTCAGAATTTTGAATTACTTTTCACAACTGTAATAGCTCTTTACAAGACTGATACAAATGTCGAAACTGAAAAACTGTCCACTAAACATGGTATATATAAAGATTGGTCACATGACAGAATGTTCTAGAATATGTGTCATCTTAATGGAATTTTACTTGTGTGGATATGTCTTTTTACACATAACTCTCAGGATTTTCCAGTTTTATCTGTAAACAAAATCAACCTTGACCTCAAATTGAGAAAACACTGTTTATCAAAACTATCCTTTAGCTCAAATCTGAAGTAAACAACCTAATTCAAGGACACTAGTTAAACATGTTTTTTTTTTTTTTTTTTAAACAAAATTAAGATTTAAGCAAATATTAAAGTTGAGAAACATTTATAATTTCCTAAAATATCTATAATATTATATAAACATCATACATAACACACCAGAAGACTTTTTATGATGTATAGTTGGTCCTAAATGAAAATGGTGCCATTCTGGTGTATAATATGGCTGCCACAGTGGTCATCTTGAAAATCTTGTTATCACTTCTCCTCAATGGATGATCATATCAACATGGAGTTTTCACTGAAAGATTTCTTATGACATCTAGTTGTTCTTAAATGAAAATGGTACCGATCTGACATCCAATATGACCATCATGGCATCCATCTTGAAAATATTGTTATCACTACTCCTCCTGAATGGAAAGTCATATTGACATGAGGTTCTCACCAGAAGACTTATTATGATATCTACCTAGTCCTAAATGAAAATGGTACTGATCTGATGTCCAATATGGCCATCTTAAAAATCTTGTTATTGCTACTCCTCTTGAATGAAAAGTAATATTGACATGGGGAAGAAGACTTTTTATGATGTCTAGTTGGTCCTAAATAAAAAGGGTGCTAATTGCAAATCCAATATGGCCACCACAGTGGCCAGCTTGAAAATTTTGTTATCACTACTCCTGAATGAATTGTAATGATGTCTAGTTGGTTGTAAATGAAAATGGTGTCAATCTGATTTTTATTATGACCACCACAATGGCCATCTTTAAAATCTTGTCATAGCTAAATCTCATAGATGGCTGGTTATATCGATATTGTACTTTCACCAAAAGGCTTCTTATAATGTTTGGTTTGTCCTAAATGAAAATGCTGCCAATCTGATATTCAATATGGCCACCATGGCAGCCATCTTGAAAAGTTTTTATTGTTGCTTCTCCAAAACAGAAAGTCATATGAACATGGGCTTTCAACCAGAAGACCTCTTATGATGTCTTGTTGGTCATAAATGATGTCTTGTTGGTCATAAATGAAGATGGTGCCATTCTGACACCCACAGCAGCTAATTTGAAAATCTTGTTATTGCTGAAGAATATCAAATATCATTTCAACACTCAGCAGTTAAAAGAAAGAAATGGTCTTATCTTGAATTCCTGGAATTCTTTTTGGCCAGTAGAGCATCAGTCTCTACAAGGGACTTTTGTTTTAACTAGTGATGACCTTAAGAAATAGCTACAACAAATGCCATCTTCAAAATCTTGTTATTGCTACTTCTCATCAATGGATGGTAGTATTGCATGGGATTTCCACTTAAATATTTCTTATGAAGTTTGTCCAAAATGAAAATGGTGTTGATCCAACCTCACAAAATGGATGCCACAGTTAATAGATAGTTATATCAACATGAATTTTTTGCAAAACACTTCTTACAGTGGGTAATTGGGTCCTTAATGAGAATGGTGCCAGTATTACTTCACAATATCGCCAAACTGTGGCAATTGTGAAAATCTTGTTGTGGCTGCTCCTGAATGGATGGTTATATTGACATGGGATTTTCAATTAAACACTGATTGCAATATGTAGTTGGTCTTATATTATAAAAAAAATGCTGATCTAACCTTATAAATAGCTGTCATGGTAGCCATCTTGAAAATCTTCTTATGGCTACTTTTCCTGTTGTATTGATATGGGATTTTCACATAAACAGTATAAAAATATGCAGCTGGTCCTGAATGAAAATAATGCTGATCTGACCTCCAGCATGGCAACCATAGTGGCCATCTCTAACATCTTTTATCACTACTCTTTGTGAAGGAATGGTGGCATGGACATGGGGTTTTTTCTCACTAAAACACTTCTTGCAATTTGTAAATTGGTCCTGAATAGCAATAGTGCAGATCTGACAACCAACATATCTGTACTATTGTGAATGAGTTTGAAAACCAGACCTACTTGACCTGGGTGTCAAGTTGAAGGTCACTGTTTGCATTTTTATACTTCACTGAGCTTATGAACACCATGACTTGTACTTAGAATGACATAAATCTCCAAAATTTGTTTGATTTGTAACAGCCATGTGATAAATTCACTATTTTCATTGGGTACCAATTATTGTTTGGTACCATGGGGTACCAATTTTTGTTTGGTACCAATTTTCATTGGGTACCAGTTTCTGTGGATTTCATTATTGCTATAAATCATAAATTTGAAGACCCAACAAACAGTAATCATTCAGTGGAAAAAATTGGTCCCCTTGCCCAGTCCATGAATTTAAGTACTGACAAAAATTGATGCCTATAAAAATAAATGAATTCACAGTATTTGAAGGTATCCTTTAATTTTGATTTTCATGTTGTTATACATTATCCTGTACATTATCTACAGGTATGGGGATGCAGTGAGAGAACTGGACTTTGGTGTAGGAGTGATCTTGCAGAAGCTGAAGTCTCTTGACATTGACAAGAATACTTTTGTATTTTTCTCCTCAGATAATGGTGCAGCCACGTATGCTAAAACAAATGGTAAGAAATATATATAAATCAATTGTCCTCAATACCAAAGGTAGGGAAGTTTGATTCCACACCCCCAAACCCCAAAAATATTACAGCTCTCCCTCATTATAATGCTTTCCATTATAAGGCAATTCCACATATAATGTAGTACCACTATGGACCCTGTGATCAAAATTGAACCATTGTATTTGAATTGGTTTATCAAATGTATGACCATAAGGGTTGAAAGAAAACAACATGAAGCTTAATATTATCTTATTATTTTTTATTTTTAAAAAGTAAAACTATTACTATATGTATGACTATTATTTTGTTTATTTCCCCCCACCCCCCAACTGACCGACACACACATACATGCAATCATGAAATGTTTGATTATTCTTGCAATATACCACTGGTTTGGTACATGGTTCACTACATAACATGGTTGGCACTTATGGGCCCATACTATATGTTTGACTACTGTTTATTCCCCACCCCTCCCCTCCCCCAAGGCTACATCGACACACATACTCACAATCATCAAATTTTCTATACTTCTCTCTATAACACAGTTTGGTACATAACACGGTTGGCTGTTATGCACCCATGGACCCCAACTGCTATGTTATAACAACAGAGAGCTGTACTTATTTTGTGAGCTTACATTTTTTGTTGCCAAATAAAGTCCTTTATATCATAATTACAAAACAGTCCTTTATATCATGAAAAAGTCCTTTTATATCATGAAAACATAAGTCATTTATATTGTAAAAATATAAAAGTCCTTTATATCATGAAAACATAAAAGTCATTTATATCATGAAAAAAAAGTCATTTATATCATGAAAACAAAAGACAAAAAATTTATTAATTTTGGGCAGTAGATATCGTCACAGGAATCACTTCACTGGCCTTTGTATAATTTTTTAGCAAAAAAAATGATTTATTGAATGGAAATTGACTTTCGTAGAGAAGAACATGCCTTTTCAAATTTTCTGATGTTCTCATCCAAGCAGCTTCTATCGAGACTCAAATAAAAATCTATACAAAGTGAGAATCATAGAAAAGAAGTCAGTATATGCACCTGAATGTTATTTAACATGAAGGCTTACCAAAACTCTGGTAGGAACTCAAATTGCTTGACACAGATGTTTCCCTCCCACACCACCTTTTAAAAACTCAAAGATTGTTTTGCAAACAATTTTGATGTAAATACACCGCTCCCTCGATAACTTGTGCCCAGATAACTCACAAACCTGCTTATAATGCGGGGTCAGGTGTGGATCCCATTTTTTAAAACTAGAAAATATATTTTAAAAAATTAAAATGGCCCTTATTTGTTGAAGCTGAAAAAAATTGCAATCAAAATTTGTAAATGAAACCTTGATATATCGCTCATTTTATCGTCAAAAACAGTGGGTAGTACCCGGAAATTTGAATCAACATCATGAAATTTTCAACTTTTAATAAGTCATATATTTTGTTCAACTTTCTTTCCAAACAACATTCTCAGTGCACTATAAACAAAAATATTCAATGAAATTTCGATCAATGAAAATGTCATTAATACCCACTGGTGGCAACACTTTAAAAATAAATACCAATTAAATAAGTTTTGTCAAGTGAAATTTGTGTTTTAGTTCTATCTTTTAATATGGTTTCAGTGTAATCATCATAAATGCAATATGCCCTCTTGTATTCAAACGTGAACAATATAATTCAACCGACCCAGCTATCGCCGCGAGTGTTTCCGTGAGAACCTAATTAAGTGCCAACCATTTTTTTTATCTCCGACTTGTGGAAATATTTTTTGTGTTGTTACACTCAATTAATAGCACACCTGCTTTGTATTATCAAATTAATAATGTCTTTTGTATCAAATCAAACAAAGGGGGTGGAATAACAGAAAAGTTAAAAGGCGTGCAAATCCTGCCTGCGTAAGAGCTAGCAGTCATGGTCGTGTGTCAGGTCAACTCATTTCAATTGATCAATCGAACACTGTTATAAATATTATTATGTAAGTAATATAATTAAACTACCTTAAATTAGCCTATTCATTCACAAATGTGATCAAAGATGGTAAGGCAACCAAGCCAAATGAGACTTCGAGAATAAAAAGCTTTGTTTTACAGATACGGTTCATTATGGAGAAGCGAGTTCCAGAGTTTGTATTGAACTTAAAATTTCTAACTTGCTACTCAGGGGTTTCCTCAAGGATGAGACAAAGTTTCACTGTTACTTGATATGAAATCACGGCATCCATATTTTATTAATAGAACAATAAATAAATCAAGTTTTGACATAGACAGTTGTTTCACAAAATAAATGTCCCTAGTTTTTTAAAAAAGGAATCTTGTTTAGTTGTGAACGACAATAACAAAAAGCAGTTACGTAATACACAACGTTTTCACGTACACATGTTGTTGAAACCGCTTGGACTAATGTTGTTAACGATCTTTCAGAGGTTCGGTATCTTGAAAATAAAGGTAATTTATACAGAAAAGCAAACAACTACATTTGCAAAAAGCTCTTTATTGACAATTATTCCCAGTGTAATTATTACATGAGTATTCAGCCATTAAACAGCCCCGTTACCCCCCCCCCCCCACTGCAGTTTTCTTGATGTCCAGCAGGGATGGCAACCCCTTCATAATTTTTTTAGGTCCCTCGGTAACTCGCGCCCTCGCTTATAGTGCGGTCTATGTTTCTGGACCCCGTTGTGCACGAGTTATTGAGGGAGAAGTGTACCAGAATAAATTTAGAAGGAAAACAAAGGTAGTTAAATCAGAAATTAATGTGATATTCATGGCAGAAGGATATTCTCTCACCCATGTAGTATTTTATTATGAAGAGTGTATGCATTATGTAAACAATATAAGGTGTCATTTATCACAGAAAAACGTTAATGACTCAGACTTTGACCAGATTTGATTGGCATAAATCTTGCAAATACTTATGAAAAGCTGGTGTAAGGACACATCTTTTCTGAAAAATTGTCCAATAATCACTGATGACCAAGAACTTGTATGACTTACATTGAACATGAGGGCTTTTTTAGTAATATGCTTGTGGTTATTTAGGTCCCAATTAATTAAAAGGTGAAACATTTTAATGATTGATATTTTATTACACAGGTGGCAGTAATGGTCCATTTTTATGTGGCAAGCAAACTACATTCGAAGGTGGTGTACGGGAGCCATCAATTGCATGGTGGCCAGGCAAGATTCAGTCTGGGCAGGTGGGTTTTTCCACCTAAATAATTTTAGCATACATATATTTAGCACAGAGTCAGATAAATAGATAATGAACTCGGCACAGAGGTGGCATGCAGGTGTGAGGTGCCTGGGAGCAATGTTCTTTAGTGGCACCCCTACCAAGGTGCCCAGGAAGCAATATTCTTTAGTGGCACCCCTACTTTGCCACAGAAAACAGCTTTTATGTCAGTTGCCAACCTCCTTCCTGCCCCCCCCCCCCCTTAAATATACTCATATACTCATTGTAAAGAATTGCCTCCATTACATTAAGGTGAGGTGAAATACAATGAAAGTTTCAGCTGCAAAAACAAAAAACTAACAATGGTGCCCTCCTTCACCAAGCACCCGGAGGCATTAGCCATTATTTTCATGTTGAGCGGGTGTGGGATAACTTTCAGGTGGGTTTTTGTGTCTTTTCATTGTTGAGTTTAACTGGATTTCTGAGACTAAGAAAATCTCTGTATCATGGAATGTCATTGCACAGAGTAGATTTCCTCTCAGATAAAATTTGTTCACAAAGTAAAAGTAGCCTAACTCTAGTCACATACATACATTTTTGATGTGATGCAACTTATGCAATGTGGTTCACAGTGACCCTCAAGATATGGCTGACAGAAAATAGTAGCTATTTTATTATAGTGTGCCACTAAGCCTAGAATGATGCTGAGTACTTCCAGATTTGTTCATACATTAGCAGAGATTATACTACTATACCACACTTTATTGTGGCACTGTTCATGCACTGGCAGAGATTTATACTACTGTACCATTTTATTGTGGCACTTCATTCATTGGCAGATATTTATACTACTGTACCACTTTATTGTGGCACTATTCATGCACTGGCAGAGATTTATTCAACTGTACCACTTTATTGTGGCACTATTCATGCACTGGCAGAGATTTATACTACTGTACCCTTTATTGTGGCACTGTTCATGCACTGGCAGAGATTTATACTACTGCACCACTTTACTGTGGCACTACTCATGCATTGGCAGAGATTTATACTACTGTACCACTTTATTGTGGCACTGTTCATGCATTGGTAGAGATTTATACTACTGTACCACTTTATTGTGGCACTGTTCATGCATTGGTAGAGATTTATACTACTGTACCACTTTATTGTGGCACTGTTCATTCATTGGTAGAGATTTATACTACTGTACCACTTTATTGTGGCACTGTTCATTCATTGGCAGATATTTATACTACTGTACCACTTTATTGTGGCACTGTTCATTCATTGGTAGATATTTATACTACTCTACCACTTTACTGTGGCACTATTCATGCATTGGTAGAGATTTATACTACTGTACCACTTTATTGTGGCACTGTTCATGCATTGGTAGAGATTTATACTACTGTACCACTTTATTGTGGCACTGTTCATGCATTGGTAGAGATTTATACTACTGTACCACTTTATTGTGGCACTGTTCATGCATTGGCAGAGATTTATTCTACTGTACCACTTTATTGTGGCACTGTTCATGCATTAGTAGAGATTTATACTACTGTACCACTTTACTGTGGCACTGTTCATGCATTGGTAGAGATTTATACTACTGTACCACTTTATTGTGGCACTGTTCATGCATTGGTAGAGGTTTATACTACTGTACCACTTTATTGTGGCACTGTTCATGCATTGGTAGAGATTTATACTACTGTACCACTTTACTGTGGCACTGTTCATGCATTGGTAGAGATTTATACTACTGTACCACTTTATTGTGGCACTGTTCATGCATTGGTAGAGATTTATACTGCTGTACCACTTTATTGTGGCACTGTTCATGCATTGGTAGAGATTTATACTACTGTACCACTTTATTGTGGCACTGTTCATGCATTGGCAGAGATTTATTCTACTGTACCACTTTATTGTGGCACTGTTCATGCATTGGTAGAGATTTATACTACTGTACCACTTTACTGTGGCACTGTTCATGCATTGGTAGAGATTTATACTACTGTACCACTTTATTGTGGCACTGTTCATGCATTGTCAGAGATTTATACTACTGTACCACTTTACTGTGGCACTGTTCATGCACTGGCAGAGACTTATACTACTGTACCACTTTTTTGTGGCACTGTTCATGCATTGGCAGAGATTTATACTACTGTACCACTTTATTGTTGCACTCTTCATGCATTGGCAGAGATTATACTACTATACCACTTGATTGTGGCACTGGTACCTGACAGACTATTAAATTGATGCATGTGGGTGTTTTTTAAAGTGATGTGTAGAAAGGCACTTTTACTACCATGCTTACATGCATTTCAGGACTATAGAGGCTACAATATAAGCTCAACATGGCATATAATTTTCTCTTTGCCATTTTTATGTCTTGGAAAAGTCTTAAAAAATATGAGGTACAGGAAGAATATTGAAAGTTTTTTTTTCTTCTAATTTTTATTTTGAAATATTTTATATGATAACATAGAGTGAATTCAAATGGTTTTTAAAGACCTGTAATTTCACAGCTTACTCCTATCAAAAGTTGCCTCCCTTACACATCTGTAAAACATAACACACGTATCATCTAGCGATTGACTATTGCCAAGTTCTTCTGATGCAGATTCTGTGAATCTGATCATATTAAAAATAATGATACATAAGACTTTTAAAAATTTTCAATTGCAGTGCAGATTGAAATCACATTGTCTCATAAATGTACATGCCACACCATAAAAGTGTTATTTATGTGTACAAATAAACTTGTGTTACAATTTGATTCTGCACTGGTCTGTAATTGACACCTTCTTAACCAACTGAAACTGATGTAAGAAAAAACCTGCATGCCCCTCCTAATTTAGTGTTTATATGGATTTTGGGTACATATACCTCAGAAAGGCTGAAATGCCATCCAGAATGAACATACTTTGCACCAGGATGCAGAGCAAACAACTTAAAGCTACTTCCATGACTTGCCATGGCAAACACCCATGTTATTTTATTACATGTTCCTTCTGCATCCTCCCTCCCTTTTCCAAACAATGACCAAATATTTGTTACCTCTATTACATGTCCTCCTGGAAAAAATGTATGTATAGTTTGGTCCAAAAATATTCAAAAATGTCAGTGAAATTGCAATGTTTGTATATTTGACCACTGACCCACACCCCATGGGTGAGCTAAAAAAATCATATCCATCTTGCAGATGGTTACTACATGGGCAACCTATGTACCAAGTTTTGGTGAATTTCCACCTACCAATTTGGGAGGAGATAGAGTTACTGACAGACAGATGTGTGGATGGACAGACTATGGGTATCACAATATCTCATCATTGCAATATGGGGATGAAAAAAATTCCTATTTATCATGGGAGAAACTTGAATTTATCCACCAGGTTTTGAAGTGTCTTCCAAATCCTAAAGTCCTAAAGAGTGATCTCTTATTAAAATCTGTCTTTCCTGCCCAGTAGTCCATTTGTTGATCCATCTGAACCTTTTAAGCAGTATATTTTAGTGATAATTTGTTGTATTTTCATTGACTGATTGCTTTAGCATCAGAGATATTGTGATACTGTTCATTCATCTGTACATCTGTCCATAACTCTCTCTTCCTAAACTGCTGGGTGGAAAAGAAACCAAACTTGGTATATATTCTGTCCATATTGATAACCATGTGCAAGAGAGTTAAAGTTTTTGCTATTCTCTCCGAGGGTCGCTGGGAGGGGGTCAAAGCTCAAGTATACAAAATTTTTTATAATTATTATTACAGTAACACAGTAACGATTTAAAATATTTTTGTGCCAAATGTTATAAATATAGTCAAAGCAGCTGCCTTAAAGTCACAGTCTTTTTTTTGCAGTCAATTGCTTTTTCCCACTATTCTGGAGTTATTTGCCCAAATTTAAAACATTTTAATTCTGACATTTGTGATTTCTTTTTATCATTATATCATTGCAACCAATGAATATATTTTGTGTTGGTTTGTAAACTTTAGATGATGGTGATGTGCTATATAAATAAAAGTGTCTCCCATTTTGACTGAATTGTTACTATTGACCTTAAATTTTCCATTTTGTGTATTTTATTTTTATATACTGTGTCCAAAGCCTTCATAAAAAAGAACCAGCCTTGAAATCTCACAGTTCACTCATGCTGTCCAATTGGAACAGCCTTGTCTCTTTCCAATGCAAATCTCACAGTTCACTCATGCTATCCAATTGGAACAGCCTTGTCTCTTTCCAATGCAAATCTCACAGTTCACTCATGCTGTCCAATTGGAACAGCCTTGTCTCTTTCCAATGCTCACTGAATAACTGTGATGCACTGAAAGAGACTCAGAGGTAATTGTAATGAAATTGACCAAATTTGTACATTTTTGGTAGATAAACATCTGGCTGGATACTCATAAAAAAGATAGGTGTCGAAAATAACACTCAGTGACATTTCAGCCAGCAATGAAATATATTGGCACTTTTAATTTTTCATGTTATTCCTGCAACTTTTTAATGAACAAGTTTTTAAAAATCAAACTATTGGTTACATTGTTATTAGTGATTGCATGACATTGAGTTATTGTGATGTCAATGAAGTTATGAGATAATAATAAGCACTGGCTTGAGGGCAGTTCAAAATGGCCACTTTGCATGCAATATAAAAGGCCTGGGATGTTTTGATTATCATGCAATCTAGTTACTGACACAGGTAATTTTATAAATGTTCATTGCAGGTATCCCACCAGGTGGGTTCTTTAATGGATTTGTTCACCACACTGGTTGACCTAGCTGGTGCTGATGTGCCCAAGGACAGAGTCATTGATGGAATTGATCTCTTTGATGTCCTGTTCAGCAATCAGCCTTTTGATAGGTAAAACAAGTGAGCACAAAACAGCAATGTGGTAGTAATTTTCTCCCACAAGGTTTAAACTAGGATAAATAAAGGAAAATAAACTGATGATAAATGTAATCATTGTTCAGAGAACATTTTTAAAAAAGAGACTTTAAGGCATGTTATGGTACATTTATAAAACATACATACCTTTGAAAAATTAAAGTGTTTCAGCTAAGATCCAGTAAATATATGACTGCTCAAGTTCTGTTACATCACTTTCTTGATGATGATAATAATCAGTGTTTTCTCCAGCTTTCCAATAAAACGGGCCCTTTAGGGCCTCTGGGTCAAATTTAAGGGGTCCATTCTATTATAAATAAATTCATCAGTTTCTGCGAACTTATTACTTGCATAGTATGTTACCACAAATATGAACATTTACATGAAATTCCTTTAAATTAACTACATTTTGGGATTCAAAGGTCGAAAGTCACTGTGACTGACAGAAGAAAAATGGTTTCTGCACAAAAATTTCAGTTCTGGACCATGTACCTTCACCAAAGTTTGTGAATGACTTAAACATTGGGTTAGAAAAAGCATATTTATTTTGGGGTCAAACGGTCAAACATCAAGTTCACTGCGTGAAAGAAGAAAAATGTTTTTTTTGCATACAACTTTAGTTCTAGACCATGTACCTTGATCAAAGTTTGTGGAGGACTTGGACTTAAGGTTTGGAAGTGGCCTATTGATTTTGGGGTCATAAAGGCGATAGGTCAAGGTCATTGTGGCCTAAAGAAAAATGGGTTTTGTATAATAACATTTGTTCTAGAGTATATTCCTTGAACAAATTTTGTGGATGGCTTGCTTTTAGGGTAAAAAATAAACCAACAGATTCTGGGATCAAAAGGTCAGAGGTCATGATCATAGTAAGTCTAATAAGAAAACAAATGGGTTCTGTACTGTAAGTTTACTTCAAGACTGCATACCTTGACCAAAGGTCCAGGTCATTGAGACCTGTTGGTCAATAATCTCTAGCTATTCCTAATATACAATTAACATGTTTTTGCAATTTCATGTACAGTGACCTTGGTCTTTGATTTGTCAGTCATATTAGGGAGCTGCCCTTCCTCAAATGTAATGCAGCTATGAAGTTGATACAAAACTGAATGTGAGAATCTTGTGAAAAGTAAACTTAAAACTTTTGAGGAATCCAATATGACAAGTTTAGCTCCTGTGATCATGGCATTTGACCTCTGGGCTCAATAATTAATAGGGAAGTGTCTCTGTCCAAGTGTAGACTACCTATGAAGTTTGTGAACATTGGATCCAGGAAAATTGACTTATTGACTGGAAACAAAGACAAATTACAATGTTGACACCAGTGACCTTGACCTTTAGCCTCAGCCTTAAAATCAATAGGGAAGCTAGTCTAGTCCCTAGTGTAGTCTACCTATGAAAATTGGTGAAAATTAGGCCAAGGAAACTTACCCTATATACTCACGTATAAGCTGAGTCCAAATGCAAACAACATAGACCCTGATATGCCATCGCATAATGCGCCGGCAGATCAGGATCTGTGTTGTTTGTTCTACTGATTGGTCCCTACAAACTGCATAGACTCAGATCTGCTGGCGCATTATGTGATGGCAGATCTGGGTCTAAGCAGTTTGCAGTTGGTATCGGTTTATATGTGAGTATATATGGTATTTGATTTGTCATGCAGAAAGGAAAATCACATTTTCAGTTCCAATGACAATAACTAGGATTTAGCAGCCCCCAAATCAATAGCCTTCTGCCTCTATCCATTAGTGAGGCACATGTGGTTTGAGAAGAAAAAAAACCCCACAGCAAACTAAAGTTATGCTGTGGAAACCACCTTGTCTACAGATGAATGGATGGATGGAAGAACATTAGACTGATGGACATCACTATAGCTGTATCTCCCTCGCCATCAGTCAGGGGGATACAAATTGAATTCACAGCAGATGTAATGGTAGTCAGTTTCCAAAAGTTTTTAATAGAAGTTTTATATTTGAATTATTGATTTCTCTCTCAGATTTGATGTTCTTGTATTGTTCAAGGCCACTGTTTTATTACCGTGGAAATGAGCTGATGGCATTGAGGCTGGGTATATACAAAGCACATTTATGGACATGGACAAACTCTATACAAGAATACCATCAGGTTGGTCATTATACTGCAGACATCAAGCATGTACTCTGTGCAAGTTTTGAATTACTCCATATTGATTTTATTTGTACTCCCTTAATTTATTTAATTGAGCAAAGGAGAATGATTTCAATTTAAACATGTTTACATCTATGGTTAGAAGAAATTTACAAGGTATGAAAATAGTACTAATGCAGAGTAACATTTTCTTTTTTTTTTGTTTGAATTAAATATTTTAGTTTAGGCTACTGTGGTTTCATTTATTTTTGTGGGTCTGAACTTTCATGGTTTTTCATGGGTACTTAGATTAATGGAATTGCCTTTCAAAGTTTGTATATTTGTAGGTATTTAACTTCATAGATTAACCTCTGCAAATACCCAAAATAAAAAATGCAATTGAAGAAAACAATGCATATAACAATCAGCAGTCACTTGAATGGTTAAAACAATACTACCACCTGTATGAGCACAAATCAGACACCTGTCAAGATCAATCACTTACACCATGTTTTGAGTGCTCAACATCAAAGAGAGCTGATGCAGCCAACAACATTAGCCAATCAGTTACTATTTAAGCTCCTGTTTATGATCTCTTACTTAAACCACTGTCCATAAAGTTGCACCATCAACTGAAGACAAAGGACTCACTCCTTTGTTGGTGACTGCTTCATGTACGGACCAACTTCAGCCACTAGATTTGACAATAATAAAAGCTACAAAGAAGAATTAAAATCACACTTCCACAACTGGTATGCTTACATGTGCATTGAAACAATTTAAAATGCTTTATAATTCTTTCTTTTTTAAGTTTGTCAAAAAAACCCACAAGTAAAAGATAATATTTTATTACCAAAGTACGGTAATGAAGTTGATTTATCAAATAGCTTAGCTTTGTTGATCGCTAGGATTGTATCTATAAGAAAATGGGGGGGGGGGAAAGCTTCTGCATCGCATGTGGCTACTTTTTCATTGGGTCTTTAAATTTGTGGTTCAGAGCAACAACAAAATCCATAAAAAAAAATTGAAACCACTGTATGTAAAATGCATGTAAACATTAGTAGCATGCAAAATTTATTTATCATATGGATTGACTCATAAGTGAGAAAAGAAACTAGTTTATTTTTAGCTCACTTGGTCACACGTCCAATAGAGCTTATGGTATGACCTTGCACCTGCTGTCTGTCAGGCAACTATAGCTTCTTATCACTCTATTTCTGGACAGATTTTGATCAAACTTGGAATTTAAGCACATGTCATCAAGATCTCAGACAAGTTTGATAACAAGCAAGATTGATGTATATATTAATGAGGTGATCTTGAATGAGATTGGCTGAGATTGTTACCAATCTGGAAGCCATATTTCAAGTTTGATAATGAGCAAGATCCATGCATATTAATGAAGTGACATTAAATCTCTAGAGGCTATATTTCTGGTGTCATTTTTATAAAACTTGGAACATGGGCTGTGTCATTGTGATACCAGATAAATGTGATAATGAGCAAGATATATGCTTATTAATGAGGTGATCTGACATCTGATTGGCTGAGCTTGTTACCACTCTAGGGGCTATACTTCTGATCCAGTTTTGATCAAACTAGGAATATGGTCTTAAATTATCATCATCCTGGACAAGTTTGACAATGAGTGAGATGCACACGTTTTAATGAGGTAATCTTGCATCAGAGCTTGTCAACACTCTAGTGGCTATTTATGATCATATTTTGATCAAAGTTGTTAAATAGTCTTATATCATCAAGATGCTGCATGAGTTTGATTATGAGCAAAATCTTCACAATTAATGAGATGATTGGAAGAGCTTGTTATTTCTTTAGAGACTATATTTCTCATCTGATTACTTAGTAAATAGGTTTATATCATCAAGATTTTGGATGAGTTCAATTGTGAGCTAGAGTTTTGCATAATAATTATACCTTTATCTTTGGAGGGAATATTTTCAGACTAGTAAACTAGGTAAAATCTACATGATATAATGGTTGGGAGAAAGTTTTTACCATACTGCATGAGTCTGCTTAGTGAAATGGTCAACTGTTAAGTAATGTAAGCCTAGTGGGCAAATTAGTGAAATGGTCAACTATTAAGTTATGCAAGCCTGGTGGGTGATATCAGTCCCATTTTGGCATCAATCTTGTTGTAAAAGATAACTTTTTTGTAGCGCTATTCCCAGATTTAGTTCTGTGTTCAAACAGTTTTACTGAATATATGGTCATTAAAGCAGGTCATAAGATTTTACAGTTTACAATTACAGCCTCATATAATGATTACAATTACAATCTCATATAATGATTACCTTGCTGAGTCACTTTAAGTTTCATCTAACATGTTTTTATGTCGTTGTAAAGCAACTAAGATCAACAACTTTTCTGCAGAATTTTAAGAATATTTACTCATCCAAGTCTTAAGGTGTTTAAATATGGCTGTAAATGTTGTGCAGTATACTGGGTATTATCATAAACTTTAAAATATTTCTTAGATGCAAAATAGTGATGTAATATCTTGTAACAAACCAGTCAGTGATATAATACCTTGCAACAAACCAGTCAGTGATATAATACCTTGTGACAAGCCAGTCAGTGATATAATACTTTGTATCAAGGCAGTCAGTGATATAAATTACCTCGCACCAAGGCAGTCAGTGATATATAATACTTTGTACCAAACCAGTCAGTAATATATAATACCTTGTACCAAAGCAGTCAGTGATATAATATCTTGTAACAAACTAGTCAGTGATGTACCAAGTCAGTCAGTGATATAATACCTTGTACCAAGTCAGTCAGTGATATCATACATTGTAACACACCAGTCAGTGATGTACCAAGTCAGTCAGTGATATAGTACCTTGTAACAAACCAGTCAGTGATGTAATACCCTGTAACAAGGCAGTCAGTGATATAATACCTTTTATTATTTATTTCATAGTGAGATATTTAAATATATCAGTGGGAGAAAAATGATATATCCACAGTGGCGATACCACTTTTATCACCACAGTGGTGATATCACTTTTGGAACTACTTTCTTTTCCCATTTAGGTAATATGTCTGCCCTTATGTATGTTATTTAAATCTGTATTTCCATATTTTGGCCTACTTCAGTTTTCTTTCTCTTCTGCCCACCCCCCACCCCCCTCTCCATCAGGATGAACAGATCTTAAAATGTGTCTAGACTGAAGGCCCTCTAGTATACATTTATTTAATCAACAAGGAGGCAATATAAAAAAATGACTAAAAACAAACTCCATACAACAAAAAGTAGGCTTCAAGTATTAACTTATTTTTTAAAAAAAAAATTCTTTCATTCTTGCCAATGTTTGATGTTACTGCCTTGTTTTTTCAAACAACAAGAAATTGAACAGTGTCAGTAATGTTGAAGTGCCATAGCTGGACTAGTCTATGTTTATGACATGAGAGTGCACAGCTTCTGGCTATTTGGCAAATTCTGGGACAGTCTGATATGAGTTGTGTCCCTTTAAAGCCTTTATGAGTAATTCCCCTTAGTTCATTTCCTTGTATGGAAAAATTGATGAATAAATATAGAACGTCAATGCAGATTATACTAGTGTACAGCCGGTATGTGGTTTCAGAACAGACAAAAACCATATCATTATTAAAGAAATTAAGGTATAACATTATGACATTTTTTAAAAGCTGTATGTTGACTATGTTACAAGCAGACGATGTTTGTTTACATACTGCATGTGTGTCCGAAACATCCCATCATTCCTCCTTCTTGCATAGACTCTTCCGGCTTCCAGAAAACAACCGAAACTTTATTATTGTCTTCACTGTTGAGAGCCACATTTTTTGTAAAAACAAAAGCAGTAACATCGAACATTGGCAAGAATGAAAGAAATTTGTAAGGTATGGAAGGAACATAATATTATTATCTGCATTTGAGATGTGGCATGCTGTTAGTTTCTGAGTCTTAGTATTGGGTTCAATTCAGATTCCATCAGGACCATACTATAGTACCAAGCCAGTCAGTGATATAATACCTTGTACCAAACCAATCAGTGATATAATACCTTGTAACAAGCCAGTCGTTGATGTAATACCTCATAGCAAACCAGTTTGAGTGATATAATACCTTTTACCAAACCAGTCAGTGATGTAATACCTTGTACCAAACCAGTCAGTGATGTAATACCTTGTACCAAACCAGTCAGTGATATAATACCTTGTACCAAACCAGTCAGTGATATAATACCTTGTACCAAACCAGTCAGTGATATAATACCTTGTACCAAACCAGTCAGTGATATAATACCTTGTACCAAACCATTCAGTGATGTAATATCTTGTAACAAACGAGTCAGTGATATAATACCTTGTAACAAACCTGTCAGTGATATAATACCTTGTAACAAACCAGTCAGTTATATAATACCTTGTACCAAACCAGTCAGTGATGTAATACCTTGTACCAAGTCAGTCAGTTATATAATGCTTAGTACCAAACCAGTCAGTGATATAATACATTGTACCAAACCAGTCAGTGATATAATACCTTGTACCAAACCAGTCAGTGATATAATACCTTGTACCAAACCAGTCAGTGATGTAATAACTTGTAACAAGCCAGTCAGTGATATAATACCTGGTACCAAGCCAGTCAGTGATATAATTCCTTGTACCAAACCAGTGAGTGATATAATACCTGGTAACAAGCCAGTCATTGATGTAATACCTCCTAACAAACCAGTTTGAGTGATATAATACCTTGTAACAAACCAGTCAGTGATATAATACCTTGTACCAAGCCAGTCAGTGATGTAATACCTTGTAACAAACCATTCAGTGATGTAATACCTTGTACCAATCCAGTCAGTGAAGTAATACTTTGTACCAATCTAGTCAGTGATGTAATACCTTGTACCCATCCAGTCAGTGATGTAATACCTTGTACCAATCCAGTCAGTGATGTAATACCTTGTACCAATCCAGTCAGTGATGTAATACCTTGTACCAATCCAGTCAGTGATATAATACCTTGTACCAAGCCAGTCAGTGATGTAATACCTTGTACTAAGCCAGTCAGTGATAAAATACTTAGTACCAAACCAGTCAGTGATATAATACCTTGTACCAAGCCTGTCAGTGATATAATACCTTGTACCAAACCAGTCAGTGATATAATACCTTGTAACAAGCTAGTCAGTGATATAATACCTGGTACCAAGCCAGTCAGTGATACCTCAGTGACAAATTCTGCATTAACAAATTGACACAAAAGAAAGCAACAATTTAAAAATTCATAAACATTTTTAATCTTTTTTTAATTTGTTTTTAAGACTTCAATAAAAATGCAATTATTTTTCATTTAAGTTAAGTGTTTTTAAGTCTTAAAAACCAAATTAAGTTCTTAAACACACATTTCATGTTTTGTTTTTCTTTATTGGTAGGGTATAGACTTTTGCCCAGGTGAAGAAATAGAGAATGTGACAACACATGAACAAGTGAACCACACAAGTTTACCTCTGCTTTTCCACATTGGCAGAGATTTTGGAGAGAAGTACATCATTAAGTGAGTTAGGACCTTAATAAGTTACACAGTTTGTCTTATTTCTACAGATGCTTGTTAAAGAAAACAAAACCATTCAGACTTATGGATACATAGTTTCAAAATAAAGTCATGAGCCTTGACATTCTTGAACTTGAAATACATTGCACCTTATAATATTACTGTTATTGGGAGCCACAAAAGTGACCTGCATTATAAGTGAAGTTACATTATAATGAGGTATGTTGTGAAGTTACATTATAATGAGGTATGTTGTGAAGTTACATTATAATGAGGTATGTTGTGACAAGGCTGTGCCTTATAAATGCACAAAACACAAACAAGTATTTGATAATTTAAATAATGGGATCCATGACCATAACTGCATTATAAGAGAGACAGTGGTATACTGAAGGACTTTATAATGGGGGACCACTGCAATTGTCACACATTTTATTGGTCATTATCCTGTTTGGAATGTACAGTTCATTTAACAATTTATACAATTAACAAAGGCTGAAATATCTCAAAAACATAATATAATCAGTATGACTGTATAATAAAAAATGCATGCTTGGAAAATTGTGTCACTGTGACCTCTGTCTAAATATTAATAATAAATGAATATTTTATTCTCTGACAGTGCCATAGAAGATTGACACCAAAGATGGCAGATAGCATTTTCAGAGGATGTAAAACAGAAAAGCAATAAGTCAATTATGGGTTATATAATAGTTTGTCTTCATTAATATATATATATATATATATATATATATATATATATATATATATATATATATATATATATATATATTCAGCTTGAGTTCTGGATTATACCAGGTGTCAATAAGATGTTTTAAAGTTTGAGTACATGTAAATTAGTAAATCACTTCAGTTATTTTTTCAAAATACATTTTATGAAAGATAGAATAATTTATTCTTCTTGAAAGTAATTGATCAGAAATTCTTACATAATCAAAAGCTCCCTTTTTATTGTTTATATACGTAATAATAATTTATCATGCAGGAATAACAGTAATGCTTGATTTTGCTGTGTGCAAATGTTTGTTGAAGTACTTGGTCCTCTAGCTCAAGGTCTTTTTGTCATTCTGTGGCAAACATTTGCACCCAGTAAACCATGTATTACCTCCATAATGATACCAAAATTTTAAGTCATTAGTGTGCCATAAAAATCTGGCTTTTTACAAGTTCATTTTAAGAACAAGGGTTTCTTGCTCTGATGTCCATCTAAATTGCTCCTTATAGAAAGGTATTCATTACATAGAAGTATTCAGTGTATACAGTAAGACCCACTTGAACAAACAGCTGAATATAGCATCTGCCTGTTTATATTTACCAACATTATTCTCTTTCATCAGTTTGTTCTATATTATTTGCCTGCATATGGTGAACACCTGTTGTAATATGACAAGCGGTTACCATTCTTTTAACCACTTTTTTCTTGTATGCTAGTCCATGAATTAGTATATTTTCCAAGAGAAATAATTTTGATAATTATCAATTTTATTTTTTCACTCAAGAACTTTTTTCAACAGATACTGATAACATTATGACCAAAAAATTGCATCACCATGTTGTCAGTCACTTGGTGCAATGGTAGCATGCAGAGTTTGAATCCCACCATAAACTAATTTTTTTTTTCTTCTTCCAAGTATGTTCTTTATTACTTTCAGGGCTGAGCAAATCCCATAGCCCGACGTCCCGGACTAGTCATTTTTGAAGTCAGGCAAGTAAAATTTTCCAAGTCGCTAGTCCGGGACAAGTGCTTTTTAAAAAAAGTCGGGCTAGTCCTTATTTTTGTGCTTTAATCACTATATCTACCTTTATTTGGCCAATCATGCCCTCCGGGCGTACTGAATACTTGATTCTACCCCTCTTCGTGTATACATTTACATCCAGTTACCGCTTGACTGCATATTGGGCTAAGCGACCAAATTATCGGCAAATCAAAACACATCAAACAAAAGAAAGCCAGTATGATCAATTAGTAGTGTTTTAAGCGGCTTTGTTGCATTGAGTTTACTCAAGCCAGATTATCACAAGTGGCTCACTATGATTTTAATCCAGCAAGTCAGTGTAATTAAATTAATGAAAGGTACTTTACCGACATCAGTGTTGGTTTCTTTTATGAACTGATTAAATGACAGTAATGATTCTTTAATTTTTAATTGATTATACAGATGATTAACTTCCATGTGCGATATTGCGTTTGAAGTGAAACAATTACGCTAATTAATGAGTTGTCTCTGTTCCTATTTAAAGAGAAAATGTATGTTATGATCACTTTAGAAGTAGTTGTCAAGCAAGCTGATAGTTACTCTGTGGATAAAATGAGTTTGCTAAATTATTTTCACAAGGAAGGTAATAACGGCGATTCGGAGAAGGAATATTTGTTTGAAAGTGGAGGGATAAAACGTAAGACTGATACTGAGTGTGCGGTAGCTATTTCTCCAAAAAGACATAAGCAACAATCTGTGATGGCAAAAAATGTCAAATATGACACTATTAAGAGACAGAGAAATTTTCAGCTGCATTGGGTTGATTGTTATCCCTGGCTTGAATGTATTGACTCGGAAGGAAAGATGTTTTGCAGTTATTGCAAACAATATCCAAAACTGGCACAGGTTGGAAATTCATCCAGTGTATTTGTCAGTGGAAGTGACAATTTCAGGATTGAACCAATCACCGGATCCACCTGTTGAAATTCTTGGAACACTCTTAGTGAATACTCCACCTAGTCTCAGTCAATTATGCAAACTATTAGAAATCATGTTTGTTATAAGCTCATCCATTGCTGAGTGTGAACGAGGATTTAGTTCAATGAACTTAATCAAGACTTCTTTAAGGAATTCCTTAAACCAAAAGAGTTTACAAATGCTAATGAACATTTCTGCAAATGGACCAGAGCTTGAGGACTTCAACCCAGACACAGCTATCAACTGCTGGCTTAGTGCTGGTGCAGGTGGCAGACATATACATGGACATTTTTTCAAATCCATCATCTAAAACATATATACATGAACCTGAAGAAGCCAAATGTATAACAACCATTGTTTTTGAAAAATTCAATTCTGTTGTATATTATTTCGTTTGTTTTTTCTATGGATTAAGTACATACATCTCATCAAATCTTGGCAAGTGATTACCATTTTGGGACCAGTGAAAAGTAAGGTGGGACTAGTGAAGAGTAAGGTGGGACTAGTGAATTTTCTGAAACCACTTGTCCTGGACTAGTGGTTAAAAAAAAAATTAGCTCAGCCCTGACTTTGAATTAGATAAGAGAATTTTGTTACTTCTCATAGTTTCTGCATGAATGTACACAAAACACAGCAGAACATAAACTGTAAACAGCTGGCATTAAAGTAAAAAATCTGCTAATTTAATCTATTCTGCACTTTAGTTAACCAACACATTTGAGAATAAAATTTTAACAAAATTTACTTGTTCCAAGCGAGTAGCAGATATACCGTGAAACCCCACTATAATACGATGTTCAGGGTCCACAAAGTGTCATGGTGCTATATACCATATCTTGCATTATCCAACCAAGTCAGTACTACAGACTTCATTGATGCAGTTAGCAACTTGATGCATATTAAATGAGATATACTTAAAATAGTTATTACATATTTAATATTTAACTTTTTGGAGGGAACCTTTCATTGGAACATACATGTGTATAAGAAAATTGGCAACTTAAGTGTACTCACCAGCCGATCTCATGGTATCTATAATAGTACTGGTAATTCCATGGAAAATATGCTCAAAGTAGAATAATTTCTATCATTTTTCTGCTAGATTCCATTCCATCCAAATACTTAATTTCTTGCTAATAAACTCACACTAACTTAGGAAACACTGTATTTCCGAAACATTCATATTTACTGGACATGTCCAAAGGGTCTGATTTTTTTACTGACAATAAAATGCATATATCAGACATAGGGAGTTTCTAACAAGAAAACTTGTATTTAGACTTGGAAAATACCTTAACTGAAACTTCATACAGGAGGTCAAGGATATTGACCTCATAATGTACTTGAGATGAACAATTGAACAGGTGTGTATAACTGCCTGGACCCAGTTAGGGTGTAAACCATTTTATTTTATAGGTAAAGAGTTATCTCCATAAAAGCAGTTGAGTCAATCTCTAAAAGACAAAGGAAAAAATAAATAAAATAAACCCAATATTTGTTGAAAATTGTATTTATAACTATGATTTTGTACTACTGCAGAGCAAAAATGGGGAGTAGTATGTTTGATTATAATGACAAATCCCTCCACCCTTCAACTTTAATGGTTCTGTTCCAGTCAGTGCTCCACGACAGTACGGCTATGTACATGTAACTTAGCATTACAGTAGGTTGTGTATGTGGGAGTGATTTGGAGATGCTGTCTGCATTTCTGACTCAAAAATGAAAAGGATTAAGATGGGGGGGGGGACTAAAACTGGTCCTGACAATTCAGGTGATAAACTTGTTTCAGCAGGTGTGTATGATGATTGATTGAGCAGGCATTGGTGGTCAATTGTTTTTGCTTAAATAGGTGGGTAAATTAATTGATTTATAAATTTGCGTGAGAAACTTTTTTAGACTTTCACATTGTTTGGTGCTTATTAAGTATGTCAGATGACTGTGCAAACATTTGTTGGCTATTGTTAACCCTGGATTGAGCAGCAATTGTACACGGGATGCATCAAAAACAAATACAAAGAAGACTTTATTATCAATGCTTCAAAAATAAGCAAGAAGATATTTTTGTCTTCAATAATACAACACATTTTGCCAAATTATTTAATATCACTTGTAGTACTTAAAGAAATAGGTGAAATTATTGCAAAGTTTCGGAATCCATACCACAATCATGCTATATCCGCCGAATTTGTGTTATAGTGGGGTTTCACTGTATTTCATCTCTGGGTGAACAACTGTAGTATATTCACTCATGGCTTTGCCATTCATAAAAATACCAAGTTTTTCACCCACTTAATGAAATATATCTGTTATTCAGTCAAAAAAAGTAAATATCCTCTATTTCTATCATTTGTACCATATTGTTTTGCGCATAGTGACTGGTAGTCATGTAGGGTTGTTTTATTGTTGTTTGCTTCATTCATGAAATATTACCTTGCAGTTGTTTCATTTACCCAATGTCTTTTACCTCTTATTATGACAAGATTCAGTTTGTAAGACATGTCTTTGTTGAATATATCAGATAATTTAGGTAAAGCATCCTTAGGATCATGATGGTTTTGTTTCATACTGCTACATATATGTACATGATGGTTTTGTTTCATACTGCTACATATATGTACATGATGAAAATGTCTATAACACAACTGTACATACAACATGGATATGCACATCAGCTAACAATAGATGTACCATGTGCATGTTCATTGATCAACATGGATATGCACATCAGCTAACAATAGATGTACCATGTGCATGTTCATTGATCAACATGGATATGCACATCAGCTAACAATAGATGTACCATGTGCATGTTCATTGATCAACATGGATATGCACATCAGCTAACAATAGATGTACCATGTGCATGTTCATTGATCAACATGGATATGCACATCAGCTAACAATAGATGTACCATGTGCATGTTCATTGATCAACATGGATATGCACATCAGCTAACAATAGATGTACCATGTGCATGTTCATTGATCAACATGGATATGCACATCAGCTAACAATAGATGTACCATGTGCATGTTCATTGATCAACATGGATATGCACATCAGCTAACAATAGATGTACCATGTGCATGTTCATTGATCAACATGGATATGCACATCAGCTAACAATAGATGTACCATGTGCATGTTCATTGATCAACATGGATATGCACATCAGCTAACAATAGATGTACCATGTGCATGTTCATTGATACAGTTACTCATTTTGTAAATGTTTACAGGCAATAAATTATACCAAGCCTTTTACATGTGTAAATGTTGCAACCTTTATGTATTGTGTTGCATCATAGCAATAGTGGACTAGTTACAACAAAATGTTCTGGACATAGAAAAAATACCCACTTCGTACACCAAAATGACACACACATAGGTAATGAGGATCTCTTTATAATTAGTAGTTCTCTTAAATCCTGATTGTTTGCTCTGTATTAAAGTAAAAATTGAAGACAAAGTGTCTCATGATGATTTCTTTATTTATTCACAGACCTAATTCTGTAGAATATAAAATGGTGATGCCAAAGATTATTACTGCTATAGAGAATCACAAAGCCAATCTTATACCTGGTGTACCTCAACTGAATCTCTGTGATGATGCTGTTATGGTGAGATATACATCCTTTATATTTATTGTCTCACCTGCACTAGTAAGGCAAATAAAGGTATCACATTTCCCAGGGCAACAGCTGCAGCAATGTCATCATCAGGATTCTGTGTTAAAGTCTTTCCTTTGAATGTGTTCCCCAATCACATTAACATTAGGACCTAAGCTCTGCTACCTCCCAAATCCAGCCCTCCCAATAAGACAAAACTCATCTTTTCCGTCTATATCATATAGATGAAGGGCAGTAACTCTTGCCCATTACTTCCCTTGCCATCACCAGGTGGTGCCAGTTTTAAACTTTCATACCAGTGCTGGCAACATAGTACTAAAAGCCTCCCAAAAATCCTGTGAATTTCTCTATGGTTTCAACCATCCATCCAGAAGTTTAGTATTATAGTGTGTAGTAAGGATTCTACTACAAGTAGTATTTATTATTTTGTTATTTTTATCAATATTTATGTGAATTATGTCACGTTCATGAACTTGGTTTATTCTGACCTTGTGCTCCAACATGGTATTGCTGATGTGTTGTTAATTATGTTTTCATGCACACTGCGTGTGTTTTGTTCACTCAGTTAGTAACGAGTATTGTTGTTGCAACTTATTAACACATTTCATTTCATAATTTATTTATTTTTGTTGTTCTTGTCATTTCACTTAAACAATGATGACAAAATTTACCAAATGCAAAAAAGCTAATGAGGACATGCATGATATGTGCCTAGCTTGCACCAGATGTACATCATCCGCAACATGCAGTATCTGTACATTTTGGCCAGAGGATATTTGGCCCACATTTATATGGAAGTGCATTAGGATTTAAGAGAAATGGGTCAAGTCTCACACTGAGCTGTCTGATGTATAGACTATCCACCCTAAGATGAAATCAATTGCAAAAAAAATGAGACACAATATCAACTGCTATCATTACTTAAACTGAATTGGAAGAGCAAGGGGCTGTGATTTTGCAGTCCTCGCATTCTTCTATGCCTTTGTTCGAACTGCAGGTGCATTGCCTAGTGCAGGAGGTGATAATGCAGTTATTAAATTCACATCAGTTTCTGCCATTACATAGGTCTCATGCCTCATGATCTGAACCATCTCCAGTTTAGATTGGATGGTTCCACGGTCTTAATGACACAACCAGGCTTTGTAGCCAAGAATAGGCTACCGTCAACAGACAATCAGGGAGTCACCATATGCTACCTATCATCGATCGATACATAATGAGAAGTGACCATGCAAAACCCTGTCCATGCCCTCAAGTATTGCTTGAAGTGCACAGAGAAAAGTTGTGGAACTAGAAAACGACTCTTTCTCCTGGTGAATGTCTGGAAAGAGTATATCACCCCTCAAGCCCTATCATATGGCTGAATTGGGTTATATGCTTGGTGTACTCTGAAGTCTCAAAGATTAGAGTTGCCTCATGAAGATTTCAACTCATGAAATTAGAGCAATCTCTGTGAGCCTTGTTTTTGAACCTAATGTTTCGATCCAAGACATAATAGAAACTGTTGGCTGGCATGTACAGTCAACCTTTTGAAGCTTTTATCCCTGGGATTTAGCTTTGCAGAGACAAGATTTGAATCTGGTGGGTCCAGTGGCTACTGCCCAGATGACCACCATATCAAGATGACATCAGCACAACCTCCTGATGGGCAATAGTTTAGCACTTTCGCTGGATTTGCCCATAAATATTGTCAGTAAGAAGAGTTAAGTAATTCTCTTCTTAGCCAGTTATGGTTGTCACAGATCACATGACCATCGGTTGTGCTGCTTTCAGGTTAGGAGAGCACGTTATCTTTCATACAGGTAATCCAGCCTTTCTTCCCTCAAAGGATGCACAGGATATAAGTAGGATCCTCAGCATTCCATCTTCCTATTACCTATTCTCCTAATGTTAATGTGATTGAGGAATGTATTTAAAGGAGAAAGCAAATTTGTTAGTAAATTATGTTTCTCCAAGAATACTTACCTGATCACATTATTTTGTATTGCTTAGCTAAAAACTAGCACAACCTGGCAGCAGCAAAGGGAGGTAATAGGCAAGGGTTACTGACCTTTGTCTATATGATATAGATGGAAAAGACGATTTTAGTCTTTGCGGAAGGCTGGATTTTGGAAGTAGAGGAGCTTAGTTCATAATGTTAATGTGATTGGGTAAGTATTCTTGGAAAAAGATAATTTACTGAAAAATTTGCTTTTGTGTTAATGTATCTGCATGTTGGATACATTGCAGCAAAGGCAAAACATCTTGTTCCATAAAACCCTTGTTGTGTTACATATCAAGAAAGATGTTGTTATGAAACTGAAGAAAAATATATAGTAGATACACTGTCTTCTTTTGATGTATGTAAACTACTTTGCCAGTATACAGTTGTTTTGTATGTTGAGGGTTTATTAATCCATCAGATGCTAATCTACAAGTTAATTATTCATTAAAAATCATTTTATTCAAACCAGATTGGTTCCTTTCAAGTTAATGCTACCCTTTCAGGTCATAAACTGGAAAGAACAAACAAACCCAAAATAAAACACTTAAATTATCATGAACCTTATTCACAGCTCTTTTGTTGATTTCTATACAAGTTCTGTTTTGTAAAATATCCACCAGACATTATGTGTTAATTTTGGTGATAAATACAGAGATACCAATTCATTTCAGTGAGTAGAGGGTCGGTCCCTTTGAGGGACTCTTGTTTGGGACAAGAACAGAGATATCATTTCTGTGAATTAACATCATTATTTTGCAAATAATGACAACTCTGGTCTTGTAGACTGCTCTCAGAGTTGACTGATTATTAGATAAGGCTAAGTGAGTTTATGGTATTGCCATGGCCTATGTTTTCTTGAGTGCATCATCTATCAGCATTTGATATTTTAAACTTCTAATAAAAAAAAAAAAACACTGGACAGATTTCAACCAAATTTGGAGAAGAGCATTCTGGCATGTTTGTACAACTGATGCTAATCAGCCATTAATAAGTATGGCTGCCATGGGTAAAAATAGCAAAAACTGTAAACAATTCAAAAACCACTGAACAGAATATTACCAAATTTGAATAAAAGCATCCTGGCATCAAGGGCTTTCAAATTTATAAAATTGATGCCAATTCATCATCAAATATTGCCTTTTTTACTAAAAAATAGACAAATCTTTAAATGACTCTTTCTCATAAACAGCTCAACAGAATGTGACTAAATTTGACAAAAAACATTCTGGCATAAGGGGGTTTCAAATTTTACAAACGATACCAATCCACGATCAGATATGACTGCCTTTACTAACAAGAGTTGCACGTAGGGACTGATAGTTTACTGTCCAAAAAGAATGTCTAGGAATTCAAGATAAGATCATTTGTTTTTTTTTAACTGCTGAGTGTTTAAACTATCTCCGATATTTTTTAGCGCTAAGATTTTCACATTAACCACTGTGGCAACCATATTGGATAAAAGATTGGCACCATTTTCATATAGGACAAACTAGACATGTTGATATGACCATCCATTCAGGAGAATTAATGACAAGATTTTCAATATGTTCATTGTGGCAGCCATATTTGAGGTCAGATTTGATGCAGGAACTACTAGATATCATAATTAGTATTCTGGTGAAAACCCCGTGTCAATATGACTTTTCATTTAGGAGGAGTGGCAATAACAAGATTTTCAAGATGGCTGCCATTTTCATATAGTACCAACTAGACATCATAAGAAGTCTTCTGGTGATCACCCAATGTTGATATGACTTTCCATATAGGAGAAGCAGTCCAACTAGATATCATGCCAGATTGGATTCAGGAACCACTAGATATCAAAGTTTGTCAAACTACAAAAAAAAGTACTTGACGATCTTCAACAGTGCAGCCCAAGTGGCAAAATAGCGAGAGGTCTAGAGATCAACTTGCACCCGAGATTTACATATTGCCCCGAATTTGTATCCTCATGGAAAACTATGCTTTCTGAAACCTCAAAAAAACTAACCAGCCTTACTTTTACCCACACACTCAACAAAGTAGATGAGTGTGATACAACCTTTCAGAAGGCAAGAAAGTCTCTAAGAGACAACTGCACACCCAATCTACTTGATGATTTGGAAGCTTCATATTAATGTCATTAGCCAGTAGTTTGGCTTCAAATAAACCCAAATATTTTCTCTCAATTCAGAGTATGTTAGCCCTATGAAAACCGATACTTCACTGCAGTCTAGTAGTACAATACCGACTATCTTTACATATGACAAAGATAATTATTTTCTCCATTGTGCAATGAAATCTCTCTGGCCAATTGTCAATCTGACTCTGCCAGATACGATATAAAATCCACCCATTTTTGCACAGAGAATTGCTTCTAACTTAAGAAGTCAATTAATAAGAGCTAAGTTTTAAAGTAAACACCCAGGTTTTATGGGTAAAATGTTTGCAAACAAAGTACTAGATTGTGAGACCGTTAATTGCACCTTTTGCATGAAAATGGATAAATCTAAAATATTTAGAAGCACATTTGCAGACCTCAAATATATTTCCAAAAGGTCATTATACTACACGTAATGCTATTTACTTACTCGCCTGCCATCTTTGTGGCAAACAAATATAACTGAGACCAAAAGGAAAGTCCAATTGAGAATAAAAGAACACTTATGGGACATCCATAATAAGAAGGAGACCCCAGTCTCTAAACACTTTAAACAAGCAGACCACAACATTATTTGTGTTCAGTATCAGATGATAGAAATTATCCAATCTCATCCAAAGCTCTCTAGTAGCAACATTAATCTGAAATACAACCAGTAGGGATCAACATCTCTGTTTAAACGGGAGCCCAGGCATTTCAAACCAGATATCATATGAAGTCTTTTGGTGAAACTCCCATGTTGATATGACTATCCATTCAGGAGGAGTAGCTATAACAAGATTTTCAAGGTGGCCATCATGGTGCCCATGTTGGATGTACAAGCAGAAACCATTTTCCTTTAGGACCAGCTAGATATCATAAGAAGTCTTCTGGTGAAAATCCCATGTCAATATGACTTTCTATTCAGGAGGAGTGGCAATAACAACATTTTCAAAATGGCTGCATTGGTGGCCATATTGGATGTCATATTGGCACCATTTTCAATTAGAAATTTCATTGAAAACCCCATGTTGATATGACTATCCATTCAGAAGGAGTAGTGATAACAAGATTTTCAAGATGGTCTCTGTGGCAGCCATATTAGACATCAGAATGGCACCATTTTCATGTAGGACCAACTAGACATCATAAGAAGTCTTCTGGTGAAAACCCCATGTCAATATGACTTTCCATTCAAAAGGAGAAGCAATAACAAAATAGTCAAGATGACTGCCATGGTGGCCATATTGGATGTCAGACCAGCACCATTTCTATTTTGGACCAACTAGACATCATAAGAAGTCTTTTATTGAAAACCCTATCTTGATATGATCATACATTCAGGAGGAGTAGCAATAACAAGATTTTCAAGATGACAGCTGTGGTGTCCATATTGGATGACTGAGCAGCACCATTTTCATTTAAGACCAACTTAACCTTATGATGAATGTGTGTGTAAAGTTTCATGGCAATCCTCTAAGCAATTTAGTAGGAGTATTGATAACAAACTTGTGCTAACAGACGGATGGACGATGGATGTCAGACTACAGACAACATGCCATCACGTAAGCTCTTCTGGTGTAAAAATAGAAAAACCTTTAAACAACTTCTTTTCAAACATTGCTCAACAGAAATTGACTAAATTTGATTGAAATCATCCTGGCATGAAGGACTTTCAAATTTATACATGTGATGATGTTCCACTATCAAATATAGCCATTGTTATAAAAAATAGAAAAACCTTTAAATGACTTCCAAAAAAGAACACTGAACAGAATTTGACCAAATTTGACACGAGACATGCTGGCATGAAGAGCTTTCAAGTATAAACAAATGATGCCATTCTGCCATTAAATTTGCTCCCATTACTAATAATAGAAATGCTTTTAAAGCCACTCAACAAACTGTAAAAAGTTGGTAGAAAATAGCCTGGAATCAAGGACCTTGAAATTTCTCCAGTTGTTTCCATTTGCTATCAAATAATGCTGCCATTACTAAAGAATTTTAACAACTTTATTTAAAAACACTACTAAATAGAATTTAATCAACTTTGACACAAAAGTATCCAGGTACCAAGGCCGTTTAATATTGGACAAATGATGCTGATATGCCATAAAATATAGATAACGATGATGAAAAACAGAAATCTTGAAACAATTGTTTTCATACTGTATACAGTCAACACTGGAAGAAATTTCAACAGAAAGCATCCTACAGACCCAGATTTCTTGGCCAACTGTGCTTGCTTTTGTCTGTTTGAGTGATATCATGCTCTTTTTTACTATTTTTAGCTTACCTGGCCTTATAATGCTTTCTGTCAGATTTGGTCAAATTCTGTTGAACGGGCTTTGAAAAGAAGTTGTTTAAAGGTTTGTCATATTTGATGGCAGATCTGTATTATTTGTACAAACTTGAAAGACCTACTAGCTAGAATGATTCCTACCAAATTTGGTCAAATTCTATCCAGTAGTTTTTGAGAAGTTGTTAATTGGTTTTTCTATATTTAGTAATGGCAGCCATATTTGATGGCAGATCAGCATTATTTGTATAAGCTTGAAAGCTCTTCATGACATAATGCTTCCTGTCAAATTTTGTCAAATTCTGTTTAGCAGTTTTTGACAAGTCGTTTAAATTTTTTTCTATTTTTAATATGGTCAGCAATACTTCATGGTGGATCAACATCATTTGTACAAACTGAAAGATTTCTGCCACAATGCAATCTGTCAAACTTAGGTTCTATTAATCAGTTTTTTAGAAGAAGTCATTTGAAAGGTTTTTCTATTTTTAAATAATGGCAGCCATATTTGAAGGCAGATAAACATCATTTGTATAAATCTGAAAGGCCTTCATGCCAGGATGCTCTCTGCCATGTTTGGTTAAAATTGTCCAGTAGCTTTTGAGAAGAAGCTGAAAATAGCAATTGTTGATAGATGACAGATAATACACGACATGTGCCAGCTGAAAATAGCAATTGTTGATAGATGACAGATAATAAACAACACATGCCAGCTGCAGGATCATACCATAATGTAAATTTTGTATTTAAAGGTACAATATAACTGTTATGTATGATGCTTAAATAATATTATAAATATTTTAGGAAATTGTAAATGTTTCTTCACTTTAATATTTGCTTAAATCTTAATGTTATCAGGAAAAACATGTTTAACTAGTGTCCTTGAATTAGGTTGTTTTGATCAATATGTTTTCTCAATTTGAAGGTCAAGGTTGAATTTTGTTTACAGTTAGAATTCCATTAAGATGACTCATATTCTAGAAGATTCTGTCATGTGACCAATCTTTATATATACCATGTTTGGTGGACATTTTTTCAGTTTTGACATTACCATCAGTCTTGTGAAGAGCTATTACAGTTGTGAAAATTCATTCCAAATTCTAGAGAGGAATTATTTTAAATATTCATTGGATTATAACAGTGCTCATAAACTTTTGGATTTTGGATTTTTAATTGACAATTTTGGAATTTATGTGAACTTATTCAGAGATTTTGGAATACTTCATTTTGACATCAGCACATCAAGATTACTAGTACATCAGGACTTTGGAGACCATTAGCACATAATAACATTCAAGGACACAGCCGTGAATTTGGAACATTCTATATTTAGGACTTGTGATTAGAACAATCATTCTTATTGGATTATTAGGATTTCAAAACACATTACTGTAAGTGACTTTTTGATTTTTCATTTTAATTATCTAGTAATAAATTGCTTGTTGATTTTTACTTGATTTGTTGGTTTCACTTTCTTTCTGTTACATTTTTCTTAGACCATAGAGTCGTAACAGAAATTGGGGGCTCGTCTTCCGGGATCTGAATTTCTTTAAAGCATATTAGAGATATTAAATTTATCTTTGAAATTCATATTGATTTTGTCTCGGAGAATATTTTTTTGTCTTTGGCAAAGATTTTTAATAGAGAAATTTTTTTTTGTGTGAAACCAACAAGCATTTACAATGGCATCTAATGTTCAGAATTTCATTTCAAAACCTACCCAGGAGGGGTTAGAGTGCATGAGAAAGGATGAGTTGCTCGAGCTTGCCAGAAAATACAGTCTATCTGAGGCAAAAGTATCATTGACAAAACAGGAGATAAAGATTATTTTAATTCAGTATTTAGTAGGAAAGGGAATTTTTGAAAATAGTGCTTTAAGTTTGAAGAGAAAGCCTGTATCTGGTTCTGACAGGAAATTAAGGGAATTAGAGTTAAAGAACCAGATGGATTTAGAATTGGCAAAGCTTCAGATTCAGAGAGAGAGAGAGAAAGAAGAGAGGCAGATCCAAATGCAGAAAGAAGAGAGGCAGATCCAAATGCAGAAAGAAGAGAGGCAGATGGAGAGAGAAAAAGAAGAGAGGCAGTTGGAGAGGGAGATGCAGAGAGAGAGAGAAAGAGAAGAAAGGGAAATGCAATTTAAATTAAGAGAATTAGAACTGGCAAACAGAGCACACTCCACTCCTTCAAAAACAAGTTCAGGCTTTGATGTTACTAGATATATTAGGTTAGTACCCCCTTTTCAGGAAAAAGAAGTAGATAAATACTTTCTTCATTTCGAGAAAATAGCTGAAAACTTGAAATGGACCAGAGAGCATTGGACTTTGTTATTACAAAGTGTACTTATTGGCAAAGCTCGTGAAGTCTACATTTCACTGTCAGTACAACAAAGCATCGATTATGATGTGGTTAAGGAGTACATCTTGAAAGCTTATGAGTTGGTACCAGAGGCATATCGACAAAGGTTTAGGAATTGTAGAAAAGAAACTGGACAAACTCATGTCGAATTTGCAAGGGAAAAAGAACGACAATTTGATAGGTGGTGCTCAGCCAAGAAAGTTGATCAAGGTTATGATAACCTCAGACAGCTCATATTAATTGAAGAGTTCAAGAGGTGTATCCATAGTGATGTTAAAACCTATCTTGACGAGCAGAATGTGGAAACTTTGGAAAATGCTGCTCGTATGGCTGATGATTATTCCTTGACTCACAAAATTTCATTTGGCAATAAGTCGTCCTCTCAGCAGTTTTCTGGTAAAAAAACCATTTCAATCTCATTCGAGTACTTCCAAATTTCACAACAGCACAACTGTTAGGAATCAAACATCTGATAAGACTGATCAGAAATCCTTATCTCTTCCTACGTGCACTTATTGTAAAACGAAAGGGCACGTTATTTCTGATTGCTTCAAGTTGAAAAATAAGCAACAGAGTAAAGACAGAGCTTTTCCAAATGCTCTTATTTCTACGAGGTCAAGGTCACAGTCTTGTATTGAAAGCAATACATTTGTTGGGTCAAACAAACCCCAGTCTGATTCTATTTTGGAGGCTTATGAACCATTCATGTCAGAAGGTTCTATATCACTTATTGGTGATTCTGCCAAACCTATCCCAATTAAAATATTAAGGGACACTGGAGCTTCTCAGAGTCTTTTATTATCAGGTACTTTGCCTTTGTCTGAGGAGTCTTCTTCAAGTGAAAGTGTTCTTGTTCAGGGAGTAGAGTGCGGCTTTGTAAATGTTCCTCTCCATTGTGTAAATTTGGCATCAGACTTAGTTTCTGGACCTGTGACTGTTGGGGCAGTGACTTCTTTACCCATAGAGGGTGTTCATTTATTACTAGGCAATGACCTAGCTGGAGATAAGGTTGTGGTTAATCCACTTGTAACTGACAAGCCTTGTTTGGATCAGAAAATTGATCCTGTCGAAACTAAAATCCCTTATTTGTACCCTGCTTGTGCAGTTACTAGAGCTATGGCAAAAAGAGCTCTTGAGAGTGATGTTGATCAGGATATTATTCCTTTAGCTGACACATGTATTGGTCAGTCTTTTGATGAGGTCACTTTTTCCTCAGGTATTGATCAATCAAACAGTATTGATCACAGTGATCCTCTTTTGGCAACTCATTCTCTTTGTCCTACTCAGGATGACAAACGACAATCCCTTGTCGTTGAACAGGAGCAAGATCCCGAGATATCTTGTTTGTTTCAGAGGGCTATTAGTGAAACTGAAGCCACACAAGTTCCAGTGTGTTACTTTGTGAAAAATGGGGTCCTTATGAGGAAATGGAGACCACCTGATGTACCCGCTGGTGACGAGTGGTCAGTGAGCTATCAAATTGTTGTTCCTAAGTCATATCGACAGGAAATTCTTAATTTAGCCCATGAAACTCCTTTGACTGGTCATTTAGGAGTCCGTAAGACTTATCACAAGATCTTGAATCATTTTTATTGGCCGAAACTGAAAAGTGATGTTTCTAAATACTGCAGATCTTGTCACACTTGTCAAATGGTAGGAAAACCCAATCAGAAGATACCTAAGGCTCATTTGCAACCTATTCCTGCATTTGATGAACCATTTAGTAGAATAATAGTAGACTGTGTTGGTCCTTTACCTAAAACCAAGTCAGGCAACCAATACTTGTTGACCATCATGTGTACATCTACAAGATTTCCAGAAGCAATTCCTCTGAGAAATATAAAAACTAAAACTATTGTGAAAGCTTTGGTGAAGGTTTTTACACTTGTTGGCCTTCCCAAATCTGTCCAGTCGGATCAAGGGTCAAATTTTATGTCTGGAATTTTCCAACAAGTTATGCATGAATTAGGCATCCAACAGTTTAAATCTTCTGCCTATCACCCTGAAAGTCAAGGTGCTTTGGAAAGATTTCATCAAACTTTGAAGAATATGATTCGATCATATTGCTTTGATACAGAAAAGGATTGGGATGAGGGTGTTCATTTGTTGTTGTTTGCTGTTAGGGAATCAGTTCAAGAGTCGTTGGGTTTTAGTCCCTTTGAACTAGTTTTTGGTCATACTGTCCGTGGACCATTGAAATTATTGAAAGAGAAACTTCTTTCAAATGAAGATTCAAAGATTAATCTTCTTGATTATGTTTCTGATTTCAAATACAAGTTGTCAAAGGCCTGTGAAGTAGCAAGAACTAATCTTCACACTACCCAGTCAAAAATGAAATTAAGGTATGACAGAAATTCACAGGAAAGGAGTTTTAAACCTGGTGACAAAGTTCTGGCTCTCTTTCCCATACCTCAGAATCCTCTTCAGGCTAAATTTTATGGTCCTTATACCGTTGCAAAGAAAGTAAATGACTTAAATTATATCATTAACACTCCTGGGAGACGGAAACAGAAACAACTTTGTCATATAAATATGTTAAAGGAATATTTTGACAGAGATAGCCCAGCTAATTATTCTGTTAATTTAGTTGTACCTGTCCCACACAGTGAAGATATCAACGATGGAATACAATCAGACTATAGTGACTCTGGTATAACCAATCTTCGGAATTCAGAAATATTTAACAACCTAGACCAGAAACTTTCACATCTACAACAACAGGAAAGAAATGAACTAAAACAGCTATTACATGACTATGAGCACTTGTTTCCTGATGTTCCAACACGAACAAGTAAAATTTATCATGACGTTGACATTGTAGATTCTGCGCCTTATAGGATGAATCCTCTCAAACAGAACTATCTGAAGAAAGAAATTCAGTATTTACTGGAGAATGATTTCATAGAACCAAGTAAAAGTAACTGGAGTTCACCATGTATTCTTGTTCCCAAGCCAGATAATACATTCCGTATGTGTACTGACTATAGAAAAGTCAACAGTGTCACCAAAACTGATTCATTTCCAATCCCAAGAATGGACGATTGCATTGATAAAATTGGAAATGCGGAATATGTCACCAAGTTTGACCTTTTAAAAGGATTCTGGCAAATTCCATTGATGGAAAGGGCAAAAGAAATTTCAGCATTTGTAACTCCAGATGGACTTTATCAATATAAAGTCATGCCGTTTGGAATGAAAAATTCACCTGCAACGTTTCAACGTCTGATGAACATGATAACATTTGGTCTTGATAATTGTGACGCTTATATCGATGACGTCATTATCTACAACAACACCTGGGAAGATCATTTGGAAACCATTTGAAAATTCTTTGATCGACTCAGCGATGCGAATCTGACAATTAATTTGAGCAAAAGTGAGTTTTGCCATGCTTGTGTCACATTTTTAGGACATATTGTGGGACAAGGTCAAGTTAAACCTATAGAAGCTAAGGTCAAAGCTATCTCTGAATTTCAAGTTCCAATTTGTAAAAAGCAACTGATGCAATTTCTAGGTATGGCTGGATATTATCGGAAATTTTGTTCCAATTTTTCCAAAATTGCTGAACCTTTGACAAGTTTATTGAGTAAGAAAGCCAAATTTTATTGGTCTGACAAGTGTCAGGAATCTTTTGACAAGTTAAAGGCCATGCTTAAGAATGCACCAGTTCTTTCTGCACCAAATTTTAGCCAATCATTTAAATTATCTGTTGATGCAAGTGATGTAGGGGTTGGTGGAGTATTGATTCAGGAAGACAAAAGTGGTGTGGATCACCCTGTGTGTTATTTTTCTAAAAAACTAAACAAGCACCAGAAAAATTATTCCACAATTGAGAAGGAATGTTTGGCTTTGATATTGGCTTTACAGCATTTTGAAGTGTATGTTACCTCAGCTCTTTCTCCAATTATTGTGTACAGTGATCACAATCCCCTTACTTTCATCAACAAAATGAAAGATAAAAATTGGAGATTGTTGAGATGGAGTTTGATATTGCAGGAATATAACATTGAGATCAAACACTAGCTAGAATGATTCCTACCAAATTTGGTCAAATTCTATCCAGTAGTTTTTGAGAAGTTGTTAATTGGTTTTTCTATATTTAGTAATGGCAGCCATATTTGATGGCAGATCAGCATTATTTGTATAAGCTTGAAAGCTCTTCATGACATAATGCTTCCTGTCAAATTTTGTCAAATTCTGTTTAGCAGTTTTTGACAAGTCGTTTAAATTTTTTTCTATTTTTAATATGGTCAGCAATACTTCATGGTGGATCAACATCATTTGTACAAACTGAAAGATTTCTGCCACAATGCAATCTGTCAAACTTAGGTTCTATTAATCAGTTTTTTAGAAGAAGTCATTTGAAAGGTTTTTCTATTTTTAAATAATGGCAGCCATATTTGAAGGCAGATAAACATCATTTGTATAAATCTGAAAGGCCTTCATGCCAGGATGCTCTCTGCCATGTTTGGTTAAAATTGTCCAGTAGCTTTTGAGAAGAAGCTGAAAATAGCAATTGTTGATAGATGACAGATAATACACGACATGTGCCAGCTGAAAATAGCAATTGTTGATAGATGACAGATAATAAACAACACATGCCAGCTGCAGGATCATACCATAATGTAAATTTTGTATTTAAAGGTACAATATAACTGTTATGTATGATGCTTAAATAATATTATAAATATTTTAGGAAATTGTAAATGTTTCTTCACTTTAATATTTGCTTAAATCTTAATGTTATCAGGAAAAACATGTTTAACTAGTGTCCTTGAATTAGGTTGTTTTGATCAATATGTTTTCTCAATTTGAAGGTCAAGGTTGAATTTTGTTTACAGTTAGAATTCCATTAAGATGACTCATATTCTAGAACATTCTGTCATGTGACCAATCTTTATATATACCATGTTTGGTGGACATTTTTTCAGTTTTGACATTACCATCAGTCTTGTGAAGAGCTATTACAGTTGTGAAAATTCATTCCAAATTCTAGAGAGGAATTATTTTAAATATTCATTGGATTATAACAGTGCTCATAAACTTTTGGATTTTGGATTTTTAATTGACAATTTTGGAATTTATGTGAACTTATTCAGAGATTTTGGAATACTTCATTTTGACATCAGCACATCAAGATTACTAGTACATCAGGACTTTGGAGACCATTAGCACATAATAACATTCAAGGACACAGCCGTGAATTCGGAACATTCTATATTTAGGACTTGTGATTAGAACAATCATTCTTATTGGATTATTAGGATTTCAAAACACATTACTGTAAGTGACTTTTTGATTTTTCATTTCAATTATCTAGTAATAAATTGCTTGTTGATTTTTACTTGATTTGTTGGTTTCACTTTCTTTCTGTTACATTTTTCTTAGACCATAGAATCGTAACAATAACAAAAATAGCATGAAGATGATATCAGAAATTATGACATTCTATATTTGTACATTTAATATACTGAAATTACATTATAGATGCCAACTTTGGTCTTAGATAAGACTGATTGAACTGACCTGGTGTTATAACATAATGATTTACATATAGCCTGTGATAAGAAGAGTGGTAAGTAGTCCACCGGAATTTTCAATATGCAGTAACTGACTCGCAGCTGACAGCAAATGCATGAAACTTTGCAATTTATTAGTTAGTTGAAAAAGAAATAATCCAAAATTTCTTACCAGCACAAAGTTTTTAACACATAAAATTTACACAGGTAACCACAAACTGTTTCCATTTTTCAGAACTGGTCCCCTCCAGGCTGTGAGAAGTTGAACAAATGCCTGAAAGCCCCACCCTCTAAACCTTACATGTGTCCCTGGCCACATTAGAATGTGTTAAGCGATGCCGACTTAATTTAAGACAGAAGAAATTCTATATTATTACTATATTTCTTCTTTGATAAAACCAGGAGGACTGATCCTATATAGTAAAATGTGGAGGACGGGTTTATCATCAAGCATGAACTAGATGTACAGTAATTGTTGTTGTCATATTTATATAGTAAATTGTTATGCAATTTATGTGTTATTCATTGTTTATTTACACCTGTCATGTATTAACAAGTGTTTTCTAGGGAATACTTGTGTTACTGTGAAACACTTTATTATCGTGGTTTTCAAATTTCGTGGTTTAGGTAAAAAGTGCATATTCATATATTTGTGGGTACCTAATTTCGTGGATCTATCATTTACAAAAACATTTAAAAAAAAAAAAAAAAAAAAAAACGATGCATATGTCTGTAAAAATTTTATACTGACATTCATTTCCACTCATTTGCGAGCAAACAGGTTTAATCCATACTGCATTACTAAGTTGATTCATTAAGATATTTCATTGCTAACATCTGGAGTAAATGCAGAGATCTTAAAGAAAATGCCTACTTCTTTTTTCCACACATGTCTGAGGTAACACATTTAATACCACTATTGTAATCTTAAGTAATTAAGTTCTCATGTGTTCTTTAAGATCCATATCAAAGTATAAAGTTCTCAACAATTAGGGATTAGGTGCTTGAACAATGCCAATGACTGTAAACCTCTATTGTTTGAAACAATCCTGCCAAAATCACCCCATGGGAACCCCTTGTTGCTGGGTCACCTTGACCTTGTGGTCCAAATTTGGATCCGTAAAGTTCGCATGAATGACGGTGTTATTAATGCGCATATTGTGATGGCTGTTGCTGAAGGAATTGTTACAAAATAAGCTAAACATAAACTGCAAAGATACAGACAGTGGATATGTACATTCAAATCGGATCTCGTTTGACCTGAAAACTTCTACCCGTAAGCCAATTCATGCAAAGCGGCTTATCTGCACACATGACAAAGTAGCACTTGCAAGAGACCTGATTGAAATGGGCTTTGAGAAAGTGGTACTAATTGATACGTGCAAACATTTATTTATAAATGGGAATAATATTTGCTTTGGGAAATAAAGAAAGACATGGACAGTGAGTACATCTGCATTTATTACTACACATCAGGTAGTCATTACAACCTGACTCAAGTTTTCATGCTCATGAAATTTTGTATTCGAATTAAATTGTAGTTTACCATTAATATTCCATCAATTGTACAAACTTGAAAGCCCATCATTCCAAGATGCTCTTTACCATATTTGGTTGAAATAGGTCTAGTGGTTTTTGAGAAGAAGTTATAGATAGCAAATGTTGGTTTACACATGACAGAAACAGGGCCATACCATAAGCTCATTCAACCTTACAGCTTGGTGAGCTAAAAACTACTCAACAGAATTGACCAACTTTGACAGAAAGCATCCTGGTATAAAGGTTTTTCAATATTGGACAAATGATGTTGAAATGCCATCAAACATGGATGATGATACGAAATAATATAGAAATATTGAAACATTTGTTTTCATAACATATGCAATCAATAGCATTGGAAGAAATTTCTACAGAGAGCATCTACTGACCCATATTTCCATGCCAGTTTCTCGTACATTTTACAATTAGGCAGATGTTAGCAGGTGAGTGATCTAAGGTACACTTGGGCTTCTTGTTTTTGTTTAATATTATAAAACTTTTAGGCAATAATTGTTCTCATTTGATGTAGGGTACTTCATTCTGATCTTATGAAGAATGAGGGATATAATAGTATGTCCTTGTGTCTGTCTTTCCTTCCACCTAGTGGTGTGATGATTAATCAAGAGTGCTATGATGTCCATTGATCTGTTTGTATGTCAATCTATCTGTTACCTTTTTCATTTCTGTACAAAAACTTTAGTTTTACACCATCTAACTTTACCAAACTTTTTAGATGGCTTGCACTTGGTGTAAGGAAAAAGCCTATAGATTTTGGGGGTTATAAGGCCAAAAGTCAAGGTCACTAGCAAAGAAGAAAATAGTTTCCACACAATAACTTGAGTTCCGCATCACAGACCTGGACTAAACATTATGGATGGTTGGCACTTAAAGTAAGAAAGAAGTCTACTGATTTTGGGGTCAAAAGATCAAAGGTTAAGGTCAAGCAAGAGGGACTGATGCTGTACTGTCTGCAAAGAATTTCCAGGAATTCAAGATAAGACCACAGCAGCTTTCTTGAAAATCTTGTTATTTGGTCTTTTTAACTGAGTAGTGTTGAAACCATCTCTGGTATTTTTGACTGATAAAATTTTCAAATTAGTCACTGTGGCAGCCATATTGGATGTGAGATTGGCAGCATTTTCATTTAAGACAAACTATATATCATTAGAAGACTCTGGTGAAAAGCCATGTTGATATAATCATCTTTCAGGAGAATTAGGACAAGATTTTCAATATGTTCATTGTGGCAGCCATATTTGAAGTCAGACTGGCACCATTTTTATTCAGGACCAAGTAGATACTATAATTAGTTTTCTGGTGAAAACCTCATGTCAATATGACGTTCCATTTAGGATGAGTAGCAATAAGAAGAATATCAAGATTGCTGCCATGTTGGACATACTGGATGTCAGATCAGCACCATTTTCATTCAGTATCCAACTAGACATAAAAAAAGTCTTTTTGTGAAAACCCAATGTTGATATGACTTTCCATCTATGAGGAGTAATGATAAGATTTTCAAGATGGGCATTGTGGTAGCCATATTTGATATCAGATTGGCACCATTTTTATTTAAGACCAACTAGATATTTTAAGAAGCTTTCAGTACAGAAGTAGTAGCAATAACAACATTTTCAAGGTGGCTGCTGTGGTGGCCATATTGGATGTTAGATCAGCACCAGTTTGATTTAGGACCAACTAGACATCATAAAAATGTTGATATGACCATCCATTCAATTGATGTAGGGATAGCAAGATTTTCAAGATGGCCACTGTGGTGGCCATATTGGATGTCCAGGTTGCACCATTTTCATTTATAACCAACTAGATATCATAAGAAGTCTTCTGGTGAAAACCCCATGTTGATATGACTTTCAGTTCAGGTGGAGTAGCAATATCAAGATTTTCAAGAAGGCTGCCATGGCAGCCATAGTGGATATCAGATCAGCACCATTTTCAATTATGTCCAGCTAAACATCATAAGAATTCTAGTTAAACCCCATGTTGATATGACCATCCACTCAGGTGATGTAGGGATGACAAGATTTTCAACTTGGCTGCTGTGGTGGCCATATTGCATGTCTGGGTAGCACCATTTTCATTGAAGACAAACTAGGTATCATAAGAAGTCTTCTGGTGAAAATCCCATGCTGATATGACTTTCCATTCAGGAGGAGTAGCGATAACTTGATTTACAAGATGGCTGCTGTGGTGGCAACATTGGACATCAGATCTGCACAATTTTCATTCGGGAAAAACTAGATATCATAAAAAGCCTTGCAGTGAAAACCCTATGTTGACATTTAGGTGGAGTAGCAATAACAAGATTGGTGGCCATAGTGTATGCCACACCATTTTTTCATTTAGGACAAACTAGACATCCCAGAAAGTCTTTTGGTGAAAACCTTGTGTTGATTCAGGTGGAGTAGCATTAACATGATTTTCAAGATGGCCACTGTGATGGCCATATTGGATGTCTGGATCACACCTTTCTCATTTAGGACCAAGTAGATATCATATGAAGTCTTTTCTGGTGAAAAACCCATGTTGATATAACTTTCTGTTCAGGTGGAGTAGTGATAAAAAGATTTTCAAGAAGGCTACAGTAGCAGCCATAGTGGATGTCAGATCAGCACCATTTTAATTTAGGCAATGAGACATCATAAATGCCTTTTAGTGAAAACCCCATGTTGATATGACCATTCATTCAAGAGAAGAAGATAACAAGATTTTCAAGATGGCTGCCATACTGGACCTCAGACAGGCATCATTTCATTTAGGACCATAATAGGGGACTATTAAACATGGTCCGGGCAAGTATTGTACCATATATGGTACTCTTGGTATCCTTTTAAACCTTAAATTGTAATATTTTCACTTTAAGAAAAAGTAAAATATATAAATCAAAGCATTCAGTTAAAATAACTTTCTGATGTTTAATACAATCAAAGTGCCAACAACATGGCAGATGACAAATGTGTCAGCAAAGTGTTCTTCTATTCTGAACACAAAATTACATTTCCAAGTATGCAAAAATGGAATTGTCCATGAAAAATAATGAAAATATCTCCAATTGATTTTAATCAATGGCTGATTGTTTCTGATGATATGAGTGTTAGTCTAAGTTTTAACCAATTCCCACCTATGTCAATGCCATTCCTCTGAAACAATTTACGTTTCTATTAATGCAATAAATGAAGTTGTAAGAAAATAGCAAAGGACAGAAGGACTCGGCACACATGCTGACCTGCATTAAAAAGTGTTTTTATTCCCCACCACTTGCAACTTGTAACAATAAAAAAAAAAAAAAAAAATCAGTCAAAAAGCATATCAGTTGTATCTTTTATTTCAACTACACATGTAAAAGTACTTCAATAGTATAAAGACAATAAAAATGTATTGTGTGTCCAGATGTATTACATCTGTGGTTGAAAACAATCTAGCTATCAGCAGGTTTTAGCTTCAAGCCATCATATGACAACAGAGTGTAATACATCTGTGGTTGAAAACAATCTAGCTATCAGCAGGTTTTAGCTTCAAGCCATCATATGACAACAGAGTGTAATACATCTGTGGTTGAAAATATGACAACAGAGTGTAATAGATCTGTGGTTGAAAACAATCTAGCTATCAGCAGGTTTTAGCTTCAAGCCGTCATATGACAACAGAGTGTATTACATCTGGATATATTACAAAATATTGGCAAGACAATAATCTGAGAAAATAAATAAAAAATAAAAATAAACATATTGAGGTCTATTTAAGAGAATATACCTCAAAGTATATCACCAACACACCATATATCTGTCAAAGTCAGTTGTAAAGAATCTGTCATGGTCAGCTGTAGAAAATTTAGTCTAAAGTACATCATTAAAACACTAAAATTTCATAGAAGTGTAAAACAGATAAGCATTTGTTGAATTTTCTGAATAATAATAATAAACAACTTTATTTGTGTAACTTGGTTGTAATATATTAATGTCCTCTTAGACTCTCAGGATGAACAAACTATTAATGAGTATAAAATGTAATCCAACATGCCTTAATGGTCAGCTGTATTGAGTATAAAATGTAATCCAACATGCCTTAATGGTCAGCTATTATGAGTATAAAATGTAATCCAACATCCCTTAATGGTCAGCTGTATTGAGAATAAAATGTAATCCAACATCCCTTAATGGTCAGCTGTATTGAGTATAAAATGTAATCCAACATCCCTTAATGGTCAGCTGTATTGAGTATAAAATGTAATCCAACATGCCTTAATGGTCAGCTGTATTGAGTATAAAATGTAATCCAACATGCCTTAATGGTCAGCTATTATGAGTATAAAATGTAATCCAACATCCCTTAATGGTCAGCTGTATTGAGCAATCACCTGTCTTAAACAGCAACTTTTTGAAGGCCCCATGAACTAAATTACTGTAATAATTAACCTGTACTATGCAATCACCTGTCTTCAGTAGCCAAATTTCTCACATCTCAGAGGTGGCTGTTTAAGACGGGTCTGACTGTATAATAAAGCATGTTTAAATACATTAAGCACATCAAACACATAGTACATACTGTATACATAAATAGAATATTTGTAGTGTATACATTTCAATATTTTACAATAAAAACTGCCTTTCTAGATAATAGTCATGCAACTCTGTTTTGAAATTATTATGATTGTATTGTATTGGGATTTCTAAATGTCTTTGTATTTGCCAATGGTGTTTTATGTTGATCATCCATGGCAGATCTCAATTTAGGTCCTTGGTATTTTTCTTCAGACTTAAAATGAAACATGCCATGCCAATATTGTTGACTAAGTTCATTCTTTACCTTGAACATTAATACAGATTTGTTGTAGGCTAACCTGTATTCAAATTAGTTGATGTAAAATGGATGAACGTTTCACAAGGGAGTCAACTACTAAGATCAACTGCAAAATAACTACTTTAGTGAGTCATTCAGTATAATACCTGTCATTTCTGAGGAGTAAAGCAAATAACCAGATGTGTGGCAGGTAATTATGTAAATTTACCCAGATTCTGATCTGTATTTAGATTGATATGCAAATGAGAATAAACAACAGACACTATGGAGCATAAGACTTGAAAATTCCTCTTTGTGTCCATCATTATTTCTATTGCTCAGAATAAATAAGATGAATTAGGGCAAGAGAGCACATCTTACTCAGAAATTTTTTTCTCCTCTGTGCAACTGGAGAACCAAACAGGATTGCATGTTTACTGTCAAGTTGTACATGTTGCAGAATGTGAGTAATTTATTTTGGATGTGAGCCAGAAAAGTATAAGTATAACAACACACCTGAGCATAATTCATGGATATGACCACATAGATATACCTCATCCAACAATGCTGTGCACTCATTTATGTAAGAATCAAATACCACAAAACTTGCTTCAGTCAATTCTCTAAGGACTAGTACAAGCTGTTTAGTAAGAGTTTTTTTTATTAATTTTTTTAAAATGGAAACCAGTTAATTTTGTTAAAACATCTTCCTGGTTTGGTTGAATGAAGAGATTGAAAAATAAAAAGAATTATCACAATTAGCTTTCTAGCTGTTGTACTTTTCCTGATTTGGTTGAATGTAACAATTGAAACAAAATTACAAGAATTATGACAAAAAGATTTCGAGCTGTTGTACTTTTCCTGATTTTTTGAAAAATAAAAAAATTATGACAATAAGATTTCTAGCTGTTGTACTTTTCCTAATTTTCTTGAATGAAGTGATTAAAAAATAAAAAAAATTATGATAAAAAGATTTCTAGCTGTTGTACTTTTCCTGATTGGTTGAATGAAGCAATTGAAAAAAAATCACAAGAATTATGACAAAAAGATTTCTAGCTGTTGTACTTTTCCTGATTTTTTTTAAAATAAAAAAATTATGACAATAAGATTTCTAGCTGTTGTACTTTTTCTGATTTTGTTGAATGAAGCAATTGAAAAATAACAAGAATTAAGACAAAAAGATTTCTAGCAGTTGTACTTTTCCTGAAATTTTTTTAAATAAAAAAAATTATGACAATAACATTTCTAGTCATTGTACTTCTTCCTGATTTGGTTTTCCACATACTTTATCACCTCTGGTTGGAGATCCAGCTCCTGTTTATCCTGAAAGCAAGAAAACAGAAGGACTTTATTTAAATTACCAAAATAATTAAAGATGCTATGTCTGAAAACTTGCAGTTCTCTGTGCGTCAATACACCCACCCATCTTATCTATCTACATTTATCTGTGTATCAATCCTGCAGCAAGAGTATCATTTGATAATTGTCATAAAATGTTATGTCACAGGACATGGGTTATAGTTTTTATTTATCATGTGACTAAAATGAATTGTGATAATGACATCATGATGTGACACTGCATGGCCTTATGTCACAGTGTGACATGATTTTTAGCTCACATGGTTGTAAGGCAAAGTGAACTTGGCCCTGTGTTTGTCATGTCATTTGTTGTGTATCAACAATAGCTGTTTTCATCATGTACTTAAAAACCACTGGATCAATTTCAACCAAACTTGGAGGAAAGCATCTTGGCATGAAGGTCTTTCAATTTTGTATAAATTATACTGATCTTCCATTAACTTTTCAATGACTTCTTCTCAACAAGCGCCGAACAGAATTTGACCAAATTAGACACAAAACTTTTTGCATGAAGGCCTTTCTATTTTCTGCACATCATACTGATCCTTCCTCAAATATAACTGCCACCTACTAACAAGAGTACAATAACTATGAATGGTACATTATATGCCCACCCTGTGTTTAATAGTCCTCTATGTAGGCACCAGTAGGGCATGGCACAAGCAATCCACAATGTTTGGTCAAGGACTTACTCTAAAACAAAACTTCTTGTGAAAAAAATATTCTAGTTAGTCAAAATGACTTTTATCTTTTATTTTTCCAGCCCAAAGTCAACAGGCCTTTTCCTTACTTTAAGTGAAGGCCCTCCACATACTTGGATCAAGATACGTGAACTAAAACAAATGATTTTATGCACACAAAAAAAAAATTTATCTTTTAAGTCACAGTGATCTTGACCTTTGACCTTTTAACTCCAAAAAGTCAATAGGCTTCTTCCTTACTCCAAGTGCAAGCCATCCATAAAGTTTAGTCTAGGTCTGTGATGTAGGACAGAAGTTATGAGTGGTGTTATATATGATGTTTATATAATATTATAAATATTTTAGGAAATTATAAATGTTTCTTCACTTTAATATTTGCTTAAATCTTAATGTTATCAGGAAAAACATGTTTAACTAGTGTCCTTGAATTAGGTTGTTTTGATCAATATGTTTTCTCAATTTGAAGGTCAAGGTTGAATTTTGTTTACAAGTAAAATTCCATTAAGATGACACATGTTCTAGAACATTCTGTCATGTGACCAATCTTTATATATGCCATGTTTGGTGGACATTTATTCAGTTTTGACATTACCATCAGTCTTGTAAAGAGCTATTACAGTTGTGAAAATTCATTACAAATTCTAAGAGAGGAATTATTTTAAATATTCATTGGATTATAACAGTGCTCATAAACTTTTGGATTTGGGATTTTTAATTAATGATTTTGGAATTTAACTGAACTCATTCAGAGATTTTGGAATACTTCATTTTGACATCAGCACATCAAGATTTCTAGTACATCAGGACTTTGGAGACCATTAGCACATCATAACATTCAAGGACACAGCCGTGAATTCGGAACATTCTATATTTAGGACTTGTGATTAGAACAATCATTCTTATTGGATTATTAGGATTTCAAAACACATTACTGTAAGTGACTTTTTGATTTTTCATTTTAATTATCTAGTAATAAATTGCTTGTTGATTTTTACTTGATTTGTTGGTTTCACTTTCTTTCTGTTACATTTTTCTTAGACCATAGAATCGTAACAGTGGAAACCATTTTTATTCTTTCAGTCACAGTGACCTTGACCTTTGATCCCCCAAATCAATAGGCTTTTTCCTTAAACCAAATGCAAGCTATCCACAAACTTAGGTCCAGGTCTAGATCTGTGATGCAGAACCAATGTTTTTTTATGTAAAAATCATTTTTCTTCTTTCAGTCACACTGACCATGACATTTGACCTATGTTTTGATGTAATGTTATGATGCTCTAAAAGAAAATGAACATAGTGTGAAAAATTTTAATGCATATGGTGTTCTGATAACAAGTTAAAGCAATACTTTTTCAAAATCCTCCAATGATCCTGAACCTCCCACATATCCATTCAACTTTGCTGCAACTTTGGACTTAATCAGTTGTCTGTCATCTAGAGCCAGCTTCCGAAGCAATTCAGGATGTTGTCTCAACTTGTACTTCTGATGGTAACTGAAATATATACCATGATGTCAAATAACTTGCAAGAAGGAGGCTGGTTCATCTGGATCTGCGGCATCCATATTTACCTTTACACCATGCAAGTGTCTTAAAACAGATTGAAATTTCTTAGTCATGATGTTATCAATGTCATATTTACCTTTACACCATGCAAGTGTCTTAAAACAGATTGAAATTTCTTAGTCATGATGTTATCAATGTCATATTTTTTCACTCCAGTGAAATATCACAATTTTTTCACTCAGAAAATCCAGTAATTCAAGGCCTATCATAAAAAAAATGATTATATTATTTCACTAAGAGATTTATAGCAGGTCTTATGTAAGTACTTATTATAAATGAAATCTATCAAATATCTTTTATGAGCCTCATCAAACAAAAATACTGGAATTACTTCAAATTCATTTATTTTTATGGTTATTAATTTTTGTGGTTCCTTGAAAGAAGATTGTAGTTACTACTTAAATTCTTGAATTGGGGAAGGGCCCCACAGACCCAAAGGCCCATGGATAAGTGATGGGGCCCTACAGATCCAAAGGTCTAAGATCTGGGGAAGAGGCCCTAAAGACCCAATGGTTCAAGGTTTGGGGAAGAAGCCCTATTGTTTCCACAAAAGGATCAATAATTTGTGGTTTGTAGCAACCACAAAATTCATTAACATTTGTACCCATGAAAGATGGTACCCCCACGATACATACCTGGTAATTAATTCACAGTATTAAATGAGTTCATAAAGATTTCATAGTCTGTATCAGAACAATTTGCAGACCCAATACATCCGCTAAGCATCTGCATATTCATCACTCTGACTATATGCATGTAAGAAACATTTTCATTCGTCAATGTCAGAATTGTTTATGTAAGTCATCAGTAGATAAATGGGTATGGAAAAGCCTGGCAAAAGACAACAACATACATCAGTAAATATGAAATTTGTTTTCAAAGGAAATAAATTAAATTGCTATTTGCAAAGTTCAATACAAAGATTAGGATTTTCCTTCTATGGCAGTAAAACAAAAATATTGATAGCAATCTGTTTTTAAAAAGAACAATGTGTCTCTTTTGCATGAAGAGGTTCTAAGGGAGGTAAATCTTGTATATTAGGAACTCCTTACCAATGAGCAATATGGCAGTTGGACTGTAATAGTCTTAAGAATGAGATATGCATAGTCTGTACATTTTATTTGAAACCAAAGCTATTAGCAATTGGTGCATCACAAAGAGGCTTTGCTTGATCCAATTTGCTCAGCAGAGGATCTTTGTGAAAACAGGGAGTGCATCAACAATAATGGGTCATAACTCACCAAATGATTATGCAAATTTTTGGCAATCAAATTCATGCAAGAATTCAACAATTAGCTGTACATAGAATTTGCTTGAAATCCTGACAGATCCTGGTGAGAAAAAAAAAATCAAAGTTCTAACAAATGGGCAATCACTTCACTAATAAATGACATTAAATCTTGTAATAATTATATCATGGGAAGAAGACAGCTGAAAATTGATCTTTTCTGAAATGTTATCCATATAAAAGCTGCACAATGAATCTGGTTGAAATCCAACAATCCTTGGTAAAGCTGTGTTGCAGAAACCTAAGTTCATACATGTCTTTGTGATTCTACTGGTGGAAGGACAAAAGTATCATTTTAAAGGCCATCTACCACACATATTATTATATAATTGAAATCAACCACTTTTGAAAATTAAAATTTAAACAAAAATAATTGAAAAAAGAAAGTAAAAATGTTTTTTATGTGCTCTATCTACACATTACAAAAACCAGACAGAACTAGACTATTGGGGACCAACTTGTTTTAGCAGTGCAATGATGGATGGCTGAGTAATCGGATTAAGAAGGCTAACATGTGTACACAAGAAACTGTTAATTGATTACCTTACTGTTGTAATCTAGAAAGTTTAAGGCCAAATGCGGGATGTTTTTTGAGGAGTTATAAATAATAAAGGGATTAAAAGTAGTCCATGATTGCTTTTGAGTCTTTGATAAAAAAAATTGGCTGATGTTTGGCAGAAGTGAGGAAAATAAAGAGAGACAGACCAAAAAATTATTTTAGCAGAAACACCCGAGTAGGTATTTTGATTTTTTGTATTGTTTAATTGTTACTACATTGTTCAAGATGATTTAAGAGGAATATTTCATGGCAGCTCTTGTATTTTTCTGTTCAATTCATGTTAAAATGTGCACTTTCTCCCAATGCTAAAAAACCACAGACTTAGAAATATGAGGCTCAGGAATACATCTCAAGTCCAACTCAGAAGCTTCCTCTTTGGATTGAATTTAGCTTGGAGAAGTATAGGAGAACAGACAGCAGTCTTAAAAACCAAGCCACAGGAAAATTTAAGTTTGAACTTCTTTGCAGGATGAGCATGACTGTTTTGTCATTGCCACATTCTAATGCTGATACAGAAAGAACATTCTCCATTCTACGCAAAATACAAAGTCATTCAAGGGGAAATCTGGACCAGAAAACTACTGACAGCCTGTTAAGTGTGAAACTCAATAATCACAATGAATATCATCAGTAGTCACCAGTCAGTGATCTTGAAAAGGAAACTAAAACTGCTTGCGGATTTTATAAAAAAAATCTTTGCTGTGAACTATGAGATATGCAACTCTTTCTTTTTCATTTAATTAACAATAAATACACTGACTTGTATTAACTAATTAATTAATATTGTAACATTTTCCATCAGAATCTGATTCATGTTCAAAACTCCTTGTTTTATTACAGTATGAAGAGAATACATATTATGGCAAAAAATGCACTTGTTTTGTTTTTAATCCCTTAAAACACATACAATTTATGTAAATAAAAAATCTACTCATTTAGAAGCCAATCTACTGATCAAAATATGTACATCTACTGGTTTGATGTCCTGGTTCTGTCAAACGTATGTGAGTTTAGGATGGATAATCAAGGGTCACAATTCCTGTACATAATGGGGTGTTAAGCTGGAGATCTAACTCTTTCAAGGTCTCAACAAGACAAGAAGTTGCCACTAACATGGCCATTGTGCCCTGCCACCCACCACAAAAGGCAGGAATATTAGAACCTGCATGTATTATGAAAGTGTACTAAGTCGATCTTAAGTAATGACTCAGCAGAATGTGGTTAATGAAAATGATATCATCTAATATCTTGTTAATATGAAGCTTTGTGGCTACAATAATTGAAATAGCATGCTAGAGTTTTCACATGCCATTAAGATAGCCCAAGTCAATCAAGGGTCAGAACTCTGTAAAATATGCTCAAAATCTGCTTTTCATCCAACTCATCTAAGATCTTCAAGATTAAACTTTCCAGGAAATTTAGTTCAAATCAAACAAAAAATGTGACTGCTAGTGTTCACAAGGCAGTGGGATGCTAATATTATCATTTAAGGGCCACAACTCTATAAAATATCATGGAACTCATCTGAGACTCTGTCACAATGAAATTTCACAGCAAATTTGGTTGAATTTATTTTTTATTTTTTTTATGTGAATGCTCAAGTCTTCATATGCCATTAGGATGCCTATACTAACATTTCAAGGGCCATAACTCTGTAAAATATGGTCAAAATCTGATCATCGTCACAATTATCAAAGGCCTTGTTGAATAAATACTTTGATTCAGATTTAATTGGAATCAAATAAAAAATGTGAATCCTAGAATGTTCACAAGCCATACAGATGCTTATCTAAGTTAATCAAGGACCATAACTCTGTAAGAAATGGTCAAAATGTATACATTATTGTTGTTGAGGTGAAGCTTCACATTAAATCTGGTTCAAATCAAACATAAGCTATGAAGACTAGAGTGTTCACAAGCCAGTATGGTGCCTATCCTAAGTGGATCAAGGGCAATAACTCTGTAAACATGGTTAAATCTGGTCATCACTGAACTCATCTGAGCTCTTGTTAAGACGAAACTTTGCATCAAATTTTATTGAAATTAAACAAAAAGTGTGAATACTACATTGTTCACAAACTATCAGGATACCTCCTCAAAGTCAATCAATAAGTTGTAGAAATTAAGCTAAAATGTGCCCATCATCAAATTCATCTGAGCTGTTGTTGAGATGAAGCTTAACAGCTAATTTGATTAAAATCTTAAAATAAATGCTGAAGCTAGAGTTTTCACAAGACTGTAAATTAGCAATGCCTATGCTAAAACAATCAAGGGCCATAACTCTAATAAATATGTGTAGAATGTGTTCATCATTAAATTCATCTGAGCTGTTGTTGAGATGAAGTTTCATATTAAAATTTGTTAAAATCTATAAACATAGTTGCTAGACAGGCAAACATACAGACAGAGACCATTTTTATGCCCCTCACCTTAGCAGTGGAAGACAAATCAAACTGCATGCCAAATTTACTTGAAATCCAACAATAGTTAATAAAGTTATGTCAGGAAACCAAAGTTAGCAGAATGGGCAATCTGGAGTGATAAATCCTGTAAATGATGTCAATGAATGCTAGAAATCAATCTCCTTCAAGGTCTTTTCAGTATAAATCTGCACACCAAACATTTAGTAGAAATCCAAAAGTTCTTATAAAAGTTATGCCGCGGAGCACATTCAATCAGGTGCAATAACTCATGTAAATCATGTCTAGGAAAGCTGGAAATCAATCTCAGTCTGCAGATGTAGCTGGGTCACAGAGGAGCCATTTAGGAAAATTTCTGGAAGTTATATGTCACAAAATATTATTAATAATTGCAATTTCAAAATATTCAGAAATAGATTAAAGTTTCAGGAAAATGTTACGAATAGGGAACAATTGAGTTAAACAATAAACTGCACTGTGCATATGCAAAAATATGTATATATCATAAACTTTGTTTAAATATCAGCATAAATATCTGGTCTCCAAGGTATAGCATCAAACTATTTCACACTAAATAGCACATGCAGGCAAGACATTGCACCCACATTGGACCTTATCAGAAATTCACAAAGCATCATGACTAAAATATTATGGAAGATGAAATTATGTCATTTTTCTTTACTCCAATAAGCAGTGACAACTTTCCAACTAATACCCTCAGTTGTTAGGCTGATACACTAATACCCTCAGTTGTTAGGCTGATATACTAATACCCTCAGTTGTTAGGCTGATATATTAATACCCTCAGTTGTTAGGCTGATACACTAATACCCTCAGTTGTTAGGCTGATATATTAATACCCTCAGTTGTTAGGCTGATACACTAATACCCTCAGCTGTTAGGCTGATATACTAATACCCTCAGTTGTTAGGCTGATACACTAATACCCTCAGTTGTTAGGCTGATACACTAATACCCTCAGTTGTTAGGCTGATACACTAATACCCTCAGTTGTTAGGCTGATACACTAATACCCTCAGTTGTTAGGCTGATACACTAATACCCTCAGTTGTTAGGCTGATATATTAATACCCTCAGTTGTTAGGCTGATACACTAATACCCTCAGTTGTTAGGCTGATACACTAATACCCTCAGTTGTTAGGCTGATATACTAATACCCTCAGTTGTTAGGCTGATATACTAATACCCTCAGTTGTTAGGCTGATACACTAATACCCTCAGTTGTTAGGCTGACACACTAATACCCTCAGTTGTTAGGCTGATATACTAATACCCTCAGTTGTTAGGCTGATATACTAATACCCTCAGTTGTTAGGCTGATATTTGCCTTTGTTAAGGCTAAAGAAAAGTCTTATTTTTCATGAAAAAAAATAATGGATAAAACAGCTTTCAAACTATAAATAAAGGAATTTAAAGCGGAAGAAATAATGTGCATAAACCATGGCACCTGAAATAGTGATCAGGTATATTCATTCAGGTCCAGAGTAATAATTAACCTTTGTTTTCAATCACATCACACATCAGCAATCATAAACAGTGTTGGCATGTGTATGTTTGTGTGCATGCATGTGTGCATGTATAGAAAGATTAAATTTACGAGTGGAAAGAAATGATTGATCCATAATTTGACATTTTAATATATCCAGTTTAATTTCCCATTTTCCATTATAAGAATCAGACCTTGGTTTACAAACTAAATTCCTTAAAAAACCACCCTGATTCTGTATAAATCTGCAGCAGAGATTCCAACCCCAACCAATGTGAAATAGGAATTCAAGCTTTAAAAATCGGAATCTGAACATAAAAATACAAGTACTTCAAATTTTCATCCAACAATTTATTTAAGCAATAAATCATATTGGATTTAAAGTAGTTTTTGACTGAAATACTATACCTACTGTCATCTTTCCCACCATGAAGCAAATGCTGAAGTCCTTTGAGAAAAGACTGAAAAAAACATGGTATTCATCCAATGTGGATGTGTTGCATATTCCATTTAGAATGTCTGTAGCAAGTTTTTTCAATGAGGTATAATCTTCATTGGCTGCTATCATTTTGATATTTTCTAGAAGTTTCTCAGGTAAATCAGGGCACTATGCTGACATGATTTTCCTGACAGTTAATATTCAATTGCTTTAGTGAAACAAGTGCTTATGCAATCCATATATACTGGATATAAAGTTACGGTTCACCTATATAAAATTATATCTGACCTGAAAATCAGAATTAGAGTGAAGTGACTGTAATGATCTAATTTGAGGTTAAAAAGAGGAATGATTCAACCAAAATCATAGGTGTCTCTGTAGTAGTCATCTCTAGACTTAAAAGTTATACAAAAATGCTTAATTTAAATTACCATGGCCATGAAAGAATTTTTTTTTATCAATTTTGACACTTTGAACCAAATGTAAATGATGCTTCACTAGCTATCAGGAGTTGAATTCTGTCGACACAATGTTAGGTATTGCCTAGACACCATGAACTAATCAAGTGGTACCCATCAGTTGCCAAAATGCTGGTGGGGAATGTTAAATCCATCTCTCCCTCTCTTTCTCTCTGCTTATACTCGATTCAATGTGACATCACCTCAATTTTACATACTACGTGTATATTATTCTGAGAATACATTTTAGTTCTTTTGCATTTTTTTGTGATTTAATATTTTTTAATAATACAAAATAAACCAATTGCTTATTTGTTTAGTTTAATTTGTTGATCAGACCTGCCCATCATAGTCAATAAAAAAAATAATGGCATCATTTTGTCTTCCAATTTATTTTACCCATGAAACTTTGCAAGTTTCTGATAAGGTCCACTGAATTTTTTAATCATCTATTTATATAAAAAAAATAGAAGGCTATTGATCATATTATAACTTCCGTCAGTTCAGTATGACCTATTAAGACAATGAAATTTTGTGATCTTTTATAACTTCTGGGACTTTGTAATGCATACTTTGCGTACAATTATTTATAATATAACTCAATGGGCTTTGTAATGCATACTTTGTGTACAATTATTTGTAATATAACTCAATGGGCTTTGTAATGTATACTTTGTGTACATTTACATGTATTTGTAATATAACTCAAATGGCTTTGTAATGCATACTTTGTGTACATTTACATGTATTTGTAATATAACTCAAACGGCTTTGTAATGCATACTGTGTGTACATTTATTTATAATATAACTCAATGGGCTTTGTAATGCATACATTGTGTACATTTATTTGTAATATAACTCAATGGGCTTTGTAATGCATACTTTGTGTACATTTATTTGTTATATAACTGAATGGGCTTTGTAATGCATACATTGTGTTCATTATTTGTAATATAACTGAATGGGCTCTGTAATGCATACATTGTGTACATTTATTTGTAATATAACTCAATGGGCTTTGTAATGCATACATTGTGTACATTATTTGTTATATAACTGAATGGGCTTTGTAATGCATACATTGTGTTCATTATTTGTAATATAACTCAATGGGCTTTGTAATGCATACATTGTGTTCATTATTTGTTATATAACTGAATGGGCTTTGTAATGCATACATTGTGTTCATTATTTGTAATATAACTGAATGGGCTCTGTAATGCATACATTGTGTACATTATTTGTAATATAACTGAATGGGCTCTGTAATGCATACATTGTGTACATTTATTTGTAATATAACTCAATGGGCTTTGTAATGCATACATTGTGTTCATTATTTGTTATATAACTGAATGGGCTTTGTAATGCATACATTGTGTTCATTATTTGTAATATAACTGAATGGGCTCTGTAATGCATACATTGTGTACATTTATTTGTAATATAACTGAATGGGCTCTGTAATGCATATATTGTGTTCATTATTTGTAATATAACTGAATGGGCTCTGTAATGCATACATTGTGTACATTTATTTGTAATATAACTCAATGGGCTCTGTAATGCATACACTGTGTACATTTATTTCTAGTATACCTCAATGGGCTTTGTAATGCATACATTGTGTACATTTATTTGTAGTATAACTCAATGAGCTTTGTAATGCATACATTGTGTACATTTATTTGTAGTATAACTCAATGAGCTTTGTAATGCATACATTGTGTACATTTATTTGTAGTATAACTCAACGAGCTTTGTAATGCATACATTGTGTACATTTATTTGTAATATAACTCAATGAGCTTTGTAATGCATACATTGTGTACATTTATTTGTAATATAACTCAATGAGCTTTGTAATGCATACATTGTGTACATTTATTTGTAATATAACTCAATGGGCTTTGTAATGCATACATTGTGTACATTTATTTGTAATATAACTCAATGGGCTTTGTAATGCATACATTGTGTACATTTATTTGTAATATAACTCAATGGGCTTTGTAATGCATACTTTGTGTACATTTATTTGTAGTATAACTCAATGAGCTTTGTAATGCATACATTGTGTACATTTATTTGTAATATAACTCAATGGGCTTTGTAATGCATACATTGTGTACATTTTTTTATAATATAACTCAATCATATTTCCATAGGTCTTTATTTCCTCAGCATTTCAAATGTAGATCTGCTTACTCTTCAGCTTCATAGAAGGGTCCTGCCAGTGCAATCTTGGTGACAATAGGCCGGGCTTTGTCTTTTTGGTACTCTTTCTTGGTTTTCTCTGCAACAACTCGCTGCTCCTCATCATGATAAAAAACTGCTGACATATACTGGGTGCGATAAAATGTTGTTGGGTCGTGAGATTTCCAAAATAGGTTTAGAAGATCCTCATAAGAAATTTTGAGAAGATCAAACTCAATGTCAACAGTTTCAGCATGGTCGCCACTACAAGTACAACATAATAAATGTAAACCTCATAAAGAAATGATTTCAATCTTTATTTACTTACCTCCAAATAAAACCATAAGTTTGTTAATTCATTTAAATCTTTATTTACTTACCTCCAAATAAAGCATAAGTTTGTTAATTCATCCCTTTTATGTATGCTGTGAATTCATGAATTTTCTTTGGTATCAATTTTCATGGATTTGAAAACATTACATTTTTCTTAGTAATCCTATTCAAGAATATATACTTCCGATGGGAACGGTAGTCCCACTGCCTTCTAGTGTTTGGAACTGGCTAAAATTTCAAGCTGGATAATTGGTTCATCATAACCAGTCAATCATCAATTTTTTCAATTGAAGATATTTTCTATATTTTTTCATACACAATATCTTTTTTACATACTTGATATTGGTTAAGTTGATTGTATCCTGTAAAGTCGAACAGTTTACCTGCATATTTGTCACCTGCCATGTTGTTTGCACTTGGGTTGTTCTAAACAACAAAAGGATATATTAAATGGAAGCTGTGATTAACATTAATTTATTTTTCCTGGAAGGTTTTGTCCCAAAAAGCTGATTAGTTACAAAAGAAAACTATAATCAATTATATTTGATTATTGAAAATCATAATCAAACTCTTGGTCATTTGTCCTTTCTCACGAATCTTCAATAATTTTTATTAATCACCACACTACTATTGTCTTCACAGATTAATCATTCTTTGTTTTATCTTTAAATTCATTGTGTATAGCAACCACAAAATCTGCAATTTTTTTATTATCATATGTACTCATGTATAAGTTGGATCCAACTGAAAACAATATAGACCCTGATCTGCTGGCACATTATGTGATGGCACAATACAGACCCTGATCTGCTGGCACATTATGTGATGGTACAATATAGACCCTGATCTGCTGGCACATTATGTGTTGGTACAATATAGACCCTGATCTGCTGGCACATTATGTGTTGGTACAATATAGACCCTGATCTGCTGGCACATTATGTGAAGGTAGTGGCATCATCGTCAATGTTAAAGTTTTGTATAAAGTTTTTTAAGTCAGATACAGGATGGGGATACACCCTGCACACAGATGCAGGTAATTAAGACCATGGTTCTGTGGAACACTTGTATTAGTCATCCAATAAAGATTCTCCCATTTCCTTGGCAAGTTATAGCTAATAATGTGTTAAAAGTGCTGTTAAAACTAACAAAACAAAACAAAACCAATCAAGAGTCAGTGTTACTTTTATTACACTTTAAGAAAACTGGTGTCGCCAAAGTCTGATTTTTACACATTTCTTTAAATCAATAACTTTGTTCCTCGAGAAACCCTGTTAAAATTGTATTCATGTTACATTAATTATGTATTATACTTACTCTTCCAACTTCTTAGTTTTGGCCTGCCCAGACTGTCTCTGCATACAGAATTTGCAGATATGAATCGGAGCAGGGGGAGGGGATGAACAGAAAATACAATGCCCCCTTGCACTTTCTTAACATCATGCAGATACATTTTGATCTCAACCCTTGAGAAAGTGTTTACATCATGGAGATTATGATGTCATAATATACATAACATCAAAAAGACACAAGGCTCATATACAACTAAACTGTTCTTACAACACTTTTCCTGACTGATATAAATTTTAGGTTTCTTTACCTTAAAAGTTTGAATTTGTATGCTTTTGCTTTGTTAATTTACCTTAATCAACATTTACAGCACCTTCTTGTGCCCCAAAATTTGAGGCACCTCATTTTCATTTCACTTTGTTTTTTTCCCCATGCCCTGGTTTGGCTATCTGTTACATAGCAATGAAAGCTGAAGCAGCTCAGATGACAACAACTTGTACAATGTACTCAAATTTGGCTCTGATGTCGTCATCATGATGATCATCTTTTAAGTGGAGGAACTTAAGAACCAGCCTGGAGATCATAAAACTTGGAGCATTACAGCTGTTACAAATCTCAATCTCAGAAGTTTTATAATTTCCAGGCCAGGAGAAAACCTCTAACCTTCAATGAGCAACTTTACTTTGCTACTTAAGATTGGATCCAGAACCCCATAAGTACAAAGTGAGTGCATTATTGCTTGCAATCCTGGTTCTTTTTAATTATTTTTGTTGTTCATTAATTAATTTATTATTTAATCATACATGATTATATCACTACTAGTGCACTATATACATACTAATGGTATTTTGTTTTCTTAAAATTTAATACACATTGAGCGATTTGAAAATGTTGCATTTCACTTACATGTTCCTGTAGGTAGGATTGACAGTGGTGCCCCCTGTGTAGCCAACACGAGTACTGATAACCCCTGGGACACAGCCAAACTGTGCCTCAGGGAACCAAAATCAGCTTAGGGCAAATGTTGCCCTCCTATTCTTTCCTGGCATTTTTCTAAAGCTGAAAAATAGAAACAATATAATTTTGGTTGGGAGTGCAAATAGACACCTTTTACAGGTTTTTCACAGCAAGGATAATATTTAATTGTATACAACAATATGATGATACTGTGATGATAAAATTTAATTATATACAACAATATGATGATAATATTTAATTATATACAACAATATGATGATACTATGATGTAAATAGTTGTAAGAAATTGTATATAGAAGTCATTCAAATCTTCAGACGGCTCATATATAGAAATGGTAATTTAGGCCATACCTTGCAGGTGGCTGTACTGTCTACTTTGGGGTCTTTTTACTTATTATCTTTTATTAATATTGTTTCAAATTCATACTATGGTCCTTTGTGGTTATTTTGGTTTCTTTGTGCCCCCTCTCCCTCCCATCTGGCCAAATGTTCTGCTGTGGTCCTTCTGTGGCAGCTTTACCATAATGGCTTAGAGAGCTGTAGTAATCAGATTTGGGTTAAGTTTAAATTATGATATCAAAAATCAGTTGTTGACTCTCTCTAACACAATATGACATGCTTAACCGAATTTGCTTAAATAAGTGCAACTGGGATTTCAAAGGTCAACAGAACATAACCTTTAATCAGAGTAAATCAAATCTCTGCTATGTGGTAGATCAAGTTTTATCAGGTTGAAGGGCTTAGCTTAGCACTTGTCAGATTCTTCACATGTAATCACTCTGACACAGTATCCCCAAAAGCAAAAGTTAGTTTCTGATCCAATGTTTTCCGTCCTATTATTAAACCCTGGATTTTATCTGGATTAGACTTCACCTGTTTATCAGAAAACCATTTGATCAATGGAATAATTTCACTTTGATAGAGCCTCTGTTACTTTAGTCTACAGTATTCGCACACCCTCCCATTTGTTTGTACCCCCCTACCGATTTTAAAACAAAAAGCATCATCCATATTAAAAAAATGCACAAAACTTTGTCATTTCATTCATCAATTTATAATTTCTAACCTGATTGTCACCAGGGGGTCCCTAACACTGTCAACTTATTGGCGTTTCAAACCAAACGGAAGCTATCGATGTAAACAAGCGACAGACTGCTCACTGTCCATTTCTGGTTTCTTGAACAGTCCATTTCAGTAGAAACTGTGTCCAATATTTGCAATGTCTAGTTTTAATATTTCTATTTTTTAAAAATTGAACAAATAAAACGCAGGAACTCTTGGATACATGTGTTCAAGAGATGTAATTCCTAAATTTATGGAATTACTGAGATTATCAAAGACGGTGAACTACATCACATCTGTTGCTTGAAAACAAAGAGTCGCCCATGCAAATATGGCGACCGTGTTACTAAAGAAACTCGCGTTTGAATCGAAACGCCAACAAGTTGACAGTGTTAGGAACCCCCTGGCGACAACCAGGTTAGAAATTTTAAACTAATGAATGAAATGACTACGTTTTGTACATTTTTTAAAATATCCTTTATGTTTTTTGTGCTTAAAAACAATAGTGGGTACAAACAAACGGGAGGGTGTGCGAATACTATAGCATAGAGGAGTCTAATATCCCGAAGGGTCACAACTGACAAAGCAAGAAATAAATATAAAAAAAAAGAGTCGAAGATGGGTGAGATTGAACAGAAGAACCATGCCAGTATTTATAGGAATAAATCATTACCTGTGATGTGGTGGAGTAAGAGGTCGATTCAATATAAATGATTCCAGACTTTTGCAAACACATATTACAAAACGAAAGTAATGCAAATTTGACGGTCTGACTTTTATTTCATACCAAATTATTGATCTGTAGAAATATCAGAGAACCAGACTCAAAAACGTTTCGCGGCTTAACTTGTCGTAAAATGTTACAATCTTCATAAGATTAAATACTTTAAAAGTCGAAGTTAAATATGTGTTATAAGTATATTATGCTAATTTTTACATATTTATTTCACGTATACTGTTCTATCCATTCTGGAAGCGTCTCATGCTAATTACGACTATCCGTAACCCGTTTGAGAATTTGCAGAAGAAATGTCGGTACATTTTATAGATCTAGTTTGAAAGAAATCAGCAGTATAAGATGATAATTGTGCGGCAATCAGGTGCAGTTGATTTTATGTTTAGAAGTGAATTTTAATGTTTCAAAAACTTAATTCGACGACATGTGTGGGGGCTAATGTTCTGAAATGTAATGACTTCAGTATCGTAAAAAGCTGGTGCAGATCTCCTATCTAAAGCATTAGGTAAAGGGAAAGAACCACAGTCATTCTCATCATATCAGAGGAATGAAGAAAATGCTACCAGGTATAGGTGTATTTGCAACTACCTCCAATATCAAGTCTATTGTATCAATTCTGCAGTCCTGCGGTTTTAATGTGGTAGCCTTGTGGGGAAAGACCAAATATGAGGCTGATAGACTTGCAGATGATCTTAAGATTCCTTTCAGCACTAACAAAGTGGAAGAGATTTTATTACATAAAGATGTTGACTTAGTTCTCATAAGTTGCCCACCCCATTTACAGTCACCAATTGCAGTAAAAGCTCTTGGTATCGGAAAGCATGTCTTGTGTGGTACCCCATCAGGACCAACACAGGTGGAGACCATGCGCATGGTGCATGCAGCAGGTTATTATCCGAAACTTATATCAAGAATGATATATGGGCTTCGCTTCCTTCCAACCATTACTAGAATGAAACAATACATTGATGATGGTTACATTGGTGACATCATAATTTGTGAAATCAAGGTTCATTTTGGGAATTATATGAGAGACAAGTTTGACTGGACTTGTGATGAGATGATGGGTGGTGGTGTGCTTAATACCATTGGAAGCAATGTTATTGATATCATCTTGTTTCTTACTTCACAGAAAGCTGTACGTGTTAATGGGATGCTGAAGACATATACCAAACAAACTGAAAAGATTAAAGGTATCAGAGAAATTACTAGTGATGATTTTTGTTCCTTTCAAATGGATCTTGATAAAGGTGCCTGTGTCACTGCCACCATAAACTCCAATATGCCTGGGAACTTCATTCATGAGATCACAGTTGTGGGGACCAAAGCACGTCTAATGGCTAGAGGTGCTGACCTCTATGGGCACAAAAATGACTCAATGCGTGAGGAACTGCTTCACTTTGATCCCATCAATTTCAAAGAGGAGGAGCGTTATGGAATCTCTGAAAGAAATAGAGTTGAGATACCAACTCCATACCTGAAGGGGATCATAAGGATGATGGAAGCTGTCAAAGAGGCTTTTGAAAAAGAACAAGAGAGACAGTATTACCGCCAGGATCCTATAACTAATGCAGCATCTTTTGAGGATTGCTTGTATGTCCAAACTGTCATTGATGCTATCAGAAAATCAGACAAGATCAAAGAATGGGTGAAGATCAAAATCATAAAGGAGGAGCCTGAACCAAATGGGATTCTATCAGTTACATCCAAGAGGAGTACATTTCCTCTCCAATAAAATTGGACTATTATTGAAATTCAGCAATTTTCATCTACTTTATATATTCTTGTATAAGCAAAATTTGAGATTGCCATACCAACATTTAATGAGTAGTGGCCACATTCTCTTCAACCCAAAATCATTCATTATAGCAAGGGACTACTGTACTTTCTTTGTGTTTCATGTATTTCTTGTATCATGCTTACCATGTAATTCTGTTTGAGTCTAAACACTGCTATGAAGCACTGCCACTTGTCATAGAGACCTGTTGTTAGTATATTTTGTTTGCAAACTTGTATGTGTCAATTGTTTGTATATATATATATATATATATATATATATATATATATATATATATATATATATATATATATATATATATATATATATATATATATATATATATATATATGTATGTATGTATGTATGTATGTATGTATATATATATATCAGTGATGGTTTAATATGTGTTGGAAGTTAGGTCCAGGCAGCATTGACAGCTCTTTGCATTGGTTTTCAATACTAATTAGATTCTGTTGTATTAATAGTGAAAAATATCTATGTAAAATTATATCTGAAAGAGATTTTCAGGGACCATAAATGCACTCACACTGTGAGATTTCACTTGTCTTCTTATAATGGTGCATGTTAGGTCTGTGATTACTCAAACCACTAGTAAGCATCCTTTGCAACAAAATTAAGGTATAAAGTATCATCAATCAATAGTAACATTTTAAAGTTGTTATTACTGTTGACAGAGGGAAATGTTAAGTCCATGATACATGGGTAATTTTCAAAGTGTTCAATTTTAACACATATCCAGCTGCAAAACAATGCTAGTGTTTCCCTTAGATTTCCATATTTTATTCAATAGACCCTTTCCACAATCTTGTGTTAGAATTGTCTCCCAAGCACAGAGTATATTGAGAATGAGGCTAAAGACACAAAACCTCTGCCTGACAGCAGTGCAACATGAAGAATATGGTGACACATTACAGGTTATTGTCATATTTTTTAATACATCAGTTTTAAATGAATATCCATTTAGTTCATGGAACAAAATTTTGCATTTTTCCTTTATTTAGTAAATGTGTTAGTTGACAAAACGTTTTCACTCTCCCAAGCATTGTTCCGTCCAACCTTGAAAGTCATTGTATCTTACCAGATCTATGTCTGTGTGGAGAGAGAGAGAGCAGGCCTAGAATTTTAACATAAATTTCTTTGTAGACATTTAGAGTGAGAAATTTACTTGTTCTGCTGAATCTTCTCTACTCCTTCCCACAAAACAATGTCAGAGAGAGAGAGAGAGAGAGAGAGAGAGAGACCACTATCAGACTGTAGTCAAAAAATTTAGATAGTTATAATTCATTCCAAGTAGGGTTCAGACCCATGTAACAAGTTACAGCACTGATTGCCTATCTCATGTACCAGCACCCAGTGGTTCGAATCCTGCTTGGAACGAATTATAACTATTTAACCTGTTTAATTATATTGGTGTCATTCTCAGGGGTCAATTTAGCCACTGGTCTGCCAGCTTGTGGCCTGAGGGTTTTGAAAAGGGACAAGTAATACTGATAGCCACAGGTCCACGGGGCCAGTTCAATTTTCCAAATTCATTATTGAATTTTATTGGGAGGGACAGTTGATTTTCTGCATGGCCAGTTGATTTCCATGTGAGCTGGCCCTACTGGCCAATGGAAAAATGTGTGTTAAGCTGACCCCTGCATTTCAAGCTTTGTAAAGCACTGTCATCCAAAATTGCCATACTCAGCAGAATCAAGAAACATTTACCTACAGAAACTTGCATTCTATACTACAATTCATATATTCTTCCAACAATGGATTATTGTTCAGCAGTATGGGGAAACTGTCAAATTTCATCTTGACATGATTTATAAACTTCAGAAAAGGGCAGCACACATTATTTAGATGTGTCTATTGATTATTTATCAAAAGCATTGTTTACAGAACTAAAATGGTTTACAATATATGAAAGAATTGATTTTCACAAGGCAGTTCTTGTATATAAATGTCTACATGGAGCTGCACCTGAGTATCTTCAGGATTTATTCGGGCCTTATTCAGCACATTACCAGTTGAGATCAACATTACATGGAAACCTTCATCCACCAAAACCAAGATAGAGCAATTTAAGAAAAGCTTCCAGTACTCAGGTACAGTTCTGTGGAACAAGCTACCACTGCATGTAAAATTTGCAGAAAATATCACAGTATTTAAGTAGAGATATCATGAGTATGTATGTGTTACTAATAGATTATAATAGAATTTAGTATTTATAATACTAAAGACATGTTAAAATAAATTGTAATCACTATTATCTTTTGTATGAAGCAGATTGTTATACTTTTTTCTTAAGAGGGCCTCAAGGGAGAATAGTCCTTGACTAAATGAGCCACTCTCTATAATGAAAGTATTTTTATTATTATTATTATTATTATTATTATTATATCAGTTTCTCTCATACAGTCATGTACCCAGTAATATAGTGAAATCTTTTAAAATTAAGAATATGCAGTTAATGTATATACTTGTATTTATTTTACTTCATTTGTTCAGGCTGAGCACATATGCTGAATTTTTTGCATTATATGCATTCATCATTTGAGTTGTGATAATGCAGATGGATAAACCCTAAGTGCAGATTATATCATAATCAAAATTAAATCATTTTCTTACCATTTCTTCAGGGGCTGAACCTTGTTTTGTTTTTTATCCCAGGGTCCCGGACTTAGGGATCAAATGTATGCTGTGTCCCAGTATTATGGTAGCTGGGTCCCAACATTTCTCTGAAGTCACACCAAGCATGTAATACAGTACATATTATTCTGTGCCGCAGTATTATGGTAGCTGGGTCCCAACATTTCTCTGAAGTCACACCAAGCATGTAATACAGTACATATTATTCTGTGCCCCAGTATTATGGTAGCTGGGTCCCAACATTTCTCTGAAGTCACACCAAGCATGTAATACAGTACATATTATTCTGTGCAATTACTTGGTTACAATGGTAAATATATTTCCTATTAGATCCCATTGTTTCATTTCTTATTTCTGCCTATATCTTGTCTACATGGTTCAGTACACTTGTTACAATTCATTTGAGACCGAGTCCGACAAACTTTTGGTGGGCAAAAATAACTGGGTTCAGAGATCAAAAACATTGGTTCTGGACCTCAGGCTTAAGGTGTTTTCAGCCCCTGTTCTCTAGAATTCCTGCATCTTCTACTGAAATTTGTTTCAAGATATCTAGTTATTGTAAATATTGCAAACAGAGGAATGAATTGTTGCAAATACTATTGCAGGATGAGTAAGGGGAATTTGTTTCCATGCTGTGGGGAATAAGCTCACAAAGCTGCATTATTGTTTATGACATGTATTCACAGACATTGCATAATTACAATACATCAGCTGTCCTCCTCATGTTGTCCATAACAGATTCAAAATATAGTTTCTCTTAGTCAGCATACTATATTCTGTAGAATTTCATCACGTCTTTAGTATACATTTTGTAACATTAAATCTCCTTCATATCCACTTTATACAACTGAATTTATGGTCAAAACTCTACTAACCTGAACAATAACTCTACTCCAGCTGAATTCACTGACTGAGCTTTAGAACTCACTAACTGAATAACTGACTAACTTACTGAACTCACTGACTCACTCATCCCCCTCACTCATGTGACCTGGATCAAATTTTATATTCCAAGTTTCACATTGACATTTACTGACTGGCAGATTACAACTTTGGCTATAATTAATATAAAACAATCTATTGGTCAACTCAGCTTAGGGAAGGAGGAGTTACTATGGTTCCTAATAATTCCTCATGTGTCCCCTACCATATGTACACCCAACAGGTAGCCTGAATACATGTTAACCCTTCTTGTTCTTAACAGATATTTATCATAAAGGTCCTGGATATTAGCATGCCATTTTGGATTTATCATTTGGTAGCTGCAAGTCAACTCCTTCACTTTCACAAACAGAGGGGCATAAACATGAAATGTTCTACCTGAATGTACTTAATATAAATTATTGTTCTCCAGAGCTCAATTAAATGTTTCAGATGCAAAAGAGTTATAATCACTATTCTGATTGATATTGATGTTTTCTTCTTTTGCCTGATATTGTCTTAGCATTATGAAATTCTCAGCTGGTGACAGGCAATCCTTATGAATCCACTAACTTTCCTGCTTGTAAATTTAACCTTGTACAATTTGCCCCTTTTGTTTTGTTGACAGTGTAAGGTTTATCAATTTTTAGCCACTTGGACACTTTGAGATTCATTTTCATTTACATTTTGAGTGTCTGAATGTGTATCAGCATTGTTGTCAATGGGGTGTCATCTTGTAATGGCTCTTTATCAAGGTTAGGGGTATGATTGTTGGCCCTATCCCAAATTGTGGGGGGGTGTTAGTGGGTCTGAACTCAGGATCTGTGTATAATTTTTGTCCGTAAGCATGAACACATGACCTGAGCATATTGTTACCCTTACAATATCAGAGTTTGGCAGTGTGATTTCTAAACTTCCAGACAATGTAGTATCTTCCTGTCCAGTTTTGTCAGAACTTTGGAGAGAGGTCAGCAAGAGTACAACTATTAATGAGTCCAACTCTGTCCCCCATTAAGGAAATTTGGTTGTTTTGCTCTTTTATCATGCTGATACTGGCAATTGCCAAAATCCCAACATGTCCAAGCTTGAATACACTTGAGCCCTAGATTGCTCTAAAGTGTCAACTACATGTATGTTTTTAAATACAGGGATGGGAAATATCATAGGTTTGTAACCTTGTTTAATCTACGATAATCTACAGCAAACCTTCAAGACACGTCATGCATTTTGACCAATACCACAGAACTGTTCCATGCAGTAGTAGATTTCTCTATAGCATCATTTGCTAACATCTCTGCAGTTCGCCTTTTTGTCTCAAACTTTTCAATAGGATTAGCCCTGCCGGTATATGATCTCTGCTGAATAGGTCACATGTATCTATCTCATGTTCATACCAATGAGTAGTCCCAAACTCGAACATATCTTTGGCAAAAGAAACATCTTGAATTTTTGCCCAAAATGCTAGCAATATATTTTTTTATTCCTCTGTAAGATCAGGGCTTGTAAGATCTATTCCCATATCTAGGACATTTTCAATCAACTCTTTCTCACTAGCTGATGATTCAGTGTTGCATACGGTTGGAGTATGATTTTCAAATATAGGATGTACGGGTTCTTTTGATAATGCGCTGGGATAAATCTCCTAAAAAATAATTTATGATATGTCTACTAGATCTATGGACCTAATTCTATTCATTTAAATTTAAATTTTCACTTTTTGCACTATGACTTTCTTGTATTTTTTTTCTTACACATGTGCCCATCTCCTAAGATAGAGTTTTACCCCCACAACCTAAACCCTGGGGGACAGGTGCAAGTCCCTATCTACAGTTATGGGTATGACTAGATTTCTGAAATGGGTCATGCCAACAAACTGCCTTGATGTACCTGATCTTTCTACAATAAAAACATTTTGCATTTTGGAACCTGCATTGATCTCATTTATGGTAGCACTCGCCACAGTGCTTGCATGGTCTCTCCGGGTTCTGTGCATACTGACCTTTTGGTCCCCTATTCCTAAAGTTCTCTAATAAATCCCTATGATGCTGGCTCTTTTCAATATTTGAAACTTGGGCAAGTTGCACCCTAAGTTCTCGAATCTCCTACACTGGACTTCTCATTTTAGTGTTTGATAATATAAATTAGTCTCCCATTTGGGCATACTTTATGATGTCCTTGCTATTTTCTGGCTCCTTTGTGACAACAAAATTTCTAATGCACTCTCTCAAAACATTTTTCATGATGTTATCCCAGCTCAAGTCCTTTACATTGGACTGAGTCAATAAAAGTTTGAGCCTCCTCAGATCCTTGTTTTAAGTTAAAATATTCTCTCACTTTTTGAGGTCTTATGAATTCGATGGAAAGTATCTACCCATAAAGTGCTCCGCTAACTTGCTGTAAGTTTCCTGAACTCTCAGTGGTATAGTTGTCAACCACCTTTCTGCTTGACCTTCGAGCAGTAAGCAAAGCTGCACTGCTTGTTCTTTCTCATTCCATCTACATAGGGAGGCCACCATTTCAAATTTTAAAAGCCATATCTTGTATTCTTGGATTTGCTTCACTGCAGGATGTTCTAGAAATTGTTCTACCATCACTTCACTAATCTTTCAGTCTTTGAAAAATATTCTGTAACCCACCCCACCATCCACTTTTCATGCTTGCCCATAGTTCCAGCACAATCATACAGATAGTCTAAAAAGACGATCTACCCAGATTCTCTACCATGTATCACAGGGCGAGTGATGGGAATTTATTTATATGCTGTGGGGAATTAGCTCACAAAGCTGCATTCGAGTTCATTACATATTTATTCACAGACATTGCATAATTACAATAATACATCATGTATCCACCTCATGTAGTCCATAACAAAATTCAAAATTTAGTTTCTCACCATATTATGTTCTGTATAATTTGACCATGTCTGTAGTCTGCATATTAAAACTCCTTCATATCCACTGTATACAACTGAAGATTTCATTCATGGTCACCACCATATTATAACTCTACTCTAACTGAACTCATAGACTGAGCTGCAGAGCTCATTTATTAACTGAATAACTAACTAAACTCACTGACTCACTCATCCGCAATGACTTGGATCAAATTTTATATTCCAAGTTTCAACATTGACATTTACTGACTGACAGATTATAACTTTGGCTATAATTAATATAATACAATCTATTGGTCAACTCAGCTTAAGGAAGGAGGAGTTGCCATGTTTCCTAATAATTCCTCATGTGTCCCTTACAGGTAGCCAGCCTGACTACATGAGGACTGAACTTGGTGTGACCATATTGTTACGACTCTGTGGTCTTAAAATAATGTAACAGAAAGATAGTGAAACCAACAATGTATGTAAAATCAACAAACAATTTATTTCTAGATCATTAAAATGAAAATTAAAAAGACACAGTAACGTGAATTAAAATCCAAATAATCCAATAATCCTAAGTGTCCTAATCACAAGTCTTAAATATAGAATGTTCTGAATGAATGAATGTTCCCAGTGAATGAATGTTCCGAATGAATGAATCTTCCTAATGAAGGAATGTTCCGAATGAATGGGTATTCTTGAATATCCTGATGTACCAATGATAATGTAATCCAGATCATCTTTGAGAATGTCCACAAGTATCCAAAAGTCATATATTTAAATCCAAAGATTGATGTATGCACTTTAAGTAACTGCAATGAATGTTTCAATAAATAATTCCTTTCGAATTATGTATACAGCATTATGGCATTACAAGACTACAGTACAACTAGGATTCCAAACAGTCTGATGATTCCAATGACTGATCATAAAAAAAACAAGAATGTTTTTAACGCAAGATTTAAAATTGGAATGGAATCTTGTTTACCAAATGCTGTATAAATATAAGACAAGTCACATGACAGAATGTTCTAGAATATTATATGGGGTGTGTGACTTTTAACACATAACTCTAAGGAAATTCTGGTTTTATCTGTAAACAAAATCAACCCTGACTTCAAATGGAATAAACAACTTGTTTACCAAAACCGTCCTTTCACTCAAATACTAAGTAAAGAACCTAATTCAAGGACAATAGCTAAACATGTCAACATTATACTTAACATTAAGGTTTAAGCAAATATTAAAGTCAGAAACATTTATAATTTCCTAAAATATTTATAATATTATATAAACATGATACATAACAATATGATTGGTATGTCCTGGCCACTTCTCCACTTGAAATTTCCAACTTCTTGCCTAGACCCTGATATGCCGGCATATTATGCCACGCCAGATCAGGGTCTATGTTTTTTGCATTTGGACTTTGCTTATACGCAAGTATATGCAGTAGCTGTAACTTTCCCAAAACTCCACTGTGTGATAATACCATAAGAATAGGAGGTAATTTGATTTCTAATACTATTTCTTCTTGCTTTTCAGTTAAATGTGGACTATTTTAAATGCAAATAAAAGTAAGGACTTTTGCAACATTTGCATGGTGACCCTGTGTATTGTTAAATGCATTTGATTACATCGTACAACAGTCAGTCAAAAGGGAGGATGCATCCACACCCTGGGACCACACAAACTTTTGCCAGTCGCATCAAAGATGATGATGGCTTTGTATTTCTCATTTTTTCTTGAGGTAATCACTTTACCTTTCACAACATTTTATTTGCAGATTCCTTCTTTTTTGTACCGTATATACTTGCTTATAAGTCTAGTCCAACTGCAAACATGCAAACAACATAGACCCTGATTTGCCATCGCATTATGTGCCAGCAGATCAGGCATCTGTGTTGTTTTCTATACTGATTACTTTTAACAAACTGCATAGACCCAGATCTGCCAGCGCATTATGTGACGGCATATCTGGGTCTGTGCAGTTTGCAGTTGGAAGTAACTTATAAGCGAGTAAAGATAGTTCCTGTATCGTCACTAAATGATCAGATTCTGAATATCTTGTAGCAAACACCAGATTTGTTTCCCTTAACTTTATTCCAGTGTCCTCACCACTAATTAGTCAAACACCTGATGAAAGTTAAATAAAGAAAATAATTTACAGTGATTATATAATTATCAACCTTTTTTGTCAGATAAATGGCAGTGTAGGTTATTCATTTTTATAAAATCCAACTGGCTTGGCAAATTTGTTTGTCCGATGCTTGTCACTCAAGTTGTTCCAATTTGCCCTTGGAATGGGATCTAGATATAAGTATTATTCATTCATTTTTTTAAGGGCTTTCAGTTTAGAAACATTTATGCCCCATAACAGATCTAAACAGGCTGTTCAGCTGTGATAATCCACCTTTGCTTCTTTAGCATTGCACCTTGGTGAAACTGTCAGGGAGACAATGTAAGTACCTCTGTACCCCTAAAATGATCAAGATATGTGGATTTGTTAAATTTAGGAGATCAATAGCAGTTTTGGATGGAAGAATGCCCCTGGGCTTGCTTAAGGCACAACACTGCTTTTGGTATACTAACATGAGTTTTACACCAAAGCCTCACTTTTGATTGATGAGATAATTCAATAACCAGCATTAACTTGTGTACACTGGTCTACAGTTTTTTAGAAGTCATCTGCTTCAGAGATAAAATGTGCTACTTATTAGGGATTTTGATGTGCTGAATTCAGATGTGACAATTAAAACAACTGATTGAATACTGTTTCCAAGATATTTAAGTTTTTACAGTTTATGTCTATGTACATGTATATTGTGTACATAGTAGACTTTTAATCATAAATTGTAAACCTAGGTCTTTTCATGTGTTTATGGTTGCTTTTTACATGATAATATTTCACCTGTCCTGTTTATGTAACACTTTAAAAACAGCAAAAGGGTTATATAAATAAAAAATACATTGAAACAAAAGTCAAAAAACTATTATGTATATATAAGTACATAGTTTAGTCCTTATTCAGTGTCTACTCTGTGCTTCTTGGGTTGTCTCTTGTATTCATTAAATGGAGCATCTCTTGTCACTGTCCAGCAATAGTCTGCAAGCATTGATGGGCTCCATTTGCCCTGATAGATTTCTCCATTGTTGCAATGTCCTGGTGAAATTGCTCACCGTGCTTGTCACTCACTGCTCAGCAGTTCAGTGGAGAAAAAAATCTTGGTGAGAGTGCAAAAAATGTATCTTTAGTGACATGTTGCAACCAAGGCTTTTGTAAGCCTTGAGGAGGTTTTCCACCAACTCCATGTAGTTGTCTGCCTTGTTGTTTGAGAAAATTTGTTGCCACTAACTGGAAGGCTTTCCATGCCGTCTTTTTCCTTGCCATGCAGTGCACGGTGAAATGCATCATCTCGAAGAAGTTCATGAATCTGAGGACCCATAAAAGACACCTTTCTTTATCTTAGCTTCACTTAACCTTGGCAATTTTCCACGGAGGTACTAGAAAGCTGCTTGTGTTTTGTCCATGGCCTTGACAAAGTTCTTCATCAGACCCAGCTTGATGTGCAAAGGTGGTAACAAAATCTTCCTTGATTCAACAAGTGGTGGATGCTGAACACTTTTCATCCCAGACTCCAATGACTGTCTGAGTGGCCAATCTCTCTTAATGTAGTGGGAATCTCTCGCACCACTATCCCATTCGCAGAGAAAACAGCAGTACTTTGTGTATCCAGTCTGCAGACCAAGCAAGAGAGCAAGAACCTTGAAATCGCCACAAAGCTGCCACTGATGTTGGTCATAGTTTATGCGCCTCAAACGTTGTTTCATGTTTTCATAGGTTTCCTTCATATGGAATGGATGACCAACTGGAATTGATGGCAAAACACTGCCATTATACATCAAAACAGCTTTAAGACTCGTCTTTGATGAATCAATGAACAGTCTCCACTCATCTGGATAATGAATGATGTTGAGGGCTGTCATCACACCATCGATGTTGTTGCAGGCTACAAGATCACCTTCCATGAAGAAGATGGGACAAGATTCTTTTGACGGTCACAGAACATGGAAACCCTAACATCACCTGTCAGGAGATTCCACTGCTGTAGTCTGGAGCCCAACAGTTCTGCGTTACTTGGGTAGTTCCAAATCCCTGACAAGGTCATTCAGTTCACCTTGTGTTATGAGGTGTGGTTCAGAGGAGGAGGATGGGAGAAAATATGGGTCATGTGACATTGATGGTTCAGGAGTAGAAGTTTCATCCCTTCCTCGTCTGACTCAAGTGAATGATTCTGGTGCATCAGGAACCGGCAGTCCTTCTCCGTGGGGTACTGGGCGTATAGCTGATGGAATGTTTGGATAATGCACAGTCCACTTTTTCTTCTTTGACACACCTTTCCCAACTGGAGGCACCATGCAAAAGTAACAATTGTTGATATGATCTGTTTGCTGTCTCCAAATCATTGGCACTGCAAAAGGCATAGATTTCCTTTTCCTGTTCAACAACTGGCGAAGATTTGTTGCACAAGTGTTGCAGCATATGTGTGTGGCCCACCTCTTGTCCTGATCTCCAATTTTGCAGCCAAAATAAAGGTGATAGGCTTTCTTAACCATAGTGGTTATACTGCACTTTTGTTATGCAAAGGTCACTTGACCACAAACATAGCAGAAGTTATCTGCATTGTTCACACAAGTACGAGGCATCTCTGCTCACTTTGGCTAAACAGAAATGTGTCCCTTTGCAAAATCAAACACTGACAAATAAGAGAGCACGACACTGTATGATTTGTAGAGCTGATATAGGGCAATTTCTTCAGCAGAGTGATGTAAGCTTAGTTATGATTGTATCATCCATGACTTATAAAAATAATATGATGCAATTCATATCATGTATGATGCAATACCAGCTTCAGATTGCATCATTCATTGTTTTGCCTAAAAAGCAAGTACTGTCCAAACCCAGTCATAGATTTATTCATAGATCCAGTCAAAGATGTATTTTAATCATTTCTGGTTTAAATTGAGATCCCTTCCCTTTATAACTCACTTATCGTCCGCCATTCCCAAGTCAAGGGTCGTACATACTGACCCTGTATCATATCTTTAAAACTAAAGCAAATGAACAATTTAAAGCATCATTTTCGTTCTCAGTGACCCAGAATTAGTAAAGTTTGACAACATTTATTGCGGAAGCATTTTGGCTGTAGACCAGTGTAACCAGAACCCAAATGCAAACAACATAGACCCTGATCTGCCGTCGCATAATACGCCGGCAGATCAGGGTCTATGTTGTTTGTTCTATTGATTAATCCTTACAAACTGCATAGACCCAGATATGCCGGTGTTATCTGTGATTATTGAAATCTTCTATTTTCAAAAACTCATATTCTACAATTTATAACTAGGATGTAAACAGTATACTGGCACATTTTATGTCACTTATTGTAAACAAAGTAATATTCGTTCTATTTTTACTGTATTCCTAGAATGTAATTTTCAAAGTCACCATTTTATCTATAAAACAAAAATGCATGAACTCATAAAAATGATTATCAGCTGTTGTTTTTTTTCTTCTCTCACCATATTAATATATTTTATGCCAGGATCATGATTTTTCACTACACATGTTCTGATAATCAGATGTTGAGCCACTCATGTTTTGACATTGTATTTCTGCATGCATATTGCAACTACCATACCGACAGTTACTGTTGATGCAGATCTGACATCAAATGTGGCGTCTGTTACTAAAATATAAAAACTTCTAACAACTTTTCTTGAAAACTGCTCAACAGAATATGACAACATTTGACAGAAAGCATTCTGTCATGAAGGGCTTTCAGATTTTTTTTTACAAATATTGCATATTCACCATCAGATATGGCCACCATTACTATAAATAGAAAACAATATTAAGTAACTTCTGTGAAATCATGCAACAGAATTTGACCAAATTTGACACAAAGCATCAAATATGGATATCATTACTAAAAATGGAAAATTCTTTGAACAACTTTTCAACAAAAAACAACAAACTTTCACCAAATTTGGTCAGAAAACATCTTGGCATGAACGTCTTTGAAATTTTTGCAATTGATGCCAATCTGATATTAAATATGGCTAGTCTTACTTAAACGAAAAAAATCTGTAACAACTTTTTATCAAGACCAATTTCCACAGGTTTTGACCAAAGTTGACAGAAAGCATCCTAGCTTGAAAGCCTTTTGGATTTATATAAATGATGCTGATCTGCTATCAGCTATGGCTGGTGTTACTAGAAATAAATAAACATTTAAGCAACTTTATCTCAAAAACCACTAAACAGAATATGACCAACATTGACAGAAAGCATCCTGAGCTACGTTCAGTCGGGTCGATTTGGCTGGGTCGTTTCGGACCACGTACGTTTTATTAGACAATACTGTGCTAGTTTAATAAAGATGTTTTAATTGGAATAGTATAATGTTGAGCAACAAAGTGCCAGTGATCATAGTGACGTATCAGCTGATTATGTATTTTGATGGGAAAAAAAACCAATTTAAATTAAAAGTGGCTGATTCAGAGCAGGCTTATTCAGATTTAAGAATTAAAGATGACATTTTCATGCTGGGATAAGTATTACAAATATTACATACAGGTGGTCTGTAGTCTTTCTTTCAAAACGGACATTTTCTTCTTTTAGGTGTATTTACGACTTTGATTTATGTTCAATGCAGTGGTCTTAACTCCTTGTATATTAACTTCAAGAGACGCAACTAATTGTGCCTGTAAGTTGCGGTCCAATTAAGGATAAAACTTTGTGTAAATGAAAGATGTATGTTACAGAAAAGAATAGAACATAACAAAACTTTATTGGAAAAAGAATCATACTCAGGTCATACATATATGCACATAAATCAAGTACAATTTAAGTTCTATTTCATGAGAAACCATAATGGTGTATCACATAGGGAAGATACAGAAAAAATGAGAGAGAGAGAGAGAGGATTATTGAGGTAATGGAAATCGTCACCCAAAATGTTATTCTGACATTCGACACATTTTCTTTCTTTATATGGATTCTTATTACTTCGACCATTTCCAACATGTAATTTATAGATTGACGTCCTATTTTAAGATAGGTAAGTACAAATTTTATTAAATATTCTTCATATATGAATACCTGTTTAAAAAAATGTTACAATTTTGTCCTTTGCACATTTTTACCCTAAAACAGATAACTAATCTTGTTTGTGTTGATCTATGAGGACGATTTTAATATAAATCCTAGTACCTCCCTTCCTCATAAAACTATGAGAAAACCTTTTCAAATATTTTGTAGTAGCTTCCCGTGGGTCGGTGGTTCTTCCCGGGGTTTTCTCGGGTTCTTCCTCCACCAGATATACTGGCCGCCATGTATAGCCTATCATGTGCTGAAAAATGGCGTTAAACCCATAACAAACAACCAACCAACAAATGTTTTGCAATTACTCCTTTACAAAGAACACTAATTTTTTCATTAAAATCAAAAGAACTATAACAAATTTATTATATATATTATGCGTCTTGTGATTACTGTCTATACTCGCGTATAATTCCGTTCCAAATGCAAACAACATAGACCCTGATCTGCCGTCGCATAATGCGCAGGCAGATCAGAGTCTATGTTGTTTGTTCTACTAATTAGTCCTTACAAACTGCATAATCCCCGATCTGCCTGCGCATTATGCGACGGCAGATCTGGGTCTATGCAGTTTGCAGTTGGTATCAGTTTATACGCGAGTATAGACGGTACATGTTCCAGATGAGAAGGTCTTGGGTTTTTTTTAAAGAGTGCGGTCTTATATTTTTTTTTTAAAAATGGACTCTGTATTTAAACGATATTTACCCTTTTTTGCCTTTATTTCTGTTTTGTATGCATTTGTGGGGATACCTAAACTTAACTGGGCACTATATAGTCAGAATTGTGCTGATGTCCGAGAAAACCCTATTCATACATACAGTGGTTAGCGTGTCCTGAGACTAATATGTGTCATATACCGTCCCTGGCGTGCCGGACTCGCGACCAAAAGAGTGCGGGGTCAAATTATGCCTAGACAAGGCCAGGTCGGCAGTGGTGTGACCTCGGGCAAGTCACTTTACTCCAATTTACCGGCACGATATCACTTTTCATGTATTGTTATTACACAAAGTACAACCAAGGCTGACCAAATGGTGGGAATCGAACCCGCATCCTTATGATCGTGAGTCTGGTGCTTTAATCACTGATCCACCGCAGTTCCCTCGGTGGGGATATCAATCATTTCCAGGGTAGGCAGTGACAGACCTATTAATTCATGCTTACTGCGCAGATTAACTAGCCTTATAATGTCAAGTCAGTGTGTGTACTTTAAGGATGGGGCTATGAACAGTTTCTAAGTTACGAATCGAGGCCTAGTCCCAGGCATCGTTGCAAGCCACGGGCGACAATCCGCTACGCTCCTTTATCACCCGTGGCCGCCTGTGTGGAGATTTCCTCGTTTCTCATAAATATGCATAAACCTGCTTAACCAATCACTGCGAGCGCGAGTAAATCTTTCTCGCCATTGTGACCCAACATGACCAAAGACATTACAAATATTAAAGTTGAAGAATTATAAATAGGAAAGGTACACCTGGACCACTAGTCAATATGTGCACCAAATTTCACAGAAATTAATGGTTTTAGAGTTGTGCTGTGGAAACGAAAGTGTGAATGATGGATGGATGAACAGACAAACGAATAAAAATATTAAAAATATTTAAACTGAAGAATTGTGAACAACAAAACGCACATCTGGACTACTGGTTTAAAATGTGTACCAAGTTTAAAAGAGAACTCTTAAATGGTTTGGAAGTTTTGCCCTGGAAACGAATAAGTGGATCATGGATGGATGGACAGGAGACAAAAAACGGACAAAACATAAACAATATTGAAACTGAATAATTGTGAATAGCAAAAAGCACACCAGGACCACTAATCCAATATGTGTACCAAGTTTCATATAAGTACCTTAAACAGTTTTAAATTTATACTCCGAAACTGTTTGCGGACAGACAGACGGACCTATCAATAGTTATATCCCTCTATTATATATACGGGGATATGCAAATGTACATTTACACACTTTAATAGACATTCCATTTCAGAATTAATGTTGAATTATACTCCTTTGTACAATTATTGTACAAAGTTTTAAAGAGTATACAATTTTACAATATCAGATTTAAAAAAAAAAAATAAGTGACGAAATTATTATTTTTGTTTATATTAATTTGATAAATAAATTGTTCAAAAGAAAGACTATTTCGAGGAATGAACATTTCTACATTGCACAATACTTTTGTATTGGTATTTATGTCAGTTTTGTACAAATAATAAATAAAATTATAAAATTCAGTTCCATCGTTACGGGTAATGCAATTTTCATTATATACGAAGCAGTAGGGAAACTCAAAACAAGTAAGGAAGGCAAGGAAACTCGCCTAACAGGACATTCTGCCTGAAGAAGGAGAAGTACGAACCTTGAAACCCAAATTTGGAAACTTTTGCTACAATATATCAAAATGAAACCTAGAAAAACCTCACTCCAAATTCTTTGTTCCAAATTCTTTTTTTTTTTTTTTTTTAATTTTTTTTTAAGGGGGGAAATACCTAATATATCAAAATCCGGTGGACTGGGAACCACCAATGTAAAAGCCTTTCGTATTTGATAAGGTTGAGGGGAGTAGTTGTATGAGCGTATTAGGGGACGTACGGCAATTAACATTAGCCCAAAGGTTAACATGTGGGAGACGGTATGGGGACCAAGGGGAAATCCCATGTTAAGATTGTCCATAGGTTTAACATGGGAATGGCATTATGGGGACAAACGGGAATGGTAATTTTAAAGTTGTTAACGGAAAAAAGGGTCTAAAGTTTAGGGGGTGGGGCAAAGGGAATGGTAATGTTAAAATTGCTAAGAGAAAAAGGGTCGAAAGTTAATGGGGACAAACGGCAATGGTAATGTTAAATTTTTTATCTACAACCCAAACACACACCTTTACAATCCAACACACACCTGTACAATCCAGCAACTGGTTTTTTATTACAATCCAAATACACAGCATGTACTATCCAGCACCCACTTTTTGATTACAATCCAAACACACACCCAGCAATCCAGTACCCGCTTTTTTTATTACAATCCAAATACACACCCCTACTATCCAACAAAAAGGGTAGGAATGTTTATACAGACACTCTCTACTTATATACACACAGACATACTATCACACATTAGGGTAAGAAGTGTTTATAGACACACTAGTATACTCTTAGACACATACTAAGAAGGGGTAATGGGGTTTTAAGTTTTAGTTGTAAACAACATAGACATACACAACCAACATATTTTATAAGGGAAGGAGTTTTTCAAGTTTTAATTTTTGGTGGGGAAAGACAAAAACAAACATACAACCACACATTTTTCGGCAAAATAATTAGATGTGGGTGGCCCTGAAAAGGGCCGTTTTGTTTTGGTGACTGGTCCTGGCTTTATCTTTTAGGAGGACGACCACGTCTTAACACAGGTCTCACCACAGCTGTTTCTAAAGGAGAAAGAAAAATCCTTCTTCTCCCTCGTGTTATTGTTGCTGCTGTTTCTGCTGTTGCCTCTGTCCCTCCTCCGAGTCTTCTTTTTCTCTAATAATTTCCTCGCGCAGGACGTCTTCTACTAGCACGGACATGAAGGAAAACATCCTTCCTATTGGGAACATAAGACGTAAAGAAAAATATGACCAAGATCGATAGAGGGAAATGTGAAAGAGCATGTCAATACAATTTGTTTTCAATCAATAGAAATCAAGATAACATCATTTAAAAAAATAAAACATGTTTAATAATAAGAAGATGCTTCTCTAACTCAAAACAGGAATACAAACAAACAAGCAATATTAAACATGAACGTATTTACAGGGTTGAGAACGTTATGGAGTCAAACTGGACGTCCAGTGATCAAAGGCATTGTCATGTTGCCATTGATGCACACTTCATTTCTAAGCTAGCGAAAAGAGATAACCATAATGTTCACAAAAACATCTTTCTATTTTATCATCGTTTCTAGAGTACTCACAATCAAAACAAGTCACTAAATGCTCTGTGAGTCATAAGGTAATGAAGTTCCCAGGTATCCATTCTTTTCTTTTTTGCTTGCATCAGTTCACACCTGACTTTTTCCTTGAAAAGTTCTGTCAAGTAAGTCGATGAACAACGGGTAGTCTCCGTACTCTGTTGCAAGAGAGCTTCGATGCGTTTCGTCTCCAGAGAAGTCGATGGAGAAGGAATGGTCACGCAAGTCTGTATACCACTTTCTCAAAATCTTTCTTCTGAGATGAGGGTACATGCCTCTTCCAGATACTCTTCCAACTTTTCTTCTGAACTCATCATCAAACATTTGTGGTATTGTTTCTGACTAGGATGATCGATTTGACATCCATAAAAATTGTCTCTGGTCAGGGTGGTGATTCTTTCAGCAAAGTCAGTAGCAAAACAAGAGACTAAATAGTGTTCTTGTTCTGGCCATCTTGACACCATTACTGTATTTTAGTCTTGTTCACTTGTGGTTTGTGACTGATGTGGTTCTGGATAAAAAAAAATAATTAAAAAAAATAATTCTTATTGCCTAACTCCATAGGTTCTTCGTGTTCCATCTTTTCTTTTTCTTCTAATAGTCTATGATCACTTCTCTCAAACTGTTGATTTCCAGAGTATTGTCAAATTCTGCATACAAGATGACGTTAACTGTGTTTGCCAGAGCTACTGCAAACTGAAGTTCCACACGAAGTTGACCCGGGTTTATAGTGTGGAAAAATCCCTCGTCACTGCCTTGGTCTGGAGTGAAATCAAATCCCCACAAAGCATATCCTCCTGCAAAATCCTTGTACGAAATACCGTGGCTGTTGTTGGTACCTAACTCTCATGTAGCTTCAAACAGTGTCAAGTAAGATCTCAACTAATGTTTTTGGGCAAAGTTAGGTTCAAAGGGTCTGGTACACAACGTCTGGCCATCTCGAGTGATTTCTGTCTTGGACACGTTGAAGTGTTGGAACTCGAAAGGATTTTGATCCATGAGTTCAGAGCCGAATTGCTGACGATGCCAATGAGCAAATGTTTGGGTAGCTGTTCTTGGAAAACATGATATTCGATCTTGGATCGGAGTTCAGAGGTAAAGGTGAAAGTTTTCACTTCCACTCGTCATAGAGGATACTTGGCTGTCGTTCTGCTCAGAGTTTGACTGATGTCCTTTGCCACTTTAGGTAAGACTTCCACACGGCGCACGTATTGTCTGGCTCCTTCGATGCTCGTTTTGTACTCGTTTGCATTGGCCATCAAATGGAGCACGGTACTACTCCAATTCAGTCTCAGGCGTAAAACCACTCCATTTAACAAATACTTGTCTTGCAACCACATGTCCAAATGCAAACGATCCATCATTTCTAAACTGCGACCATGTTTGATTTTTCTTGGGCGGTCGTTAAATCCAACATTGTGATCTGCATCATCATCTGCAATCAACACTGTGTCGTTGAACGTGTACAAAGTGTCAAGTTTCCATACCACAGAGGTATCCGGATGTGTGTTCTTGGCTTCTTTTCCGTACGTCAAGAAATTTTCCAGGTACGCTCGGTTAGGGTAAATATCCATGCTGCTGCTCACCAGTTTGCTATATAAGGAATCCACTTCGCTGAACAATGAATGCATGCAATTGTTGACGGGAGCCACTCTGACATCGGCGCCTGGATTGGTGTTGTCCATTTTGAGAACTTTGACTTTCAGGTACATGCAACAGCTATTCAGATCGATGTAATGTTCGGTTTGTCCTTTGATTTCAAATTCGATAGGGGCTGAAGTACTCAAAGACGACACAGGATAAAATTCGACCCATTGAGATTCTTGCATCGTCATCATGATGGGTGGAATGGCAAACAGATCGAGTTCTGACTTGGAACATTCGCAAGAATCTCGGTGCATCTTTTTCCTTTTGTTTTTCAGTTAGTAATCAAACACGTCAAATTCTCTGACAGCTCCTGTTCATCTTTTCTTATTCTTTTTAGGAATGTGTCTATGAGGTCTGAAGGGTTTGCGACGTCTCTTTCTACCTTGTCCTTGCTGTGGCGTAGAGGAAGAAGCAATGCCTTGGCTAGAAGTGTGAAGCGATTTTATAGTGGTGTCTCGGCGCCCCAAAATGTCTTTTCCATTTCGAAGCAACACATTTTTCCCCCTCTCATGAAGGTTTCTTTAGGATTTTGTTTGTCGATGAGGACGTTTTGAAAAAAAAAACTCTTTTTCTTGCGTGAAAGGAATGACTCTCAGTAACGAAGGTGCTGTGTTTCCTACCACGTTGTACTCGACCACATCTGAGTACACAGACATCAAATTCTGTCCTTCGTTTAATTCGACAGGGTAGCGAAAATACTTGCAGAATCGATCGTTGTTGTGAATGTCTTTCATAGGAATGAGAGAGGTGTCTGCCGTCGGAAAAATCCATTTTCAGACTATGAGAAATTGTATGGTACTCGATCTGTACACTTCGACGAATTTTCTCCATCGCTTTGCCAAACTGATCATGAAAGATAGTTGAAATCATTTCCACGAGATGTCGAGCATTAAAATAAAAGCATACAGGAATTCTTGTGGTATAGGTGGTCAATGGAGGATTGGTTTGTGGTGTTTTTTTGGGATTCATAATAAGCAGAATCACGTTTGTCCAACTGTTCTTGAACTTGTTCGATGAGGATATCGACGACGAAAGTGTTTTGATCCGCGTTGATATTCAGGACTTGAATATGATGAATGATTTCTACCAAAGCTACTTCCCAATGAGCTTCGTGGTCCAGTTGTATGGACTGAGGTAATTTGGCTGTGAAACAACATACGGTGTTGTTGGGAAACACCCATATAACTGTCATTAGGTAAGGTTAAATAAACTTGGTTATTCATAGTTCGATGGTTCTGGTTTCTGAGGAGTGAATCGATGTCAAAGGAGATTGATTTTCCAAATGTTCCAAAAGAGGTTTGCTGTTGCTGTGACTGGAATAATAGTGACTGGCGTTGGCAACTAAGCTACCGTTGTTGTTGTTGTTGTTACTGTCGGTAGTATATTTCAACGACGGACTGGGAAGAAGATAACCAATACAACTGCTGAGTAACATTGTCCACAGTTGTTTGTCTCCTTGTTGCAAACTCAATCGCTGCTTCAATGACACAATACACCACAAAGATTTGGCAGAAAAAGACGAATTGAGTTTTAGGAACATGTTCTCCACACCACACCCACAGAGGTTGTTTTAGTAGTTCTTGAAGAGATGAACTCTGAGAAGGAGAGGTAGCTGCTGTGTTTAACGGTATGGTACTCACTTCTGCTTCTTTTTATAGTCAATGACTTGTGAAGCGGTAATCCAAGAATCAAAACTAGGTGGATATCCTTTTCAACGCACTTTCACTTCTTGAAGTGGACGTTTGCCCACTTTACGTGTTCTACGATCGAGAATGCTTTCGATATCGTACACGTCTTCCTTCTTAGTCACTCGTTGTAACTAGGGCAAGTAAAAAGTTCCTTTTAACACTTTTTGGTTCATGTCTTCCAATGTATGGACAGGAGGATTACGTTCACGTACTTGTCCAGTGAAACGAAACAATTCGGTTGTCCAGTTAGGTAAATAACTTTTGTCAAATGTGCGTTTGGTTTTCCAATGCGAACCCAGAGTTCGGTCTTTAACACCATTTCTTTCTTTTTGGTAGTGGGTGACGTTCCAAACAATCGATCAAACACCATCACTTCGTTTCCAGGGGTCACTTCTTCGGGTGCACATCCAATGTTTCGATGGTACGATTGATTGTAAGCTTTGACGAGAGGTGTTAACACGTCAATGTATTTGAGTGTGTGTTCATGTGCAAAATATTTCTACAAACGTTCTTGCAAAGTTTTTTGAAAACGTTCCACAACACTTGCTTTTGTTTCAGGAATTTCAGTGGTGAAGAAATGAATGTGTCTTTTTTTTTCTTCAATTCTCTTTGAAAAAGCTCGGTTCAGAAATTCGGTACCTTTGTCTGTTTGTCATCGTAAAGGATGTCGACCACTGTGGTTCAAAACCAGTTTTAAAGCTCTCACTAACTGCGAACTTGTTTTAAAAGTCAAAGGAATTACCCAAGCTGATTTTGAAAACACGTCAATGACACAAACAAATATATTTAACCACGATTGTGTGACGCCAAATGAAAGACATCGGCTAAATCTGCTTGTCGTTGATGATCGATGCCAGCGACTTTAGTTTGACTTCTGGAAAATGTTAGTCCAATCGGTTTGTGTAACGTGTACGTCGATTGTTCTTGGAACCATTGTCGTACCTCTGGCAAATGTACACTTTTAAGTTGGTTTTAGCAGCATGATACCATTTTTGAACTCCAGGGTAACCAGCAGCATGTACAGGATTGTAGTAAGTGCTGGCTAAAAGTATCTCCACGATGGAGCTGGCTGGTTTTGTTAATGTTGCTGCTGCTGCTCCTTAATATGTCACCCACTGTTCGATACTGCACTTAGGTTGATGTTCGTGTGGTATTGGTTTGGATTGCAATGAGGCTTGATGTGTCCGACGAGTAATAGTAGTAGTTGTCGTCGGTTGTTGAGTGGTAACTTTTTCTTGATGTCTTTTTTCACTTCTGACTTCCTTACTTTCTTTTCTTTCCTCTGAAGAAGGTGTCGAAGTCATCTTTTTGACGCAAGCTTTTATTTCTTTACGTTTGGGAGTTGGGGATGGTGTCAAGAAGGAAGCTGCAATCTTACTAGGTATTGGAGCCGACAGAGTTTGAAACACTTCTCGTGTGTCTTCTTCTTCCATCACTGTGGCTGTGGCTGTCTTGATGGCTTTTGGTTCGCTTTTCATTATTGTCTTGAAATCTCTGAGTAGGTTTATCTGTTTCGTCTAAAGCTTTCTGGTGAAAGAATTGAAGACGTTGCAATACTTGTCCGTACTGTTACGATTTTTCTATTTCTAACAAATCGGTTTGATCTATCAACGATTGTAATTCTTGTTGTAACTGTGATATCTCGGTAAGATTAGGATTCGGAGGTAAATGAAGTATCCGCTGTTCTTACAAACGATGGAGTTTCATCCATCGTTTGCATGGAACTAAAGTGAGTTTAAATCCTTCCATAAGATCCACAGGTACAAGTGTGATGTCCTTCTAGAAAAGCGTGCCGTTTTGTCTTCTGTTTTTTCCTCATTATTTCATCACTCCTTCCAAAAGTGGTCCCGCAATCAATCCTAACAAGGGAGCAGCCACTTTTAAGAACGGGCCTGTCAGCATGGGTAAAAATCCTCCTCGTTGAACCTGCATGTTTTTCTTTTGACTGGTGGGTATTTTCTTTTTTACCATTTGGCGAAGAACGTTCCAATGTTTTCCTAATCATTGTTTCTGTATATTGGACAAAGGTACTGTTCCTTTCAAAACATTCAAACAACAATCACACAATATCGATGATTTCTTTGGGTGTTTTTTGGATGATTTGTTTTCGGACCGGAGGATTGGATTTAGTCAATACAGACAAAACATCTCAATGAATAGCTACACGAGGAGTTAGCTCCCTTTTTGGCCTTTCTTAGAAGACTGTTGTATTTTGGGGCGATGTGAATCATGGTGTGCACTTCTTGGCGATATCTTTTGTTTTAGGAGGAAAAACACTGAAGTGAATCTTATCTTCCACTTCTTTTTTACACTGGGATTTATCTCAACTGATTGTCGGCACGTCTTGTCAACTTCATTATAGGTACCACTTGACGATGAGGTGTTTTCAGTGTACGAAATAGTGACAGTTCTTGTTTAGATAAATCCAATAAACTTTGTAACACACCTGTTCTGTCGTGTACTTTTGTCTTAGGTGAGGTCACATTTTCAACTGCAGCAGCAGAAGACGTCGTCGTCGCCGGAGAAGTTCAAGTTTTGTTAGAAATGGGTTTCCATTTTTTCATCAAATAAGGAAACATGGGTGTTAAATCGGGTATGGCAGGCATCATCATGAACGGCGAAGAAGAAGAAGAAGTAGAAGTGGCAGGAGGAGACACCGTCACCGACCGTCGTGGTTTTCTGGAGTACGTGCGCATCCTAGCGGCAGTACCTCTCTTTCTGGCAGGAGATCTTTTTTTGTTAGGACTTTTCTTCTTGGAGCTTTACTTTCTCTTGTGTGAATTTGCTGCACCACCACCACTCTTCTTTTGGGTCTGCTACCGTCTTTTGGGGGATTTGCTTTTTTTCTTAGTTTAGCTTCGGCATTAGTATCCCATTTTAAAAGGGAACGAATAATGACACCTCCTAAAGAGCCTATTCCACCAGGTTTCAAAATGATTTGGGGTTGCAGTTTGTTTTGTTTTTTTGTTTTTTTGGGGGGGGGTTGGGGTTGGGGGTTGTTGTTGTTGTTGTTGTTGGCTTATCGATTCTCAGATCTGCTAGTTGTGACAACGCTACTTTAAGTTCTTCAAAAAAGCGTTTGGTTTGATGTAGTATGTGAATGATACCTTGAAGTAAATGACGTGCTGTAAGTGTAAACCATCGTAAAACTTGCTTCTAACAAATGTGACCGTACTTGTGCATTTTTTTATTTTTTTATTTATTTTTTTTTTTTTTTTGCAACTGATGTCATAAAGAGCACGAATCACTTTGGCAAGAGGATGAGATTGAAATGATGTCATGTTGAATACTGTTTAAAAGAAAAGAAGTGAATGATGTTTTTATAGTTTTTGTTTTTTAGACAAACGCCAAAGGTGACGTATAAAGGATATCCTTCTTGGTACCCGGTAAAACAAATTGGTACGAAATCTCAAATAATTGGGAGTGGTCGGTTTTAAATCGATAAGTAAATACGTATCGGTGTTTGAGTGGTATCGTCATACTCATAAATCAACCAAGGTGTTCCTAACTGTTTGGCTAACACTTGCAATTGAGATTTATCTCTTGAACTTTTAAACAATACCACATAATGTGCATTAGACTATTGATGCAATGCGCTTTACTTTGCTGAAATAAACTTTGTGTAATGTAAATAATACTAGCATTACGATGATGTCCTTTTCGTGTAAACCCAAGTTTAACTTCTTCGTCTTCTCCTAACATGTCATCGAAGATGACAAGATGTGTTTGACTAAAGTCACAAACGATCCCATCGAGGAATGCCTTCTACAAATGAAATGGATTCTCCTTGACTTTCTTGGAATAATGTGTAAGCTGATTCTCACTCTTTTTAACATCACACGGTACGTTGTTGTGGACGATCAAACAATTGTGATTTGTGTTCGATCAAACGTTTGACATATTCGGTTTTGCCTGAACCACTTGTTATAGCAATCAACATAACCTTAGTGTTGAGAATTCTGAGATTACCATCAACGATACAATACATTTGATATACTTTTAATGTTTGTTCTTTCAAAGTGTAAACATAAAAAAAACATATTTACGTTTCAAGAATTAAAACACGAAAACACATGAGGCATTAATGACTCCAAACATCTAAAAGGCACAAATTAAAATGACCAAAAGCTGCATATAAACATGTGCACAATATTCCCGATCTATTTGTGTCCCATGAAATCTTCATTGTCTCTAATTTCTCCGTGAATGTGATTTCTTCCTCATTCTTTTCTATTTGTACAATAGTACTCTCGTGGACTTGTAGTATTTCTTCCTCTATGCAGGGTTCTTTTTCTACTGTTTCGAAAATTGTTTCGAATTTCATGTTCACTTCTGATTTGTCTTCTCTCACTGATTCAAAGGTAACTTCTTTTCTTGGATTGGTGACACACAATGTATTTGACATAATGAGCCACTTCTTGTACCCAGGCGTCGAAACCAAGACTTTTCCAGTCACGTACATCTTTCCAGTCGTGAATTTGTTGGTGTAAACAACTAGCCATACACACTTCTTGGTAAGTATGATGCGTGGATAAAGATCGACGAATGTCTTTTTCACACGGAGATACACAACTTGTCTTCATCACTATTCTTAACACTTTTAACACAATTTGTCTTTTGTGCACAGATAAAGTTTTGGTGGTCATGTCTTTGCTGCATGTTCATAAGGAGTCCACAATGAATTTACTGAGGAAAAAATCGGAGAAAAGTAGTCACTAACATACACACCACACGTCGTCCAAAATTCAATGGAATCTTAGGTTGAAACAGTTCTTGTAATAGGGTTTGGTAATCCTCTAAGTCCTGAACACAGTCATTGACTTCCTTCCACGGAATTTATTGCAACACTGAGCATAAAAGTCGTGCCATGGTAAGCTATTGTATTAGTCCTTCACAGCATTGTCTTTCTTTTTGAGGATTTAGTCATACTTTTTACAAAGGGTATCCACTGGTAAAGAGTGGAACAGAAATTGTTTGGTTACTAACACACACGCCACACGTCTTGAAGAAGTCTCGTCCTGATGTGAAACTTCTTATAAACGTTTTTTGTAAATCCTGTAAGTCTTCATCCTCTGGAAGAATTCTTTGTGGTATTCTAACCTTGTAGGTAGAAGTCATAGCATCGAAAGTCTTCTAAGTCGTCAGTAGTTGATCAATGTCTGACCATTTGAACACTTTCAAAGTAATCAACCCTCTTATAGGATTCAGGTACCACTGATTTAAAAGTCTATGTTGTAAAGGATGTAATTGTTCTTTGCGTTTCCCTTGAATCTGTACGAGCTCTTTGTAAATGCATTCTTGTAGTTCAAGAGGCAAACTACGAATGTTCTTTTCTAAAGTATTCATGGGGATAATAATCATACTCCACCAAAGGTAGTGACAGCACGGAGGCCATCTGGCATGTTCCAGGAAAGCTGAGTCTTTATTCGTGGATCTTCACACCACAACTGAAACACTGCACTTGGTCTCCTCGTCCCAAGCAGAGAAATCCGGCACTGGCTAACGTGTTGGTACTGGGTATTACATCCTGATTTTTGGTCCATCGTTTGAACGTCTTTGGTCGTCTTTCAAAGTCACAAAAGCCAGGCAAAGCCACAGGAAACGTGTATTCTTCTTTAATTTGTACATCTCGATTAGCTAGTGGTATCCAGAGTGGTTTACGAGTGCATGGGTGAGATCCGTAGATAGGTACACGGACGGCATTACTTTTGTCAGTAAAGCAGAAAGGTCGTACTGCATTGCTTTCGCCAGTAGCGCGGTAAGGCACACAAACGGCATCGTTTTCGATGGAGCGGCAAAGTCGTTCTGCATTGCTGATGTCGCAGAGTACCGTATCACTCTGGGTGCAAGGCACAGCATCGCGCTTGAGTTCATTATTGAACTTGGAGTCTGTAGTAAGCCCCTCACTTGGTTGCTATGTTGAATTATTCATCATCTTTCTAGGTCGCGTTTGTATTCGCAATCAAGTGTTTATCTTGGAATTTTCCCCTTTTTATACTGGAGCTCAGCGTGTCCATACGGTAAAGTGTTGTGGTTTGGAAGTCGCACTCATTTCTGGTAAACAATCTGACAATTTGGTAATTTTGTAAACGTACAATTTTGTGTGGATCCAATGTTCACGCGAAAGGCTTGATCTTGTCCAGATTGTATAGCTTCTTTCAAGACAGCAAAGTTGATTACTTAACTCAATCGATAGTTGAGTGTCAGTTCTTTGACTTCGCATTTGGTATGAATTTCTCCATGTCGGTCTCTGTATTGCTATCCATAATTTTTGCGGCCACCGCCAGAAAAACTTACAATAGTCTCTTCTGGGTGTGCATGCACTTAAAGGGTCCCCTTCGATGTCTGGGTAATGGCTATCTGGATGATGGATGTTTATAACTGTCGGTGTCAAAGTAAAGGACTCAATCTCCTAAACGTTCCAAGGCATCATACAATTTTAAACGGGCATTGGCTGTCACGTACACTACAATGATGACATTTCCAAACGCATCGGGAGGTGCAAACTCTGTCGCTTCTTTGGAATTTACCAAGATCAAATCTTCACGGACGATCTCCACGTGTTTCATGAGTTTTCCTTTGTCGTCCACCAGTTGAAATTAGCGACTTGGATTTGCCAAGTATTCCGTCTTGGGCAATATCAGACGTTGCGCCAATTTTCCCCACAAACAATTTAACATGCAAACGATCGTCTTCCTTCGTTCTTTTCCACGTGTTCCAAAGTGATGCCTTCTAAGGATCCGTACCGTTCTTTGAATGTCTCCTTGTCTTCTGGAGTCCGACACGAAGATGGATAGCCGCTAGCTTCTTGTTTCAGTTTTAGGAATTCGTTGACATAGCCGGAAAAAATTCCTGGACTCGAGTCGTCGTCATTACGGTATTGTTCTGTAGTAGGAAAGTGCCAAATTTCGTATACTTGTAACAAGCGGTATCCACGATCCAGAGCATGAAACAATTTGAACACTCACTCACGTTCCTGTCAAAGCACGTTCTACATCCTTGTGACAACAGGGCTGGTCTTGATTACATGTTTCAGCACAAGTACGGCATAAAGGAAACATCAGTTTTCTTTCGCAATGATGTGGTAAGACAGGATGCTACAAGTGGGTTGTAGGTAAAACTTTGCATTTGATCAACCCTTCGTGTTGACCAATGTGTTCTACGTTGATGTGTTCTGTCAACATTTCAGGGTGACCGGTAGGAAATTGAGCATATTTGTAAACGCAAGGATACAAGGAACACACATCGATGTATTTGATTTCATCTCCTTGAGATTCGTCTACGTCGTACAACAAGCGTGTCGCATTGGTTCGTCCTCCAAACAAACTGTTGCGTGGATTCAAAGGTTCAATATCCATCACGTCGTAACTTTCGGCCTTGCGTCTAAATTCTGGATTGGTTTTGAAACGTCGATTGTAATCGTGCTCCCATCTTCCTATTACTTGGTATCCTTGACTTTCTAACCTCAGGCGTCGTTGGTATGTTTGCTCGTACAACTCTTCAATGGTAAATGCTGAGAAAGAACTTTTCAGATTTCCTTGAGGTAAACAAGTGTAGAATCCGTGAAATAAACATCCTCGGAATTCGTAGACGATATGGGGGATTTATAAATTCCAGCCATCCACAGAAAGACTTCCAATTTTTTTCCATCGTTTCTAGCGTGTTGTATCCATTTGTCTTCACTTTCACACAAGTAATGTAGCCAGCGTAAAGCTTTTGGCGGAGTATCGACGCCTAACTGAGAGATATGACTGAGGGGGTGTGACGGCTAGTTTGTTCTCAGGCATGAACTTCTTTCGATAGACTAATCCACACACTTTAGCGACGATAGAAACTTCCTCCAAAGGATTAATACCTCCGTGATCCAGAAATAATTGTCGAAATTTTCCACAACAACGGCCTAAAATGTCCACATCACATCAACAATATTTCAACATTTCTTCTTTAAAGTTAAACGGGTATGACTAGTGACTTTGGTACCAGGAGTAGAATGCTTCTCGTTATTCTGTGTGCATACCATCTTGGTCTTAATAGTAAACGTCAGGCAAATGCGGGAGCACAACGTGTTGATTAGGTTCTGTATTGAAAAGTGTGGAAAAAACCTTTCGCCATTTCTGTCATTCCAAACGTGTTAGGCATTCTACTCAAAGACATGGGCAAGTAACATCGAATGTTTAAACTGTACATGTCCCAATTTCATGTAGATGAGTTTGGCTCCATTCATGGTGACTGTAGAACATTCGGTGTCTTGTTATGAATAATATTTCAAAAGAAATTGTCCGTCGTATCCTGAGCAAGTGTGAGCCATCACTGTAGCATATCGATGGTAGTCCCCGTAACGCTGGATGTCCTCCTCGCTCCAAGTGTCCATTCCGCAAAATCGGCAAGAGTGTGGGGTCCCCGAAAGAGTTTTTCGCGTCCTACTGGAATCTTACTACAATTGGGACAGGGGAAAAATATAGGTTCTTGTATACACTTCTCACAAGCACGATGAGCTACGAAAAAATTAGGGATGTGAATGCCCGTCTCTTGTGTATGGTCAAAGTTAAAAAAGATAACATCATATCCATGGTTTTTTTTTTTTTTTTTTTTTTTTGTTCTTATGCTGGTTTTCTTTAGTCTTCATTCTCATATTTTTGAACGTAGCATTGATGTTTAGAGTCAAGACTTGGTCGCAAAACGGGATCTTTTCTTTCCTGGACAGAAGTGTGTCTTTGAGTTATTGATTTGAATAAGATGTCCACAAGTGGAGCACAATCTCAATAATACGCAAGTACTTTTCTATTGGTTAACTTGTTTCATGCGATGTTGTTCGTAACAAGATGGACTGACAAAGGTTCGCTTACAAGAAGAGCAATGAATTCGTTATTTTCCTTTAGGAATGCAAGGTCTGAAAGCTAAACACCCACGGCATCTCTCTCCGCAATGAAAGTGTTGGTCCCGATTGCAAAATCCTTGGTCACATTTCTCACAATAATATTGGTATCCAAGAAATCCGCTGATACTAGTAACAGCATCGAAATGCTCTTGATGATGATACACATGGATGTATTTTCCATCTAGGAAATCGAGTCCTCAAAACATGAAAGCTCCGCGAACAACTTGAGGGTACACTTTCAACGTATAGCGAGGAGCCAAAACGTCTTTAAGTTTCTGCATTTCAGGAATGCCATACACGGTCTCTTTGGAAATGCTTGCTTGCTTCAAAATGAGTTCTGCTTCTTTTCGTTGTTGGGGCCTGTCAGATTTTCGAATACACGCCCATGATTTTGTATCCATTCTGTTGTATCATTCTTCTCGACATACGTTCGCCCCACGACGGTGGCACAGGCTAAACACATTTGATATGGGTGATTGTTAATTTGGACGATACTGCATTTGGTACTGCGAATTTCGTCCACCAATAACACTGTGCGAGGTCAGCTACCTCTAGGAGGTGAAACGTGAATCATGCGAAGAGTGGTTTTTCCATCGGTCATGTTAAACTCGTCATTGGATTGTTAAACGTGTTGAATTTTGTAGATGATTTTGGACGGTGTTAATTCTGCCGGTGTACTAAACTCGATCCAAACAGGAGACTTTAAACTGTCGTGATGGATGGAGAGTCTCAAACGATCGTCATCTTTATCTTGGCATTGTCGTTTCAATGTCTCTAACAATGAATCCCACAAATCTGTAACGAAGACTGCTGCTTTCTCTGGTGGCAATTGAGACTTGAACTCTTTAAATTTCACTGTGTACGTGTAAGCGGTGGTTCAAAAGTTTCTGGAAGTCACTTTGTGCGTCTATCGAATGTGAAAATAATTTTCGGTAGCTATTAAATGACTTTCTTTTTCATGGATCTTGACTCTCTCGGTCTTGTTGTAGAGGTAGAGGGTGTTGGTTCAGGTTCACTCATGTCATCTTCGAAATCACTAGCATGCACTTGTGCTAACACTATACTTAGCGTATGAGGCGACACCGAAAGTCTTCGTCGTCTCTTGGCTTCTTCTTCTGGTTTCTCGCTGAAATAGTGTGATCGTTTCATCTTGATTCCAAACTTTGATTTGATTAAGTTTTACACACTCGCTCCCTATATATACAGAGAGAGAGAGAAAGCTTCGCACCCTAAGAGTATATATTCATTCAGCTTTCAAACTGTAAAGAAGATAGAAGAGTCAAAAACAGATCGCCCTTCTCGTCAGAGATTTACAGAGAGGCATTCGAAAGTATACTTCAGATAAGACTACGGACTACTCCACTCGAGATAAAAGTCAAGATATTTGCTATGTCTGCCAGGAAAAAGGACACTGAGCTCCAGAATGTCCACAACGTCAAAGAAAAGAAAAGACAGGAGAAAAGAGAGACAAAAGTAAATATACCTGTTATCATTGAGAGGAAAAATGACATTGGTCTTCAGAGTGTCCCAAGAAAAAAAGAGAACAAGCAGGAGGAGGAGCGTTCTTCAGAAACAGTAACAGAAGAATCCATACCGGTCAAGATATTCAAGAAGGCAAGATTGATAGAAGACACTGAAGAGAAAGAACCCATACCAGTCAAGAAATTCAAAAAAGAGACAGACAGTGAAAGAAAGAAATAATAAGAAAATGGACTTTTGTGATGTGTTATGAAATGTTTATCTGATTCTTATTCAAAGAGAATATACCAAAGAAAAAACGTAAGTGTCTCTTTGTCTTGATTTTTTAACTTTTCGTATGTATAAGATACTTAAACACACAACTGAATCATGGGAAAGGGCTTTAAGTTTTACTTGATTTGGCAATCATTAAGTAGGATATCTTTTCTTAGAGATATAAGTGGCCCTGAAAAGGACCGTTTTTTTTTTATAATCACAACAAAATAAGCTTATGGACTTGACATCATCAGCTTTAACTGTCTTAATCCTTTTCCACTGCCAAGTCCTACTCCACCTCTTCCTGCTGCTGCTGCTTTGATAGTGGTAGTAACAGCTGCTGCTGCTGCTGGCATCTCAGCGGCAGTAAGAGTGGATGTACTAGTAGTGATAGAAAGTTGTTTAGAATTCTTGGATGGGGAAGGTCTCTTTCTCTTCGGTTGAAATAAAGAAGTCTGACACATTTATCTCAGATACTTTAACTCTGCCAAAATGTCTTGTAACAAACGCACCGTTTTGTTTTCACTCCCTTCCTTCTGCCGTTCACAATTAAAAGTTTTCATCTTCTCTTCTTCTTCTTGTTTTCTTTTTTCCCCTTGTTGTTGTTGTTGTTGTTGAACAAATGCTTATTCTTCTTCTTTCTGAAGTTGCAAAAAAGTCTCCAAGTCTTCCTCCTGTTTCTATCCGAAATCATCCACCTTGAAAATAGAGATACTAATCATATTTGCAAAATTTGTATTTTATGTTTTGTGTGTGTCTTTGTCTTTCCCCACAAAAACTAAAACTTAAAACCACTTTACCACTTCTCTTCTGTGCGTAAGGGTATAGCAGTGTATCTGTAAATAGTTTCTGCCTTTGTGTGTGTGTTATAGTATGTTTCTAGGTATGTAAGTATATGGTGCGTGCATAAACACTCCTACCCTTTTCGTTGGATGGTAGTGGTGTGCGTTTGGATAGTAATCAAAAAGCGGGTGCTGAATAATACATGTGGTGTGCTGGATTGTAATCAGAAAGTGGGTGCTGGATTGTAGGGGTGTGTTTTTGGATTCTAATCCAAAAGTGGGTGCTGGATAGTATATTTGGTGTGTTTGGATTGTAAGCAAAAAGCAGTTGCTGGATTGTAGACGTGTGTGTCGGATTGTAAAGGTGTGTGTTTAGATTGTAGATAAAACAAATTTAACATTACCATTCCCGTTTGTCCCCATAAACTTTCGACCCTTTTTTCCCTTAAAATTTTTAACATTACCATTCCCGTGTGTCCCCACAAACACTTTTGTCCCCATAAACACTTTTGTCCGCATAATACCATTCCCATGTTAAACCTATTGACAATTTTAACACAGGATTTCCCGTTGTCCCCATACCGTCTCCCGAATGTTAACCTATGGACTAATGTTAATTCCCGTACGTCCCCCAAAACGCTCATACAACTACTGAGGAGCATGTCTGAAGCTCTAACCAGTTCATTATGCTGGGACGGGGCTGCGAGGTGTCGACAAATAAATATCCATGGTTGCAGTTGAGAAATAGAAATGACCGAAACCCTTGTATGCAAAATACTTTAAAGCGGGCACAGCCCAAGTAAACCAGTTATTGAGCGTGTGTTTCTGACACACGCCAATGACAATGGAAGTGACCAAATAAAACAAATGTATCAAAGAAGTTTATATATAATCCTAGAATTTAAACCTATTAGATAGACAGTATCCAGACGGTGAATTCAAAATGTTTCCTTTAACATGCGTTCCATTTCCGAATTAACAACATCAATTTGCTTAAATCAAAAATCTTGTAAATTATGAAAGTTGTAATTAAAGATCATGATTACAAATAATATGATTACATGACGGATAAATGTGTTGTCTGAGCTGCGAATAGCAGGTAGACCTCAAGATGCTTTCACGTTAATTTTTGTGGAAATAGAAAAATATCTACTGGTGTCGTCCATGGGATGACATCGCTTTAATACAGTAATATGTCTCCTAAGGAGTAAAGCAATTTTGATTCGCAATATTTAGAGCAGTAGATGAAGCAAGTCATTTGTAGTATAATGATATCTTGCTGGTCATTCAGTGTGTTACCAAGTTAAAGTTTACATTATTATAGTTAGATCTCTATGGCAATCATAATTGCTTTGGAAAAGTAGGCCAGGCACTCCGTATCTCTTGTAGCTCAAGTTTCCTAGCCACTTTTGCATGTATGGTCATGCACTTTCATGTATGTATTCATATTTATCACTTATGTTAACACAAACAAAAAATAACTCGAGGCTATAAGGACCTACCTTTCTGGTTAAACTGGCTATGCTAAGTTTTTGGATTATGTATATATTACAGGCGAAGCAGGCAAAACATCAACATAATTTCCTGTTGGTTCGTTCTTTGCACATACCTTCAAATTTGTATCCAATTATAAGCGTGAAAGAACATACAAATGTTTTATTTGGTTTGAATTTATGTTTCATGCAATAATGCAATATTTCGCTCGCGTCCTCTTTGATACTTTTAAAAAGTACAAATTCTATTGTGTTTATAACTAGTTTCCATACATTGTTATTTTGTTAAGTAGTTTTTAGTCTTATCTTACTAGTAACATGTGATAGTTCTTGAAAAGTATTCAAGGGGATTTTGCCAAGAAGATTTTCCTAAAATTATGTACATACTATTATAAATGTTTGTTTTTTTTTGTTTTTGTTTTTTTAATAGCGTCAGTGAGGTGTTCAGGTTTCCTCACATTTTTATCACATTTCAGAGCGTGAATCAGTCTCCCCGTGTTCAGTGAGGTAACGTATGTATTCTACTTACTTATTTGGATTAAACTCGCGTGCGACCAATCTGGTCATGTGCGAGGAAAACGTATGTATGGACTTGCTCTTAAATATATACAAGTTATTGTAGATCTAAACTTGTGTACTTAGGTAACTATGTACAATGATTACGCCAGACGAAACTAATGCTCAGATGTCTGCTTCTCCTATGGTCGGCATGGACTTTGAGTGTAATTCTAGTCCCTGATATATAAGGGACCAACCATTTAATCTTAGAGGTCGAGGGGTTAGAACTGCGATTTCTTTTAAGAAACAAAAATATGAACCTTAAACCGCTCGAAATATCCATTGTATAAGTTGAATTTTGTTATTTATCTCGACTGGAATGAAAATTCCAGCACCCCCCCCCCCCCCCCCCCCCCCTTATATGGTTGGCCCCTAACGCATCTTTGATCTTGACATCTTGTTGACTCTTGTGTAAACCGCATGATTTAAGGCAACCAATTGATTCTCCTCGTGTTAAAGACTATCTTTATCCGTATTTCCTGTTTGACCCAGTGGCTATTATCCTGACAAAGGCACATAGTATATAGCACTAAATATTACATAAGCATCACAAGATTGAACCAGTTTGGGTCAGCTCGCCAGACGCCAAAATTTACGTAATTCTTCTCAAACGTCACGAAAACTGCCTTCACGTGACCTTCATAAGTTAAAACATCAATGGGACTTTTAACAGGCCTTTTAAACAAAAAATCGCGTCAAAGTTATGTGTTACAATTGACTGGATGAAAAGAGAATAACCAGTATGAAATATCTAAAGTCTAGATAAAGTACAGTTAGCAGTAACCTAGCAAATTGGGATGGTTTGTATACATGTTGCATATAGTAAACATTAGAATCACTGGGCCAAATTCCATGCATTTTTACCACGAGAGTTTTGATTGGTCAATATTTTGATTGACACAAAGGATAAAATTAGGTTACTCCACCCTCTAAAAATGAGACCAAAGATGGCGCCTCAACTACGAGGTAGTACAACGCTGAGAAACACAAAAACAAGTGCTCGGAGAATGTATAAGCATAGAGAAAAGAAAACATTAATTTTGGCAATGTAAGTGGATGTAAACAGGAGGAAATTTACTCAGGGATTTTACTGTGTACTTTCCCCTTTGGGACCCTAATTTTAGCATCGCCAGTGCCAATCATGTAAGTAACAGTGAGCATGGAAGTGACTGAGTGCTGGTCAGTCCAGGCTTGCAAGATGTGACGGGGCATTTCCTCTGGCGTTTCACTACCGTTCTACCTCATGTTTTTACTCATAAATGGCCGCTCTATCCGATACAATCGGGGAGCAGCTTGCGTGCCCCCTGTGTTTTGGAAAGTACGATGACCCACGTGTGCTACCCTGCCTTCATTCTTTTTGCAAGAGATGCCTGGAAGGGGTGTTACAAAAGCAGGGGCCACTTGGGGGTTTAAGGTGTCCAACATGTCACCAAGCCGTAGCATTAAACTCCAGAGGCGTGGACGGTCTTCCAGCCAACTATTTCATCTCTAACATCCTTGACGTAATGGTTGCACAGGATTCGTTTGAGAACGGAGAACACAAACGAGACCGGTTTGGCAGGCGAGGGCTATGGTGCCACTCATGTGATGAGGGAAGTGCAGCTACCTGCATGTGCAAAAATTGCAGTGAATATTTATGTGATAATTGTGTTAAAGCTCATCAGCGAGTTCGACTCACTAAAGATCACTACATAGAACGATTGATCCTAGATCGAAAGTTTCATTCTCCTCACATGGTACCAAGTACCCCGCAAAGCTCACCAAGTTTACCTCCACATCCAGTGGACAGACATACAAGCTTCTGTGAAAGGCACGAACACGAAGTTCTGCGTCTGTATTGTGATTCTTGTTCCGTACCAATATGCAGGGAGTGCACTATGAATGATCATGTTGGCCATAATTTCATCTACCTCCAAGATGCTATTGAGAATTCTAAAACCATAACCTTGAAATTATTAACTGATGCAAAGGCAGGGATTAAGGCTTTAGAAGATGGTATTCAAATAACTCAGGGCATGGCAGAGAAAGTAGAAGTTAGAACACAGACAGTGGTGAATGAAGTGAGGGCAGTGATGCGAAAACACTTGACAGCCTTGGAAGAAAGAGAAAAGGAACTTCTGCGAAGAGTTGAGAAAATACGGCAGGTGAAGGGAAAATCTCTCCATATACAACTTGATGACTTGAAGCAAGGTCTAAGCTCTCTTCTTCAGTCAGTCAATGAAGTTGAGACTGTTCTTAATACGGGTAATGATCTAGATGTTTTGAAAATTAAAGATCGTCTTGTGTGTGAAATTCAGAACTTGCGCAAACTGCGTGGTCATTTGCAACCACATGAAGATGATGATATTCTCTTTACGCCGCCAGATACAGCACTTCAGAACGCTATCAGCAAAATGGGCTTCATCAGCAGCAATGCTTATGCCCCTAACTCTGTAGCAACTGGAGATGGTCTGAAAAGAGCACTAAAAGGAAAACTAGCTATGTTTGTTATTCAGGCTAAAGATCACCATGGGGAACTGAGAATGGTCGGTGGCGACTCTTTAGAGTGCATCATCCAAAATCCTGAAGGGGCCCTGTACAGAACTGATGTTGTAGACCGTCAGAATGGAATTTACACTGTGACATATCATCCCCAGATGGAAGGCAAGCACATAATATCAGTCATGATACATGGAAAACATATCCATGAGAGTCCATTCACAGTACATGTGCGCAATGGAAGAAACTACGCGACAATTGGACCAATGTTGATGCAGTTTGGTGCAGAAGGCGAAACTGATGGAAAATTGTGTCGTCCATGGGGTATCTGTTGTAACAAAGATGGATTTATTATCATAGCTGACCGTAGTAACAATAGAATCCAAGTGTTCAATCCAGATGGAAGTTTTCATCACAAATTTGGGTCCCCAGGAACAAGAAATGGTCAGTTTGATCGTCCAGCAGGAATCACAACAGACAGTCAAGGACGTATTATAGTTGCAGACAAAGATAATCACCGCATTCAGCTTTTTACTCTGGATGGAACATTTATTCTTAGGTTTGGAGAGAAGGGAAATAAAAATGGCCAGTTTAACTATCCTTGGGATGTAGCAGTCAATCAAGAGGGAAAGATCCTTGTGTCTGACACCAGAAACCACAGAGTGCAACTGTTTGCCCATGATGGCCAGTTTGTAAGTAAGTACGGATTTGAAGGTTCACTTTGGAAGCATTTCGACTCGCCCAGAGGTGTGTGTTTCACCAATGAAGGACATATGGTGGTGACAGATTTCAACAATCACAGATTGTTGGTCATTCACCCAGACTTTCAGACAGCGAGGTTTCTTGGAACAGAGGGTTGTGCAAATGGTCAGTTTCAGCGCCCACAGGGGGTAGTAGTGGACCAAGAAGGTAATATCATTGTTGCAGATTCACGTAATCATCGAATTCAGATATTCCAACCCAATGGTAACTTCTTGTGCAAGTTTGGAAATCCTGGCTCTGGGCCTGGGCAGTTTGATCGCCCATCAGGAATTTGTGTATCACCTGATGGACTTATTTTGGTAGTTGATTTTGGTAATAACCGTGTGCAAGTGTTTTAGGTATAAATGATGCTTATTCGGCCCTGAAAGGGCTTGCTTTTAGCCTCTATGCTCAGGTTTTCACTGTGTCCAATCATTTGCTCTATTTACCACATGTAGTCTCTAGTCAATTTTTCATATTTTGTTTTACAAAAATTTAGTACAAGTAACTTAACAACACAGAACCTGGTCACTTTTTTTAAGGCTTAAAAAGTCATGTGATCTAGTTCAACTGGAAATTTGTACTGTTAGGGCAATTGAAGCAAATAGGTGTTTACCCTTTTTTTTCCAGTGTATGCTAAGAGAGCTCATGCATTTTCTGTACTCTCATGTACTTCAGAAGGTATTTCACATCTTTTTGAAATATTGTTTACTGTTATTGAACTGTATAAATTAACAGAAATTTGCATGACATTTTTCATTGTGGATCAAATTAAACTGTTATAATTTTTCATTTAGAGTCAATGAAAACCTGTTAACACTTAAAAAGACTTTGCCTTATGAAACTAGTTTTAGGTTTTGACCACTGCATTCAAGTTTCCATCTACAGAATTCTTTTCGTTTGAAAAATCAGAAAGAAATTGACATGTATATGAGATTGATACTCAGTCAAACCTATCTGTACACATGTTCACCTTTCAAAATTGGTTTTGAACAAAAACCATGCACTGAATATCATTATTATTAATATTATTATTATTTTATCAAGATTGTTTTATGTGCACTATTCAACACAATCATAAAATGCATGTATATGTTGTTCTCTTCCAAATTTATGTTTCACAGAAGATTACTGTATCCTGCTCACTTAATCCATCCTATAAATTAAATCATCATTGACTTAAAATAATCACTGATCTTAGTTTGTTTTGTGCACCATGACAAAACACTAAATTCATTACTGATTGATGGCTTACATATGACTGTAAAACAGAGGACTAACTCTATGGTCAGACAACTTGTATAAAATAGGCTTAGAAACAGCTGTTTACACTTCAAAAACAATATCTGGATTAGCCACTTGCTCAACTCATGGAGATCAAAAGATCATGTGAGAGGCCTATGATGACTATGGAATCAATTCTTTGTGACACATGAACCGAAACTTCACCTGCCTTTACAGACAAGTTTCAAATATTGACTGACCCCTGACCTTAATGAAAAGGGATGTACATGTATCATCTCTCTTCTCAAAGATTAACTTTTTAGATCAGAGATAACTTTTATTCACAGGCAAATAGATGAAAATATCGAACTATACAGTACCTCACACAGTATCTCAAAAAGCATCTTCCATTTCTGCTGCAATAACATGACAACTTTTTCCCACCATCTAGCAAATGAATTGCTTCCACCCTCTACCATAATGATAAAAACTGCCTTGCTTTAAAATTTGACATATTGACAATCTTGAGTTAGATTGACAATGTGACTTGAGTAGTACGTTGAGTACAGGCAAGAAAAGCAATGTTTTTGCACATCGATTGACATGATATTTCTTTTATCTAAACAAAGTCTTCCTCATAAAGCAAAAATTTAGTTTGCATAGACTGAGTGCTCACTGTGGGTATGCTCCAGTGACCACTTAAAGCAACAAGAATTACTATTATTTGGTAAGGAAACGCCTGTCCACTGACTGCGGAAAGAAGGTGACCATTATATACATGTCATTTATATAGAAAATTGGGGGGAATTATAATGCCCATTGCGGCTAGGTGACTGCTATATAAAGGTGACCATTCTGACAGGTTTGTGCTAATCTGTATTTTTCCAAACAAGGTTATTACAAGCAAAAGTGTTTTTTTTGTGTACAGTTTTATATATATCACAGTATCACTACCTCGATGTTTCACTGGCCATTTATGTTGCTGGCTCTACCTCATTTTCCTATGCCTTTAGAATAGAAGAAATTAACATTGCAATACGTCGTAATTGCATTATCTTGAAGTCAAGGAAATACAGATTAGGGTATTTTCTTGAGTGAAGTAATTACAGAATATTAACTTGATATATTTTTTTAAGAAAAGATGTGCAACTATTTCACATCATTAACAAGGAGACACCTTTAACATGGTAGATTCTGCAGAAGGTCCATGTAAATGGAAGTGATGTACATTCAATTTTTGTGTTTAACCAAGTGTGTGATTGGACATGGTGAATTCTTTGCATGCTATTCTCAGGTTCTTGTGTTATTTAATTTGTTCTGCCAAAGGCATCTTGTTCACAGCTCAGGGAAATTAATGTAGTATCAATCCGACAGGAAAAGGTATATATTATATTGTGTATTAAATGTGACTTGTGTTGCAAGTCTTTATAACACAATAGATGTGAGGATATTTTTATTACTTATTAGCTTTTATTGTCGCCATAGCTACTATATTGTATGAGCATATTTCATTGAAATAGTATCCTATCATTTTCCTTTTTCAATTTTTTTCTTTAGCTGAAAGTCTTGAAATTGTGCAACTGCATCTATGGCTTATTCTCTGACATTGCTTATGCATTTTCCATTTTACCTTTCGTTTCACAATGAGTTTGTGTTCCAGATTATTACAGAAAATTGCAATTTACTACAAACAAGCAATGCCTGATGTAATATCACAACACTTGCACACTGGCAAGCAACTGGTTGTTGTTTCCCATGGTTTACAAACACTATAGCTTGTTTGAAAATGTACCAGTGACTAACTCTTTTGTGTAAAAGGATATTTGTAACTCGCATTCCTGTATTTAGAATGGTGGAAAATGATGGTAATTAAAAGCAAAAGCGTATACTTCTAAATTTAATCATTCAACATAAAAAATAGAAAAGTGAGTCCATTTAAAAATAATGAATTAGTTATATTGTTTAAAACAGACAATATCGAGCCAACACTTAGCGAACAGAGCTTGGTCAGCAGCCAGGGTCTCAGTACTTTGATTGCATAATATATTGCTTGTTCTCAGTAAATCAATGTTCACAGTACTACTTCATTAAAAAATTAGCAGCAGGTGCAGAGATTTCATTTATCTAAATATTGGCCTAGTACATTATGAGTTTTCTCTGATAAAATTAAGAACTGTATACATCACTCAAGTTTAACGCTTGCATACTTCCAGAATCTGAGTTAATTGTGGAAAATGCAAGTGGAAATTTCAAGCTCTTGCATCTTTTTGCTAGTGCTAAATTATTCAGTGGTATACAGCAAAATCATTTGTAAAACTCCTTCAAGTAAGTAAATTCAGCAAAACAGACATGCATAATTCCAATAAAATAGAACATAGTTTGCCTGGGCATTTCATCCACTACTGTGAGATAAGCTGTTTAGCCTAATACTGTGGCCATGCATATACCTACTGATAATACATAGTGGACTAGGGAACAATCATTATATTTTCAAGGGGAAATAGAATATCTCATCATGTCCAACCATTTAATTCACAAAGTTTGAAACATTTATCCAATATTATCTTCAGTTAAATAAAATTCTGTTACTGTCTCTTCTGATGACTTGCTCTGCTGTAAAATCTATTTCTGTCTCTTCTGATGACTTGCTCTGCTGTAAAATCTGTTTCTGTCTCTTCTGATGACTTGCTCTGCTGTAAACTCTGTTACTGTCTCTTCTGATGACTTGTTCTGCTGTAAAATCTGTTTCTGTCTCTTCTGACATTTGTGTCACATATTATCTTCATTATTCTCAAAAGAAGGAAATGGTTGTTCCTAATATATTCTCATTCATTCAGGTAAGGCTAGTTGTTTGTAAACCTCTCATAGCCCCAAAATTGAAACTTAGACGTGTGATTTTTATTTATTCAGTGCTTCACCAGAATGATGTTAGAGCACAACAAAAGAAAGTTTCAGAAAAATTTGACCATACTAATTTTGAAAATGCATCAGTTTGGTTTTACAAAGATTTAGCAGTTGTGATTAATAGTTGTGGTAAAACAAGAATCCAATATTTTATTTTGTTGGGGAACAACTAAATTTGTAACTATCCATTCGAGCAATTGGTAGGGGTTTCAGTAGAAGTCGATAGCCTGTGATTTTTTTGCTGTATAATTATGAGTGACTTGATGCCTACAATTTTGTAGAATTGTGAAAAAGTTTATTTTAAAAGTGTTATAATACATTGCTATATTCCATTACAGGCAGTGCATCTAATTAAGATTAGCATCTTCTTTATTCGATACAGATCAGCCCCCTTGAAGATGCTTGCTTATTTCCAATTTGACAGTACTGAAAGTATTTGCCTGAAACATTCAATCTACATCAAACAGAATCATAAATGTTGAGTCTCTTGTCTTTCTCACCCAGTCGATCATGATCAGGTGTGGTGATCACATGCTTACAATGAAGCAAGGAAGGCACATGCTTGATATGTGGTGAAATAAAAAATAAAAAGTAGTTTGTAACAAATTATCACAGAATTTGAGTTCGATAAATTATGTACTATGGAGGAGACAGTTGTAAACAAGAAAAAACATTCGGATGTAGTTTACAATTGAAACTAATAAAAATGTGTCGTGGTTCCTTATTATTCGAAACCGCCTGATTTACAGTATAGATTAATAAAAGTAACTGGTAGAAGAAAAACAACAGAAAATTGTCAGTAAAAATAGGATTTTGCAAGTTTTTATTTTCTTCATTTGCCAGAAAAATGCAAGAAGTAAAACAAGTTAAATTCGACCCATGCATATATCCCATACTGAATAATTAGGTTTTGTTATGCTTTAAAATAATCTGGGTGAAACTGGAAGAAAAAGAAAGTAATTTTTTGTGGCTGCACATTCTAAATTAACCAGCTTCATTTTACACTAATCAATATCATTCAGTTCTAATTATTTTTGTGCTGATGTACATGTGAGGAACAACTGTCATTGTTATAGCAAGCTGCATTTACATGTATATAAATCTTGCACTATAAAATTTTACATTTTTATGGCATTAATATATATGTTGGATCTCTACCTGCTGGTACAAACATCCATGTCAGGGAACCTGAAAACATTTTTTTATAATCTTATTGCATTGTGGTAGAGGAATATAACACTACTCTTGTCTGTCCATCCATCTCAGCTTGGTTAAATTTTGTGTTAGGTTATTTCAGGCAATATGGTTGGGTATCCATGTTCCATGAACACGTTTCTGGTTTGTTTAAATCTGACAGTGGTATTTACCAAGCCTGTCAAATGTAGCAATTACATGCATTTAATACAGAGTTTCCCTGCAGTATATTGTTTGCATTCTTCATGTTATGACAATTTGTATAGTTTTCTGGCTTGAACCAAAAGAACAAAACAAGCAAACTTGGTTGAAACTGCACATTTTCCTTTTTAATGGTAGCCAATCCCACCCAGACATAGTTAACCAAATATTGAACATGGGCTGGGAAGGTCAGAGAAAACTAGGATTATTATAAAGGATTGCTTTTAAATACAGATCTTACATTAAAGGTCAGTTAAGGAGTTTTCTAGTGAAAGTTGTTTTAATAATCCAGTGCCTAAAATGTTAAAATTGGTTGTTCTTACAACAATACCTAGCCTAATTAGTGAGTTGTCCCATGTGAAAATGCATTACCTCCCCTAGACAAATAGGCAGAAGTGATGTAATAGGTGAACAAGGGGCCAACTCACTATGATAGAGACACATGTTAGACAGGTAGAAAACCACAATGGAGTATGAAATAGTGATCTCCAGAAAATTGACACAGGCAGCCCTAAAGCCATACTTATATGAGTCTATGGGGCAGATCAGTGCAGTGTACATGTATCTTTAAAAAAAGTAGTTTGCTGATTTAGATGCAAACATAGAACATAGTACCAGAAATCAGAAAGAAACACGATCAAACATAATCCATACCATTATAATTACAATGGTATTATGGACAACTAAATTATGGTGACTTCTCAGTTCGTAAAAGTTAAATATCTACCATCAGTGGTGTGAATAGAATCCATCATCTGAAGTGAAAAGGTCTTACAAACACTCTGCAGCTGTCTATGTTTTAACTGTTCAATTCATACTTTCCTGCGCCTTTCATCCTCTGGAAATTTGAAGAAAAAAAACCCACAACACCTTTATTGGTTCCTGAGCACAAATTGCATCCATATGCAGTGTATACAACCATTGTTTTTCATCATTTTAGTACCATTCAACATGTGCCTTCTAAGTATGCATTCCACCGCATGTTTAATTGTAACTTCACTCCTAAGGGAGGTAATACAAGTAGCATTTCTGGGTAAAGGCAATGTAAGCATACTTTATCCCAGGATTATGGGAAGTAGGCAGTGGTAAATCGTGCAGAGGTGCGAGAAAATATGTATCTGTGAACTGCTTTTTTAGCTGATGACATTGTAAGGTGTCAGTTCACTTATGCAAGCAAAAACATTTCAAAATCCACACTACAGTGACTGAAAGTAACACAAGAAATCATTCCAGCAAAAAAATGGGTGTCATTGACCTTTCAGTTTCATATAACAGTTGGTAAAATTGGTCATCCAGCATAAGCAGCACATCAAAATAATTGTAATCTAAAAAGCAGGTCTCAGAGACCTAGTTCCACTGTACACTTTGGCAGTACTTACAATGGAACCAAACATAAGTATTTTGTATTATAAACCTTATCCGTGTGTGGAAATAGCCAATATCATTGAGCATTAAAACTAGGTCACACTGATCTAGTTTTGGATTCAGATCAAAATAAAAGAAAATATTAGATAAGAAAAAAAATATAAATCTTATTTTAATTTAATATAATTAAAATATATAATATATTTTTTTAAGAAATAAAGAAACTATAACATAATTCTTTCCATCTCATTCCAGTCCTTCAGTCATTCAGTTTGGAGTAGCTTCCCCTTTGGAGCCTCTGCACAGAATCCACAAATCCATCTGGCCATCTTGGCTCTGGGCCAAAGTTATGTAATGCTTTGGTGTATGTACATATACTGGTCAGGGCTAATCAAAACTGTCTGAAATTGATGGAGGGATGTTCCAACTGGGACAGCTGATGTTCATTACACTGCTGTACAATGTTCAACAGATCAAAACCCCTCCCCTAGACACTGTATACACCTACATTTACTGTAGTATATCTCAGTGGAACTGCTAGCAACACCTTATTTTGTTAATGATAAATCCATATTAGAAACTTGCTCAGGACTATGTCTATTTCTGTACACTTGGCTGCTTGCAAAATTCATCCTTGTTTACTTTTATTAATCAATTAATGGGGGAGCTAAGCAAGTTACTTTGCTCCTGAATTCCATAGGGTGGTGTACGGTCTTTTCAAGAGCAGAAAATGTACAGGGTAAATTCCATACTCCATTTTGAAGTAAAGGGAAGAATTTTCTGAATATAGGAGGGATTTAATGAAGAAATAAATGAATGACTTGGAAGTATAATATTAAATTTTCACAGATTCTGTTGATTTTGTGGCTTTTGTTTAAAAAAAAAATTGTGCAAGATTCCTGAAATTGTACACCTTAGAATAGACCCTGGTAGTGTCATAAGTTAAAGTGCTCCAACAAATCACAATCATTCATTTTGGTATGTATCTAAATTTCAGAGATTACTTCCATACCAAGAAAATTATTTTACCACAATAACAGGCTACTGGGAAAAAAAATATGGTTGTATAAACCTCAGTGACTAATATAGACAAGGTTTGTCTGTGACTAATATAGACAAGGTTTGTCAATGTGAATCAAGTCAATACTATCATATATCTAAACAAATAAATAAAAGGTTAATTCAGTTTTTGTTTGTTCTGTCATACACTTGGAAAGTTTGAACTTATTTCATGTAATTCTTTTTTAGAATAATTATTGGTATTTTTATAACCATGAATTCAGTCTAGTTTTCAGCATTATCTGTTGTTGTTAACCAGGCCAATAATTTAATATAAATTTCTTTGCAGCCAGAAGGACTAGTAGATTGAGAAATTTACTTGTCCTGTTGAATCTTCACTAGTCCTTCCCACAAAACAATGGTAGACATATATTGAGATTAATTAGCCATGTGACTATTGAAATTATGAAAACTACAACTCCAACATAAAATTTAGTAGCCTGGACAAACAGGCAACCATTAATATCTAGCCCTTTTAACTAATGGTGCTAAAATTTACTAATCTGAATTCTTATTACTAAGGCTTCAACATTTACCAAAATTTCTAGCCGTGTGCATGGTATACAATAATTGATTCAATGCCATTTGATCAAAACAATTTAAAACTCAACCTTTGTCCCAGCCTGCACATAGGTTTACAGCTGATGGATATTTCTCTGTCAGCTATTAGGACCATGCATACAGTACCTCACTCAGCATGTTCTTTTTCCATTTGCTATATGTCTTTTACCTTTTATTATGACAGGATTCAATTATAAAACATGTCTTTGTTTAATATATCTGACAATTTAGGTAAAAAATCCTTGGGATCATCATTGTACTGCTGCATGTATGTCTATGATAAATCGATAATGCAACCAGACATACTGCCTGGATATGCGCATAGGATGCTTTCATTGTATCTACAATGACCATATGGGCACACTCGATTGAATGATCCTGAATTATCTTCCAAAAACTCGGTATTAATTTCCAATCAAAAACTGGGCACGCTCCATCTAATTATGTTTTAGAGCAATTAGAAACAGAAAATCTAAATTCCGGGTTGCAATATCATGAGATATGACAAAAAGTGCCAATTTTCTTATAAATACAAAACAAGCAACATACCCGGTAGGTACTTTTTTTCTTTTCTGTATTCTTATGTTTGTAAAAATTATGAGAAACAATTATTGGCAGAAGATGCCATAATACACTGTAGTCTCAATTCCACTTGCACTGCCTTGATCACGGGAACTGTCGGAACTAAATTTAGTGCTGTTTGATTGGTAACTCTCTAGTTCTGCATATTTCAGATCGTCGGTTGAGTGTGCCAATCGAAACAGCAGTGGTTTAAAAACTTGAAACATTGTTTCTTTAAAATATAATGTTGCTCGTCAAAGGTTATGTGAACAAACATGTTTTCAAAGGTAAAAATGTATAATTTAAAGAATTTATTAACATCAAAATCAATAAACTAGTCTTCTGTATAATATGTGGTACAAACCAATTCTCATCAGCTTCGACTTTTTCCAAGCAGTGCCACATTTGATATGAAAATCATCTGTACTTAATTAACAGAGGAATCTTACTAAACAGTCATCATAAGCAGATATGTGGAAATATATCCTTCAATTGGAATAAAATTGTGATCTTCTAACATAAAACATTTGAATATGAAAACTATACAAGATTATGAAAATATACTATTGATTTCTGTTTCTAAAATACATAGACCTTGTCATGATTGCAATTAGAATTCTTTGTAAATGCAGTAATGTAAAACTCAAATGCAAAGCAGTTTTGAAAAAGAAAGAAATTGAATTATTTTTTAAAATATTATTGATGACATAAAAGATCAACTGTACTCTGAATATCGATAGGAAAACTTGAGTTCTAATTAAAGGTAAAATTACAAAAATAAAAGCAGTGTTTGGTCTTTCACAAATTATAGTAGAGTAGGATTAAAGTTAATCCAAATGAAATTAACTGGTTTTTCCTGTGATGCTATCTAATCCAACGATAACTAGTGAATAAAGAATCCCCATGTTTTGCAAAATAAAAGAATTAATCATGCAATCCAGTGTAGTTTTATGACACAAAACAATAGTAAAATAAACGTATAAATATCAGGAACGTTGGATATAGTCTGGTCAAATAAGTATTCATTGCTTAATTTTACAAAAGAGTGAAAAGTATTTGTTTGCAGCTGACATCAGATTTGCTTTCATTGGACCTTAACAATTTTTGGAATTTTATTCGCCCAAGGACATGTGAATTTTGTATTTTTACTTGTCCATTTAAATTTTTTCTTACCTGCCTAAATATGTTACATGTAATACACGGCTCAAAATTAGCTGTGGTCTGATTGCCGGAGGCTAGTAAATTTCCTGTCTGACTGGTAGTTTTCATAATCTCAGTAGTTTGATGGCTGGTAAAGTTTCAGTTGTTTCCCATCAGCTTTTTGTGGGAAGGACTAGTGAAGATTCAGCAGGACTAGTAAATTTCTCAATTTACTAGTCCATCTGGCTACAAAGAAATTTATGTTCAAGTTTAGGCCAATAGTATCAGATTTCTTCTTTCCCAGATGGATTATCTCATCTGATGTATGCTTGCCCATTTAAAATTAACTTGCCTAAGGCAATTTTTGAGACCAGATTCTTGTTTAGGCAAACAAATTGGCAGATCCAGAACCAGAATTTGTCTCCGGATTTAAGACTTGCTCTTGTTAGATCTAAAGCAGACTGGTCCAAGTGACACATAGACAGACAAACCTTTGCAAAAAGTAGGGAGATTTCGAGAAGAAAAGGGTCCTGGAGGTAAAAATCATGATTCCAATAAAAAAAAATTTTTTCATACATCTGCTTATGTGCGAGCAAAATAGCCAATCAAAAAACAATTTCTTTGTTTATCTGAGCATCTGACTATACAAAAGTAATAAGGAAATTATACTGGGTACAATGAGTTAAAACGCACTTATCCTCAAAATACCCAGATGCAAATAGAGTCCAATTTGTAAACTTCTTTGTAAGTTCTTGAGTCATCTTGGGTTTATTAATTTCAGTTAATTACCACTTGATGGAAGGTTGCCAAATTTATACTTGTTTACATGTGTATTGTGAGCTTATAATTTATGTTGTCATAATCAGGTGACCACAGCAAAGTTCACCATACATGTACCAACTGTGTATTTATTTAGTAGAGTCCATTAAGTAAGGAAAGACTGGGGGGATAGGGATGGTAGTTGCAACTCTTTAAATTTCAAGTTTATCAACTTGGCACTTGCCTCCATAAGCACTTTCAGTTTGTATCCCACAATACTTACTGACCTTCAAAGTGTGTTTTCAGAGGAAATTGGTTTAGTCAAACTTGGTTCATATACCCCTGTTCATGTGTATGTCATAGCATGTGACTACTTAACACAGGTGTGTTTATACCTGATGCCCTTTGGAAGTTTATCTATTTTACAGGTATTTACTAATTGATACAATCAGATACCTTCATAAAAACAAGAAGATTTTAGTTGTATAATATGTGGAATATTCAAACATTTTAACCATTAAATGGTAGATTGAAACCTGTCTTAGTCAATGCCTTCATGCACAATCTATTTCGCCTACATGTAGGTTTAAATTTTCAGAGACACAAATGGTGTCACCGTATGTCATTTTTATGGGGACATTGTAAAATCAAGGGGAACCCTTTGTTAATCAATAGTATGTTTACTGAACTTTATTACATAAACCAGACTATAATATTGACAGTCTGGTTTTCTTATTTTAGAGTATGGTGTGTTTGGCAGGGAGAACAAGTGCAACCAGTCTGACACCTTAAACAAATAATGAGCAATGACTGACAAGGACCTACATCATTAGTTTTGAACCGTAAATGATTAGGTGCCAGGATTTTACAGGGCACCTATGGGTGCATGATACAGTGTTTTCCTAATGCAGGATTCATACAATCCTGCACTTGAGGCACAACACTATACAAGACACATGCTCTTAAAGGACAAGATTTGTGAACTCTATATTACTTTTATAAATAACTTATACATAAAGGACACCATTTGCAACTTTAAGGTAAATCCTGCAGATCATACCTCAAATGTATGTCGATAGCTGCCATTCTGACTACTTCGGTTATATACGAAACAAGGATTAACTGAAAAGTTACGAATGATCCAATTATTATTTTCATTCATAACCTCTCAGTCAGTCCTACAGTCAATACAGTCCAGTTCTAAAAAATCTGATTGGCCGACACCCAGGGCCCATCTAATTTAAGATCAGGGGCCCCTCCTGTATTCTAAGTAAAGTGCCCATTGGGCTTGTCAAAAAAAATCTAATTTGCCTGAGAAAACTTCGATCATGCTGATGAAATGTGGAATTTTATTTTGGAGTTGCTGAAAACTAGTAAATTATTAATATTTATACCCTTATAGGCCCCTTACCCTTTTGAAGATCATCTATTTACCATACTTATATCGAAAGCAGTAAACTTTGTGTACAATGAATGGGAAAGAGATTGCCTGGGTTACCAATAATTAGAGCTCACTTGGTTTTAATATACATGTGGTCACGGGGGCTCGTATCTTGGCTTGCAATCTACCTATAAATGATATATGTACTGTATACTGTACTTATATGAATTATAGATAAATTGTAAGCAATGATACAAACCCCTGTACATGTGATTCTACCGGTGGTAGGACAAAAATACTGTTTTTAAAGCCGTCTACTGCACATACCATTTTATAGTTGAAATCTACCACTTTTGACAATTTTCAGATTTAAATATACAAACAAATTTTAACAAGAAGGAAAAAGAATCCATTATATTTATGTGTTCGATCAACACATTACAGAAACCAGCCAGAACCAATCTGCTGGGGACCGGAACTGTTCAGGCAGTCGTTGCAACCGGTGTAATGATGGGTGGCTTTGTAATCAGACTTTGAAAGGTTAACATATGTACGCAACAAGCTGTTAATTGATTACCTTGTTGTTGTAATCTGGAGAGTTTAGGCCAAATGCAGCAAAGTTTTTTTTAGTGTTATAAGTTATAAAGGGATCAAAGGTGGTCCATAATGGCTTTTGAGTCTTTCATTAAAAATCGGCTGTCCTTTAGTAGAGGTAAGATATTTTGGCAGAAACACTTGATTAAGTAATTCGATTCTGATCACATGGAATTTAAATCGGGGGCTTGTGGAATTTGAGTTGGGGCTTGTGATTTTTTTAGTCACCAGCCCTGGGCCAGTATCTGAAAAAAATATTCTTCGAGCACTGCGATCATAGAAATAGCTGAGTTGGTACGAATAGATTGGATTTCTTTTTATGCAGAGAAATTTCTGGTGAATAAAACATTATTTTTCTTTAAATTACTTCGCCAATATTCATCAGAGGCATATTTTTATCTCGCAGGATAGCCAAGGTAGTTCCAAATGAAAGGACACCAGTCCATAAAGGAGTTTTGTGGTCCTTTTGAGTGTCAGGTTTCAGAATGGTTACAAATTGTGCCAGCAGGATGATCCGTAAGAATATAAGGGATGTACCATCTATACTCGTGTATAAGCTGGTCCAAATTCAAACAACATAGATCCCGATCTTCCGTCGCATAATGCGCCGGTAGATAAGGGTCTGTGTTGTTTGTTCTACTGATTAGTCCTTATAAACTGCATAGACCCAGAATTGTCAGTGCATTATGTGACGGCAGATCTGGGTCTATGCAGTTTGCAGTTGGTATAAGCTTATATGCAAGTATAGACAGTAATTTCAGTCTTATCAGTAATGTAACAATTTTAATCTTAAAACTACTCGGTTTTACTCCTTAAACCTCAGGCAAATCAATAATCATGGAATAAGGTCAGTTAGATGCTTATGTGTGTGATTAGACGTTCAAGTGAGTATTATATATATATATATCTGTGACTATTACAAAATAAATTTTTTTATACAAAGCATACAGATTGTATGTATGTATGTATGTATTTATGTATGTATTTATAGGGGTTTAATGGCATGTCAGCACAATCCTGGCTGTATAGTGCCAATTTAAAGTTATAAAAATATAAAAGTTAAAATTGAAGAAAAAAACCTTGAAATATGAATGTTTGTTGGTAAAGCCCACCTCCACCCAATTTGGTGAGGCGTACAAAATAATGTGATGTTTCCATGTTTTATATATATATATATATATATATATATATATATATATATATATATATATATATATATACACACACACACACACATTCACATAGTGTACAAAGAAAGCTTGCAAAGCTGTGACTTCATTATTGCCAGTCTACCTCGTTCTGCTACAAATACATTGGATTAAGAGGGCAAATTCAGCCTCCTTTTCAACCTGTGCAAACCTATCATTTACATGTTCATTCATGTTTAAAAACAAAGATAAATCGGGGATTTTCTAGAGCCATTTAAGAGGCAGAATACAGATACCATTCACAAACCTAAAAGTATGTGAACTTTTCCCTATTTTGACCTGAAAATTCACAGTTCATACAAGAAGAAGATTCCCTAAAAATACCAGTTGCACTGATTTTGAAATGTTTATAAACTTATTCAAAGATTAAGAGCAGGCAAATTATATTCTTCAACCACAATAAAAACATAGGGGAAACAATCTTTTATTTAAGAAAATGTCCAATTAGGTTTAATTACAACATGCAATTTTTCCCAGTACCATGAACCTTAGACCCCATTTCAGAAGAGGAGAGTCCCTGTTAAAGTCAGTATGTTGACTACTAAAGTATTTCTTTAGAAATTATAGCATGCATTTAATTTCAAATTGAGAAGAGTTAACCATATGGTGCAATTTGCAATTTTTCCAGTAACAGCTGTTCAGGTACCAACAACTAATGAGCTGTAATACTATGTGTCAAGAAGTATACAAGCTGTACCTGGTGTGTAAATTCATTGGTACTGTATGAACTAGAAAAATCATGCAAGCTTAACAGTATGGATGCTTGGGGACTCTTTTTTGTGATAGATAAATGACAGGATAATTAATGCACAAAAATGTATTTTCTTTTGATATAAAAGCTGCTGTTATTATCAGTGTAATTGTTGATGTGAAATGAATGCAAAATCTGCCCTGTTGTTCAATATTCTTTGCTTATTTCTTGTTAAGTGTTTTTGCTACATGTATATATGTAAATTATCATTTGTTCATTACCATGTATTACAACTTTTTATGTTGCTGTTGCATATTGCAGTTTTGCATGCATTAAAAGTGCATTTTTTGTTATGGTCAGATGACATAGAAAGTAATGAATGCAGTTTAATTACCATTAGTATTTTAATTGTTATTCAAACCAGGGTCCCTGCCAAGTCCTGAAAATACATGTAAGTGTAGTACCACATTTACCATTAAACACTGTGCGTCCAGCTGTAAACAACTTGGACTAAAATCTGCCATTATATAATGCATTGGTAGATCAGAGCCTGCACTGTTCATCTTACTTATGATTCAAAGCAAATAGCACATGCACCAGCAGATCTTCATGTACACAGTTTATAGTTTTGTGTCTATTTTTCCTCCAGTAAATGTGGTAAAGGGATGGTGTTATGTTAAAACACGGCTTGTTTTTAGTGTAGTCTTAAGAGTCGGTTCTTTTTTCTTCTCTGCTTAATGACATCATTAGTAGGAAATAATTGTTTCAGAAATCTGTAATCTGGAAATGTTTCATGAGATCAGCATGGTCTATTCTAGAGCTGAAAATTATGGGGGGAAGTGTCCCTTCCATTTGTTAAAAAGGGAGCATTTTTTAATATTGAAGGGATTTAATGAAGAAATAAAAGGAGTTGAAAATATGCAAATTTTTCATGCATTGTGTCAATTTTTCTGGGCAACTTTTTCGAAATAAGCACATCGCGCAATCATGTATCGTAGAATAGACCCTTGATCACTCACTAGAAAAGCTAGTGGATATAATATAAATGAAACCTCAATAAAAGCATGAGATATGCTATAAATTGTTTTAATTGAAGGGCGATACTGTGTGAGTTGATGCTCCACCAATACTGTACAAGTTGATGGTCCACCAATAATGTATGCAGGGCGATCGTAAAGGGGCTAGTGAAACAGGTGATTGCCCGGGGTGCCAAGCATGGGGAGCACCATTTCACTGTATTTTATTCACAAGTGGGGGGTGCCAAAGGCGACACTTGCCCGGGGCGCTGTTTCTTCCAGCACAAACTTGCGACAGCCCTGACTGTATGTATTGATTGTCTGCCACTACTCACTACTGTACGAGTTGATGGTCCATCAGTTTACTTTATTATCTCATGGATATAATTTTAAATTAAATTTTACTCAAACTAATCCACCTGATTGTAGATCTATTTTATGAAAAATGTTGATCTGCTATGGTTTGGAAACATTTTCCAGTTAATCATGCAAGCTTTAAATTCCATGCTTTATGACTAGATTAAGCTCTTATCACCTTTTATATTTTATTAATGAGTTCTTAGAGGTATTTTGATTATTTCAGAAAGAATAATATAATATGGATAACCACCTATCCTATAATACGACAGGTGTTGTTGTCAAATATCAACCTTTATTTGCCCAGGCTATCTCCTATTGCCTCTCCTGCCACAACCATATTGACTTCATACCTGCTTTGCCTTGTTTGTTGTATATTCCTATGTATAGTATAAACATTTTTCAGTAACATTTGATTTTATATTGTAAGATTTTATATGATTTCTCCATCATATTGCTCTTGGTGTGAGCTATAAATAATTATTTAACAGATTGGGCCAGTGAACTTCTGCATTAGCCATAGGCTGGGAAATTTGCCCTCTCTTGGGACTTTGCAATCTACATCAGACTGGAGCCAGTTATGAAATACTCAAGATTTGCTTTTATTTGCTTTGATTAAACATGGTGTCCATTTCACAAGAGAAGCCTAGCAACCATTACTTAGCTAAATGGCCCATGCTCTGAAAAGACTAGCCTGGTTTTGTGTTGGTCATGTACAGGCAAAACTGCCCCAGGGAATGGCCATAAACTGAAGCAATTTCTAAGATCCAGATGTGTCAGTTAGTCACAGTTCAGGGTGACCATACACAAAGATTAAGTACATCCAGGTTTTAAAAAAAAAAAAAGTAAGCTGATGGTATGGCCCTGTATCCATCATTTATTGTCTGTCTGTCTGTTTGCAGGATCTTAAAATTCCTTACATCCAAAGTCCAGGGCCCATGTGGTCTTTTTGGACTGGTTTTTGTTGTTGTTGTTGGTTGTTTACCCAATAAACATTAAATAAAGAAATGAGCTGACAGATCAGAGTTTATACTGCATGCAACTAAAACAATAGATCTATATCTAACATCTCATAATGGGCTAAGAGATCAGAGCCTGTACTATTGGCTTGAAGTCACTAGTAGAGTGAACAGAGGATATCCTGATCTCATGGTGTTCCTGTGTACTATGTGTTATCGTATCATGGTCAATACTATTCACACTTGTGCATACGCTATACATGAGCTGTTATGGTACATACAACATACTATTGATTATGTGCTATTTGCTTAACACCGTAGTTAATATCATTTTTAGTCGTCAGTTTTGTTAACAAATGAATTTAAATTGTCATGGATGATGATGCAGGAGTGTACATGTACTGATTAATGTAAGGGCAGTTTTTATTTGTATTTAAAGATTTTTAGACCACCTTGTCAACCATTCTGTTAAAGGTATACTAAGGGCTACTATATTTATATTGTTCAGTTGAAAAAAACAACAAATATAAGTTAAAATATCAATAATATCATGTAAGTTGTAGGGAAAATATGTAAGTGCTGTACATGTATTTAGCTTCAGATATGCATCTTTGTTTTCTTCATATTATCTTGATATGTTGTACCTAACCTATAAAAATTGAGTATATTAACTTGTGTTCCACTAAAACATCCAGAGACTTATGTATGTATGTATGTATGTATGTATGTATGTATGTATGTATGTATGTATGTATGGTGATATATATATATCTACATTACTAAACCAGAGCCAGTAATTTGAGTCATAAGGCCAGGTAGTATAGGTGTATGGTAAATTTGTTTATTGCATTTGAAGTAAAAAATATGTAATAATATGAAACACCTATATGATTCTGGTTGAGAAAAGATAAATTATAAATATGATGTAAAAATACAGTGAAGCTTTGTTATAATGTAACTTGCTGTTAAAAATATCTGGCCTTGTATTCTTTAAACTTTTTGAGAAGAAAATTGTACTCGAGCTCATAACCCTGAAATCAGATACTTAGAGTGCATCCGTGTCCTTGAAATTTGGCAATCTAGTAGAGGGACTCTAGTCCTTGAAATTTGGCAGTCTAATAGAGGGACTCTAGTCCTTGAAATTTGGCAATCTAGTAGAGGGACTCTAGTCCTTGAAATTTGGCAATCTAGTGGAGGGACTCTACTCCTTGAAATTTGGCATCTAGTAGAGGGACTCTAGTCCTTGAAATTTGGCAATCTAGTAGAGGAACTCTAGTCCTTGAAATTTGGCAATCTAGTAGAGGGACTCTAGTCCTTGAAATTTGGCAGTCTAGTAGAGGGACTCTAGTCCTTGAAATTTGGCAATGTAGAAGAGATACTTTAGTTAACAAATATCTGAAAGTTCTGTGATTTTGGCATTATTCTAATTCAAGTTATAGGCCGTCAAAGTTTTGGGACTTTGAGCTTGCGCCCGAGTTTCTTGCTAAATATTTTTAGAGAATGCAGGGCATAGATATAATGTACAGGCACTTTGACACACACAAGACCACCAAAATTTTGTGTAGGTGTAGAGGTCATAAATATAATGAAAGTTTTGCTGGAACATTACCATGTAGAAAATTTTAATATAATTAAGGCTTGGTTGTGACAGGACTCTCTAGAACATTTAAATATAATGAATGCTTTGCTATAGCATTACAGGACAGTTTTTCTTGACATAATGCACCATTGTTTTGTTATATCCTTAACGAAAGACATGAATGTGATGAAGTGAATGGTATGCTTACTTTGATTTTGAACAAAAGGAGCAGCTTTTTTTACTTCATTAACCTATATATTGGTGTTGCAATTTTTGAAGAAAATCCTGTATTGTAATAGTTAAGCATATTAGTGAAGTCTATGATACAGCCAGTACCACAAATTTAGAGACTAAACTTCATCATTGCAATAAGGATGAGCCTAGACCAAGTTTTTACCTCTCTCAAATGAGGAACACCTGACAATACCTGCATCAGATTTTCTCAATGAACAATGTTATGTTTTACTACAGATCTTTAATTCAAGCTGTTATGCACAGAAAAGTTTATTAACTTAAGTGTTTTAGAAAAGTGTTTTTCTAAAAACAGACTTTTACCTCTAGGAAGCTATTTTTCAAATTGGCATATAATTTGTAATGGACAAGGAATATGTTCTGATATATCTGTTGTTTTGTATTATTTTTACTGTAGCTATCACTGGTTTTGAATGTATGCATTGTTCCAATGCATTGATATGTAAATTTGTATGTATTTTCTCTACCTCATCACAATCATTGTAAATTACTTATTTTGTATACTGTTAGACCAAAGGTCATGACCTCAATCTGCTACAGAGCTTAATATGGGTATAAATAGCAATGTATACATTGGCTAGTTTGCTAGCATGCATTTTAAACATTGTACATATTGTGTGCTTTCTTGCTGTGCTGCTTTGCAGCCATGTTTGTCTGCTAAATTTACACGGGTATTCATGTATTATTACATATTGTAGCATTTCTGCACCATGTGCTTGCTGAAAGCATTTTGTAATACCTCAGAGTTGTATATCTTTGCCACCATTGTTAATCCGCTTGTTGACATTTATACTAGGTAGCTATGGGAAAACAATGTAAAACTTTGTTCTTTCTCATTCAATGTTTTATTCTTGACTGTTCAGTACATGTGTTTTTGTACTTAAACCATTTTTGTAAATAAATTGCAAACTGGATCGTTGAAAAAAAGGGTCTTGATTGTTCAGTGTCAGAATTGTTTTAAATGAGAAGAAAAAAATGAAACTTATTTTGGACTATAGTTGAAGAAAAAAATGAAATAAAGTTTGTCGGTTCTTATTTAGATTGATTTCATCATGTTTGATGGCACATAAACACATGAAAGGTTATATCATGCTGCTGTAGTTGGAGTAAAGTGCAATGCTAAGAAACACACCGCTGTGGCTGACCCGACCTGGTTTGGGCAGGATTGAAACTCGCACCCTTCTGGTTGTGAGTCAGTTTGTTAACCACTGGGCCACTGTGCCTTCCCAGTACTTATTTGAAACCAGTTAATGATTTTATTGCCATCATTCTGCTTACTAACTAAAATAAAGGTAAAATAACATCATTTGTTCCAAGTGAACACAGGTATCAGTTTATTTCTTCTACAAGTTGACATTGAACTGCAATACCTTTTTTTATTTATTCCTTTTGCTAGATACACATGTTGTCCAATTCAGATAAACCTACTGCCTCATTTAAAAAAAAATTGTTATTCTTTGACTGGTCTAAGACCATTTTAACTGCGAAGTTTGTTGTTCTGTCCGCTCAAAGCGGTTTTAAGTGGAATCATAGAAAGGTGGTATGCCACCGCTTTTATCAACATGTACGGGTAATATGGCTTTTTGTGGTTTCTTCAGAAATAGCAACAGTTTATGTAGCTTACAAGTTCTTTTTTGTATAATTCATGTTTTAATTTGCAGACAGTAGTATCATCATTTAAACATGATATTTGTTATTGTACTATAATGCCTGATAGGAAAGAATAAGTGTACAGTGAAACTTGCCATAGGAGACACCGTTTTATGAAGGACACATTCTATAAGAACAGTAATTGAGAACCCCGTTTTTTAAGCTAAGCTGATCATAGACCAGAAGAGCTTACGTGATGACCTGCTGTCCATCGTCTGTCCGTTAGCACAATTATTGCTGCTCCTCCTAAACTGCTTTGAGAATTGCTATGAAACTGTACACACATAATCATCCCAAAATCTAGTTGACCTTAAATAAAAATGGTGCTGCTTGGACATCCAATATGGCTACAACAGTTACCATCTAGAAAATCTTGTTATTGCTACTCCTCCAGAATGGATAATCATATCTACATGGAGTTTTCACTAAAAGACTTCTTATGATGTCTAGTTATTCCTAAATGATAATAGTGCCAGTCTGGCATTCAGTATGACTGCCATCTTAAAAATCTTGTTATCATTTCTTCTCCTGAATGGAAAGTCATACTGACATGAGGCTTTTACCACAAGACTTCTTATGTCTAGATGATCCTATATGAAAATGGTGCCGATCTGACCTCCAATTTGGCCACCATGACAGCCATCTTGAAAATCTTATCACTATTCTTCCTGGGTGGATTGTCATATCAACATGGGGTTTTCACCTGAAGACTTCCTATGGGGTCTTGTTGGACCTAAATGAAAATGATGCTGATCTGACAGCCAATATGGCCACCATGACAGCCATCTTGAAAATCTTATCACTACTCCCCCTGGGTGGATTGTCATATCAACATAGGGTTTTCACCTGAAGACTTCCTATGGGGTCTTGTTGGACCTAAATGAAAATGATGCTGATCTGAAAGCCAATATGGCCACCATGACAGCCATCTTGAAAATCTTATCACTACTCCCCCTGGGTGGATTGTTATATCAACATGGGGTTTTCACCTGAAGACTTCCTATGGGGTCTTGTTGGACCTAAATGAAAATGATGCTGATCTGAAAGCCAATATGGCCACCATGACAGCCATCTTGAAAATCTTATCACTACTCCCCCTGGGTGGATTGTTATATCAACATGGGGTTTTCACCTGAAGACTTCCTATGGGGTCTTGTTGGACCTAAATGAAAATGATGCTGATCTGACAGCCAAGATGGCCACCATGGCTACCATCTTGAAAATCTTGCTATCGCTACTTCTCTGAAGTGGGTTGTCATATTGACATAAGGTTTTCACTAAAAGACCCCCTTAATGAAAATCGTACAGATCTTGCATCCAATGTGGCCACTTCAATGGCCATCATGAAAATCTTGTTGTTCCTGAATGGATGGTGATATCAACATAGGGTTTTCACCAGAAGTCTTCTTATGATGTATTGTTGGTCCTAAATGAAAATGGTGCCGATCTTGTATCAGATATGACCACAACATTAGCCTCTTGTTATTGCCCAAGAATATCAGAGATGGTTTCAACACTCAGCAGTTAAAAAGAAGAAACTGTCTTGTCATAGATTCCTGGAAATTCAGTAGAGCATAGGTGGAGCATATCATGTTATGATGCTGTTTGTCCATCCATCTGATCCCTATTTCATTTCTGCACAATTACTAGAGTTCTCCACCATCTACCTGTTGCATAACTTTATAAGTAGCTTGCATTTGGGGTAAGGATGAAACATATTGATTATGGACTCGAAATGTCAAAGGTCAAGGTCACAGGGACTGAGAGAAGGAAAACTTTTTCCAATGAATAACTTGGCTTGTATATCAGATACCTTGACCAAGCTTTGTAAATAGCTTGCATTTGAGATAAGAAAGACACCTGTTGATTTTGGGGTCCAACGATCAAGGTCGCTGACTCTAAAGAGAAAACTTGTTTCCACATGATATTGTGAGATCTTTATTGCCTACTTTGTCCAGACTTTGTGGGTGCCTTGCATTTGAAACCTGGAAGACACCTATTCAGTTTGGAGTGAAAAGTTCACAAGTCAAGGTCACAGGAACTGAAAGAAGGGAAAACAATTGGCATAAAACTACTTAAGATTTATACCACGATTTGACATGCCTTGGTTAAACTTTGTACTTAAGATTTATACCACGATTTGACATGCCTTGGTTAAACTTTGTACTTAAGATTTATACCACAATTTGACATGCCTTGGCTAAACTTTGTACTTAAGATTTATACCACGATTTGACATGCCTTGGCTAAACTTTGTACTTAAGATTTATACCACGATTTGACATGCCTTGGCTAAACTTTGTACTTAAGATTTATACCACGATTTGACATGCCTTGGCTAAACTTTGTACTTAAGATTTATACCACGATTTGACATGCCTTGGCTAAACTTTGTACTTAAGATTTATACCACAATTTGACATGCCTTGGCTAAACTTTGTAGATGGTTTGCATTTGAGACAAGCAAGACACTGATTGCTTCTGTGATCAGTAAGATCAAAGGTCGAGGTTGCAAGACTGAAAGAAGAAAAATGGTGTCCACAAAACTTGACATGGTGTGTATATAATGTACTGTTTAAGGTAATCGTTTCAGTGTTATTAAATATTCAACCTCAGTTTTAAAAAAGGATGTGTTCTTAATGGACACAATTCTGTGGTCACTTGGGTGTCCTTTATACATAGATTTCACTGTATCTTGTGTAAATTGTACTTTTAATGCATTGGCTTCAAAGGATTCTGTAACATAATATTGTAAATTTCAAATTTAGCAGCTCTGCAATTTTCACAAGTTCACTATGAAACAAAATTCCAGCAAATATGTTTTATTTACCTTATGTTCTATCTTATAAGTTTAGGCCAACTGCAGACTGCACAGACCCATATCTGCCATCACATAATGCACCAGCAAATCTAGGTCTATGCAGTTTGTTAGGAGTAATTAGTAGAACAAACAACATAGACCCTGATATGCCAGTGCATTATGTGACAGCAGATCAGGGTCTATGTTTTATGCAGTTGGACTCTATTTATAAGCAGATATATATGGTATATATGAATAAATGTGGAACTTCTATAATATTCATTAAGACAATTAGTAGTTTGCAATAATTTTTTTTTTCTTCAGAAAGTCACCAATTTTCAAATATTCTGTGACACTAATATCTTATGATTGACATTTAATAGTGTGGAGCCTTGATTGTATTAGAACAGCTTCGACCATAAAGAAACAATGCATCAGAGGAAGTTAATCTGAGCTTTATACTGAAATATAGGTCCACTATTTTATGTGATTTTAGACCTTAATTACAGCAGAAATTCAGATTCTGTTTGATGTATTAAGAAGAAAAATAGTTTCATTAATTTAAAAAATGTAACTTCTCACTCAATATGGAACCTTTTACAGATATGTCTGCAATAAAAGACACTCTTCCATAACTTGGAGTACTGTTTTTTTTTTCTTTAAATTTTTTGTTTTTGTTTCAATTGCACAATCAGTAACAGTCAAATTTATTAAAAATACAGTAACAATTTATGACATGTCCATTGACTTTAGGGAAATGATGCATGTATTTTGTATGTCATTCTTAACTTGCAAGCTTTTTAAAAGAGCAGGCCTTGAATTGATAACGTCTTTGGAAGTAAAAGACTTGTACTCAAAACTCGATCAGTATAAATCATAGTTAGGATCAACCAAAAGCTTTCAGATATGCACAGAAATATTTTAAAGGAAATACCTGAAAATTTGAAGCAGTTATCTTCAAAAGCTTTGGAGAATCCAAGATGTATGATATAAATTTTCTAAGAATTTCTTAATCTTAAGGTTCTGTGGATTTAACACATGGTAAAAAAACTTGTATAATCCTTGTAATATTAAGAGGAAAACTGTATTGTCCTTAGAGGATTGTACACAATTAAGGATTACATGATACCCTGATTACACTGTTTGCTGACTATAGTAACTGTATCAGCATCTATTTTATAAAATTGGCCAATAACATCACTGTTTCTTATTAGATAGTCATTTGATTACACAGACCTACATTTTTAAAACATTTATAGGAAAACATTTGACTTCCAGAAGGTGTAATAAATTGTCTTTTACTTCATGTGCTGGTTTTTTCTTCATTTTAGCTCACCTCTGGCCATATGACTTTGCATCCATCATCCGTTCTTCATTTGTAAAATCAACAATTGCTGGTTACCACTCTGGAGTCCATATTTCTGAACAGATTTAAATCAAAATTGAAATAAGGGTTTATATCATCAAAATCTCAGACAAGTTTGATAATGAGCATTCTGGAAGCCATATATCTGATCTGATTTTGAATCAGCTTGAAATCTTGACTTATATCGTCAAGATCTTGGATGGGTTTGATAATGAGCTAGACCCACACATAGTAATGATGTAATCTTGCATCTGATTTGCTGAGCTTGTTACCACTCTGAAAGTCATATTTGTGACTTTGATCGAACTTGCAACATATTCTTCTATCATCAGGATCTTGGACTGTTTGAATAGTGAACAAAATCAATGCGTATTAATGAGGTGATCTTGCACCTGATTGACTGAGCTTCTTAAAGCTCTTGAAGCCATATTTGTGATCTGTTGGGTTTATTATCATCAAGATCTTGGATGAATTTGATTATGACCAAGAGACTGCATATTAATTATGCCTTTGTCTTTAAAAAGAATTGTTATCAGGATATGGTAAAATAGGTGAAATGAACATGATACAATGTTTGGGCGATAGTTTACATAGAATGTGTTCTTACACTACTACATAAGCCTGCTTAGTGAAATGGTCAACTGTTAAGTTCTGTGAGCTTAAATGAACAATATCAAGTCCACTTGGGCTTCTTGTTAGCTCTACTGGTCATAGACAAGAACCAGAAACACTTATGGGATGGCCAGTTGTCCATCATCTGTCCTTCTGTTGGCACAAATTTGTTAATGCTGCTCCTCCTAAGCTACTTGGAGGATTGCCATGAAACTTTACACCCACATTCATCTCAAGGTCTAGTTGATCCTAAATGAAAATGGTGCCACTTGGACATCCAATATGGCTACGACAGTGGCCATCATGAAAATGTTATCACTACTCCCTCCTGAATGGAAAGTCATGGGGTTTTCACCAGAAGACTTCTTATGATGTCTAGTTTGTCCTAAAAAAAAGTTGTGCTGATCTGACCTCCAATATGGCCACCACAGCAGCCATCTTGAAAATATTGTTATCACTACATCTCCTAACCAGAAAGTCATATTGACATGGCGTTTTCACCAGAAGAAATTATTATTATTATTATTATTATTATTATTAAAATCTTTTTATTGCTACTCCTTCATGGATGGTATTAAATGAAAATGGTGCCAATCTGAAAATCTTGTTATTGCTATTATCCTGAATGGATAACCATATCAACATGGGGTTTCCAGAAAGTCTTCTTATAATGTCTTATTGTTTTGTTTTAATGTCACTGTTAACACATTATTGGCAATATCATGCTGAGTAAATGGGAGCTTAGTGCCTTTCCCAAAGACACAATGAGGCTGCCAACCCAGGCTGGCCTGGGTGGGTATAGAACCAGCAAACCTCTACCAACTGAGTTACTATGGCTCTCCTGATGTCTAGTTGGTCCAAAATGAAAACGGTGCCAATCTTACATCCAGTATCACTGCCATAATGGCTATCTTGAAAATCTTGTTATCACTACTCCTGAACGGATGGTCATATTGGCATGGGGTTTTCACTAAAATACTTCTTATGATGTCTAGTTGGTCATAAATGACAATGGTGCCAATCTGAAATCCATTATGGCCAACACAGTGGACAATTTTAAAACATCTTTGTCACTCAAGAATATTGGAGATGGTTTCAACAGTCAGTAGTTAAAAAAAGAATTGGTCTTATCTTGGATTCCTGGAAATTCTTTACAGATAGCAGGGTGTCAGTCCCTTTAAGGGACTCTTGTTTATATCCCAGGGCCACTTTTAGAAGTGATGTATAGGATTCACTTCTTCCATTCATCTGTGCTTCCTATCCAGGCTTAATATCTGATTTCAGTACACATGCAAATACACACACACACTAAAACTTCAGAAACTCGAAGGGCAGTAGAACCAACATTGTATTTTGAGTTTTTGGCTATTTTCTGTTTTGCATAGTCACAGACTAGAGAATGTTCTACATTGGGTATGTATGTATGTCTGTATGTATTGGGGTTTAATGGAACATCAGCACAATAATGGTTATATGATGCCAATTCAAGGTAAAGTTCTAAATATGTAAATCTAAAGAATTGCACAAAAAAGTTTCAGGAAGAAAAACCCTTCCTAATAAATGGAAACACAAAGTTCTAAAAGGTACAAATGGAAATATAATAGAATTTTATAAAAAAAAAACATTATAAAGTTCGAAATAAACATAAAAATGAAGTACTGCAAGATAAAAGGTAAAGATGTTAAAAATCCTTAAAAATATAGCGTCAACATTTTGTATATAAACTGCATTCCCTCAAAAAGTCTGGTGAGTTAACATAAAAAAACTTTGATCTGATATGGAGGAAGTTGATTCACTCGACAATGTGTTCCACTGTCAGTAGATGCTGGTGTTGCTTGTCCTTTGAGTTCGAAGATGACCATGATGTCACTAACTGGTTTGGTTTCTGTGAGCATATGAGTGGTTGATCAGACCAATTTGTGCTCTGAACTGTCTGTGAGACACTGGACAGGAGATGCCAATTGGGGGTTGCTTGATCAAAAGAAGACCTGCTGCAGGTCCAAGATTTACACTGCTCATGCTTCTGCCTGCCTCTGCAATTGACCTCAGCTCATAGTCTGTACCTCCAGTATGGATGAGACTGTGCTGGGTAGAATGATCCTGTGCAAGATCTTTCCAAGACTCAGGGGCGGTGTAGAAATGTGACTTGAGGGAGTCTTTTAAGCATTTCTTCTGACCTCCAGGAGATCACTTTCTTTCAGCTCACCATAGAAGATCTTTGGTAGTCACTTGTCTGACATCCTGGTGACATGGCTTTCCCATCTGTGATTTCATCAGCAGAGTGTGGATGTTTGAAATGCCTGCCCATGTGAGAATTGCAGTATCTGGGACCTGTCCTGCCATCTTATCCTCATCAGTTTTTTAGGCAGCCCATGTGAAAATGGTTCATCTTTTTGGCATGGTTTCTGTACACCATCCAGGTTTCACATGCATACAGCAGGGTCGGCAACACAATGGCTTTGTAGACCTTCAGTTTTGTTTGCAGACTGATGCCTCTGCCTTCCCCCACATTTGTGCATAGTCTGCCAAAGGCTGCACTTACTTTGGCAATTCTTTTATAGGTTTCATCATCGATGTGGACTGCACATGACAGTGTACTACTGAGGTAGGTGAACGTGTCTACTACCTAGAGGGTTTGGTCATTTACTGAGATGGTAGGCTCAACATAAGGCTTTCCTGGTGCAGGTTGGTGCATCACCTCTGTCTTCTTGATACTGATTGTGAGACCAAAATTGTCACAAGCTGAAGAGAAAAGGTCCATACTGTGTTGCATGTCGGACTCAGAATTGGCATTCAGGGAATAGTCATCAGCAAATAGGAAAGCACGAACAGTCACTTCCTGTAACTTCATCTTTGCATGTAGTCTCCTCAAATTGAAGAGCTCACTATCAGTCCGGTATCTGATGTAAATTCCAGTGTCATAGTCACAGAATACATCAGTAAACATGGCAGAGAACATCATGCTGAAGAGGGTTGGGGCCAATACACAGCCTTGCTTGACCCCATTGGAGACTGGGAATGGTTCTGATGACTCTCCGTCATCCACGACATGAGCGAGCATGCCATCATGGAATTGCTGAACCATTATGATGAATTTCTCTGAGCAACCAAACTTTGCCATGATCTTCAAGAGGCCCCCACAACTGACTGTCAAAGGCTTTTGTCAGGTTGATGAAGGTTGTGTACAGGTTGGAGTTCTGTTCCTGGCATTTCTCCTGGAGTTGATGAGCCGCAAACACCTTTCCTGAAGCCACACTGACTCTCAGGCAGGACCCCTTGATCAATGTGATGCACAAAGTGATTCAGCAGAATTCTGGGGATGATTTTGCTGGCTATTGACAGCAAGGAGATGCCCAGTGGTTGTCACAGGATTGTGTGCTCTTTCCACTTGTATAAGTGGACAATGGATGCATCCTTGTACTCCTGGAGTTTAGTTCCTTGAGTCCACATTGACTGGAAAGGTTCAGTCAGTTTCTGTGCCATGCGTGAGCCTCTGGCTTCGTAGACTTCTGCTGGTATAGCATCTGCTCTAGGTGCTTTGCCATTGGCAGCAGGTCAGTTGCTTCCTCAGTTTCAGTCAGTGTTGGAAGATCAGCAAGTGATATGTTTATTTCCACTTGGGGCAGTCAATCAATTGCCTCCTCACTGATAGATAATTGTTGATTGAAGATGTTGTTGAAGTGTTCTGCCCATCTTTGAAGTATCTTTTATTTGTCGGTGAGCAATGTGGTGTTGTCAGCACTCAGTATTGGAGATGTTCCTATTGACTGTGGCCAGTAGATTGTCTTCAAAGTATCATAGAAGTCTCTTAAGGATGACCAGTTTTCCTTCAACATTCTCGGAGTTTGAATCAATTGTTTCTAGTTGGCTGCACAGTTCTTCAACAAATGCCTGTTTCACATTCTCCTGTTTCAATTTAGAGCTTTTTGGGGTTACTTTTTTGCCTTGTTGTCGTCTGCTAGGCAGAATCTGGACATTGAGCTTGGAGACTATAAGCCTGTGGTCAGTCCAACATTCTGCACTTCTCATATCCTTCGTGTATCAGACACCCTGCCTGTCTCTTCTCCTGATGATGACATAGTCAGCAAGATGCCAGTGCTTGGAGCGTGGGTGCATCCAAGATGTCTTGTTGCGGTTTGGAAGATGGAAAACTGTGTTGGTGATTAGGAGGTTGTGTTTGGTGCATTTCCTCATTAAGAGGAGTCCATTGTTGTTGCATTTGACAAAGCCATTTTTGACAGTGACACCTGGCCATATCTGGTGGTCTGTGTCAACTCTAGCATTGAAGACACCAGTGATGAGCTTGTCTGCCTTCGGTACTTCTGTGGTAAGAGACTCCAAGTCTTCATAAAATTTGTCCTTGATATCATCTGGGTTGGTTATGGTGGGTGCATAGGTACTGATGATAGTTGCATGTCTTTTTCCAGACAGTGGAAGGCTCATTTGCATTAGTCTGTCATTCATGCCCTTTGGGAGATTTGTGAGATTGCTGACTAACTGTAAAATTTGATGGCAAACCCAACACCAGCATCACATCACTCTTCTTTACTTTGGCCACTCTAGAAGAAGGTGTAGCCGGCCCCTACTTCGATGAGTTGTCCATTTTTAGCTAGGCGAGTTTCACTCAGGGTTGCTTTCTGGATGTTGAACCTGGCCAGTTCTCTACCAACTAAAGCTGTTCTTCTCCCTGGTCTATCTGCTGATGTTCTGTCCATTAGTGTGTGCACATTCCAGGCACCAATGGCGAGTTATGTCACCTTTGTCTACTTGTTGGATTTTCGACAGCAAAGATGGGATCCCTGTCAGCTGTGATATGCTGACCAGGGTTAAAGTGAAGCAGGCAATGTTTAGGGCACCTTTTCTAGCCCCTTCCTCATGCTATGGAAGTGAGCAGTGTGATCCTAAAAAGGGTTGCCCAGGGGCAGCTGAGTTCCACTGCTGCTTTGGTCCAGTGAAAAGCGACCCTATGCCCTGAGCCGTCTGTGTGCAGGTCTGCAGCTACATCTCCCAGTGTTTCCACACCTGCTGCTTTGCCGCTCTCCCATTGCCACAGGACTTGAAGGTATCTGGTGGGGGAGGGGAATAATGTCCTGACTTGTGCGCGAGTTGAATTTAAGTGAGGAAAAGTTGTGCAGAGTCACCCTCACTCTCTCATCCAGACCTGTCTGAATCCAGTGGCACAACAATGTCGAGATGTCTGGAGACAAGTCTGGATGCAGTGGAAGGCTATCAGGTCCTACTGCACCTGAGCTGATGCCCTGCGCTGTCCACACAGCTCTTGCCATCTGCCTTCACAGCATATCTGTTCGGCCACCTGATCTGCCAGAGAAGACTTTCCAGAGGCAGCCAAGTATAGCTGTCCACTCTGAGTATACAATCACAGGTAGTACGATCTACTGTTACTTATGGTAGCAGGCATAACCTGACCTGACATTTGCCATAAATCTATAAAGCAAAGGACAGGTTTAATTAGGGTATGTCTTTGTAGTTCACATTTCTGTACACTATGAAAGGGGAATGACATATTTTTCAGTACTCTTTCTCTCTCTCACTCTCTCTCGCTCTCCCCAGATGATGCTTAAATGAGATGCATCTTGATGAGTACTATATCCTCATCACAAAAGTTGATTATGTGTACTTTTCATACCATGATTCACAAAACTTGGGTGAGGAGATGCACCCTGACGAGTAATACAATCCTCACCACAAAGGTAGGTCACTGTGACTCATGTTTCATGCTTCAATGACTTGGGTAAAATTGTGTGCTTTATCTGTTCATGCTAGAATCATTAAACTAGATGATTGTATACATCTCTATTAGTACCACACCCATTCAAAGAAAGGCCACTGTGACCTACATTTTACTGACTTATGTTAAGTTTTTGTGTTTAGCTCATGACCACAGAGTTTTTTGCATGCTATTTAAATACTGTTCAATATAAAATCATGAAACTTTGTATGGGGATGCATCTCAATGAGAAATACTATGTCATTGCAGAAGTAGGTCAATATTTTATGCTTCAATTTTGCATTTGATATTAATTTCTCAGGCACTGTTCATACCAGAATCCTGAAAATATGAATACATGCAATTCTGTTAGTACACAGCAAACAAAGCTCATAGTGACCTATATTTCACCTTATTACTGGCTTTGGTTAAGTATTTGGCTCACCTCTACCAAGCTGAGGTAAACTGTTGTACTACCCTCTGCATCAGTGTTCGCATCTGCACAGATAAAAGCATATACATGTGTACACCTTCACAGAATGTCAGACATTCTTTTTTCCCAGGTCCAAGGCAACAGTTTTGAGTGGATTTCATAGCAAGTTTCCGCTGGGGATGGGGATGAGGGGGATAACTTGGTACATGTATATTAGTTGTACATTCTTGTTTAAGATTTTGCATTTATCTCAGGTATTTGCACACTATATAAATACTGTTATACATGAAATCATAAAACTTGGTGAAGGGATGCATCTTGATGAGTACTACACCCTCATTACAAAAGTAGGTCCTTTTGGTCTATATTTCATGCTTCAATGACTTTGGTTAAAGTTTGTGTTTGAAGTTTATTTCTCAAGCTTTGTTCATGCTAGAATCATCAAACAAGATGATTTTATGCATCTCTATTAGTACCACACACTTACCACAAATGAAGATCACTGTGACCAGCATTTCACATTTTACTGATATAGGTTAAGTTTTTGCATTTAGCTCATGAGTTATGACCAGATAGGTCTTTTGTACCCAGTATATATACTGTTATACCTAAATTCATGAAACTTGGTAAGGTGATGCATATTGATGAGTATTACACCCTCATCACAGAGTAGGTCACTGTAACCTATATTTCATGCTTCCATGAATTTGGTTACATTTTGTGTTTGAAGTTTATTTCTCAAGAACTGTTTATGGTAGAATCATCATACTAGACAATTGAATGAATCTCTAATAGTAACAGGGGCCCCAGGTGTCCGAGTGGTCTAAGTCGCTCACCTTTACAGATCACTGACATCTTACCTCTGTCCGCATGGGTTCAAGTCTCAGGCTCATCCAATGTGGGTATGTGAGAAAGTTTGTCAGTAGCATCCCATGGGTCAGTGGTTCTTCCTGGGGCTTTCTCAGATTTTTTCCTCCACCAGATATGCTGGCTGCCATATATAGCCTATCATGTACTGAAAAATTATGTTAAACCCACAAAAACAAAAAAAATAATAGTACCACGCCCTTACAACACCTGTTTTAGCACCTGTATACATACTGTTAAACAATGATTCATGAACTTGGTGAGGAGATGCATCTTGATGAGTACTGCACCCTCTTTGCAAAAGTAGGTCACTCTGACCCATGTTTCATGCTTCACTGTCGTGGGATCAATCTCAAGCACTGTTCATGCCAGAATTATAAAACTATATGATGCTATGCATCTATATTAGTACCACACCCTTACAACAAAATTGTGACCTACATTTCACATTTTACTGGCTTATGTTACGTTTTTGCATTTGGCTCATGTCCACATTGATTTTTTTAACTACTATATAATACTGTTATACATAGCATCATAAAAATCGGTGAGATGATGCATTTTGATGAGTACTTCACCATTATCATCATTAAAAGTATGTCACCATGACCCATATTTCATGCTTCATTGACTTTAGTTTAATTTTGTGTTGTAAGTTCATTTATCAAGCTCTTGTTCATGGTAGAATCATCAAACTAGATGATTGTTTGGATCACTATTAGTAACACACCATAACAACAAAAGGTCATGGTGACCTACATTTAACATTTTACCGGTCTAGGTTAAGTTTTTGAGTATAGCTCATAATAAGATAAGCTTTTAGCACCCTGTATACTTACTGTTATGATGAGTACTACACAATCATCTTAAAAGTATGTCACTGTGACACATATTTCACATTTACGGTCTTTCGTTCAATTTGATGTTTTTACTGTTCATGCTTTAATCACTAAACTAGATAACTGTATTCATCTCTCTTAGGACTACACACAGACCAGAAAATGTCACTGTGACCTGCATTTCACATTTTACTGGCTAAGGTTAAGTTTTTGGTGAGTGTATGCATCTTTATAAGTTCTACATTCACTTTGCAAAAAGAGGTCTTTGTGATCTATATTTCATGCTTCAACAACTTTGTTAATTTTTTTTCATAAAAGTTAATATTTTGGGTGCCAATCATGAAACTTGATAATTGGATGCATCTCTGTTACTGCTACACTCTTATCACTAAAGTCAGTCACTGTGACCTACATTTTATCCTTTACTAACATGGGTTAAGTATTTGTGTTTACAATCACATAGATTCATCCATACTAGACCTATATACATCCTAGCCTGCTCAGAAGGCCCTTTCTGACCAATGCAGTTGAAAGTTGGAATATGTTTTATCAATGGTAACACATTGTATATTGTGACATGTTACCTTCAATGGGTTAACTGTGTATTGTAGATGTTAATGAGTATAGGAATTGGATGAGTGGAATGCATTCACCTGTTGTGGCTAATCAAGGTAATTATTTATGCATGAACTATGTTGTACTACTGTCACTCCAAGGTTCCTCAAAGCCAGTGACTTTCACTCATTTAAATCTGGTATTTAAAAGGGGGGGGGGGGGAGGCAATGATAATAAATTGTCAAACAGATTTTAAGAACCATGATTTTTTAACAAATAATACCAAACAACATTAATCTCTGGCATTCATCAACTCATTATATAGTACCTCTGCTTTGATATCATAGAAAATAATGTTCTTTATTATTGTTTTATGTCTTTTATGCCCTGTCCCAGTAGGTAAGAAGGTAGATATGCAGATGGGTGGGTGGGAAGTATGCCAACACAATATAGGCTATATATAGTGCTTAGTAAAAGTTAAAATTTTCCATATTAACACGATTAAAAAATCAAATGTAACGCTAAAAGATTGCAAAAACATCTTTGGTAAGAAAAGGGGCCAAGATTACTTTAGTGATAATTTATTTTCTGCATGATAATATTTACAATGGCTAGTGGAGACTAGTGAAAGTAGAGGTGAGCTATGTACATTTTTATTACACTCTGGTTGCTTGTAGCTCATGGCCACATTAGTTTTTGGCATGCTATGTGTGTGCTCTTCTGTCAAGAAACTTGAAACTTGTGATGGATGCATCTTGATAAATACTGCATGTTTATTGCAAAAAGAGGTCACTGTGACATATTTCATACTTCAGATGCTTTGTTTAAATTTTGTTTAAAGTTCACTTATTCTGTGCTGTTTATGTTTGAATTATGAAACTTGAGAATTGGCTGCCTCTCTGTTAGCACTACACCCTTACAACCAAACAAGGTCACTGTGACCAATATTTGATGCTGTACTAACATAGGCTGAGTATTTGTATTTAGCTCATCACCGCTATATACATCCTAGCCTATGTAGAAGGCCCTTTCTAATGGGTGCAGTCAGAAGCTTGAATAAATATATTTATTCAATGGTAAACTTTCCATGTTAATTATCACCTATTTTATATTGTGATAGGTTACCCTGAACAGGCTAACTTTGTGTTGTACTTTTGAATGTACAGAAACTAAATGAGTTGACTGCATGCATTTTGTGAGGTCTTAGCTGCAGTAGTTACTCAAGGTAATTGCTGATGCATGAAATATGTATCTAATAGTGGTCATGCTGGTTGTCACTCCAGGGTTACTCAAAGCCAGTGACTATTCACTCAGTAAAATCTGGCTTCTAGAGCTTGACAATGATAACAGTTTCTGAAGTAGATTTTAAGAACAATGATTTAGAAGAAAAAGAAAAAAAAATTAATATCTGGTGTTTGTATGCCAGCCATAAGGCTGTAATAATACTTCAGTAATACTAATACTGTAACAGTAACATAAATACTACAGTATTATGTTATGATGTTGCCTGTGTTAATTCATCTGTCTGTTACCAATTTTGTTTCTGAATAGCTTTTCTTCTAGAGTATTAGTTCCTTGACCAAACTCTGTGAATGGGACCACATATAACTATCAACCACCATTTTGAACAAAGTACAAAACTTTCATACTTTTTACTCATTATGCACTGCATCAATGTGATGCTACTAATCAATCATGTCAGTTCAGGGGATAGTTTCCAAACTAGCTATTATGGAAATGACATCACTTTTGTTTGAAGGATATCACTGACTAACCAATCAGGAGACTTTACTAGTACTAGTTACCACACTATACACATCTCTTTCTTGCAGATGGCATGACACTATTATGACTTATCTGCTGTGTTGTATGGAATTCATGATAAATTTGCAGTCTGGTACTCTGCTTTTGAAAAGACAAATCTATCTTTTTCCATAGTGTAATTATCTGCTTTCTAAAAGACTTGACCAATGTTTCACTATGGTTTTATGTAGCATCATCATCATCATTATTGTCGCTCTCATTGCCATCATTTAAGATTAAGAGTGAGAACAATGATAATGATGATTATCTTGCTACATATAAGCACTGGAAAACATTGGTCGAGTCAAAAAAACTAAAAATGTGTTGATAAAGCTTAGATGCCACCCCCACAGTGCATGAAAACTGACCTAAATACAAAAGATGGGATGGACAGAGAAGTGTATGAAAATATACATTGTGGGTCATAAAAATGTGAACTCTTTTATTATCCATAACTACATTCACAAGTTGAATGAAAAATGCAGGAAAATCTGTACTTGTAGTCAGTCGGCTTCTCCTATTTCATTGAGTACATGTACCATGGGACCGAAAGAGCTTTTGTCAAGGTTCTTACAAAATTTAATAGGTTATCCAATCTTTTCAGAGAGAGAGTGATCATACATACATACATTCACATACATACATACATACACACACACATACACATACATACATACACACACACACACACACACATACATACATACATACATACATACATACATACATACATACATACCTGCACATAGATACGTCGGTAGTAACCTATGATCTTGAGTTTGTGTGCCACATAGATGAGTATATAAAAAGACAACAAGGAGACAGGCATAAGGACTAATCTAGATATCACAATATTGGTAATTTTTATTATTTATAAATAAAAGGGGTATCTAAGTACTCCTAAATGAAAGTTGCATCTTTTAATTTTTTGTTATGCCCTGCCAGGAATGTGGAAGGGGCACAATATGTGATCCTTGTGACCTTGTTTGTCTGTCTATCACAGCTTGTTTAAGTTTTACATTTAGGTCACTTCCTCATCATTAGCTCAAAAGAAATGCTACTTGATATGTGGATGCATCGTGGTCAGTATAACATCACCCAACCAAAATAAGTTACTGTGACCGAAATTTCACGTTTAACTGAATTCAATTAAGTTTTCCATTTAGGTCAGTTTCTTGGGTAATATTGGTCACAGTCATGTAACCTGATATGTAGATAACATTACCGTGACCTACATTTCACTTGTCAGTGACTTGGGTTAAGTTTTGCATTTAGGTCTGTTTCTCACATTATCATCCCCATAGGAATGCAACTTTCTTTGTGGATCCATCTTGGTGAGTACTAAGTCACCTTACCAGTGACCTGTATTTTATGATTCAGGGACTCTGGTTAAGTTTTGCATTTAGGTCCATTTATCGTGCCCATTTGACAACAGGGTTTTAAAAAAATGGGTGGCAGGACATTCATGGTCTATGAACACATTTCTAGTATGTTTTGCAATCTGATGATCATGCACTGTCTGTTAGATTTAATAAACATACAACAATGCACAGGGTAAAGACGTGGAATATGAATAGGAAGAGAAAGATAGAGGGGAAAAAAATGTGTGAATTAATGATTGAAATAGCACTTATCCAAACTGATTCAAGCTTCAGAATGCCCAGTAAATTTGTTCACAAGTATCTTTCTCATAGACATGCCATTTTACAACTTTTATATGCATGCTTCCACTTTTATTCATTACACCGATAATCTTGTTCACAAGTATCTTTCTCATAGACATGCCATTTTACAACTTTTATATGCATGCTTCCACTTTTATTCATTACATCGATAATCTTGTTCCCAAGTATCTTTCTCATAGACATGCCATTTTACAACTTTTATATGCATGCTTCCACTTTTATTCATTACACCGATAATCTTGTTCCCAAGTATCTTTCTCATAGACATGCCATTTTACAACTTGTATATGCATGCTTCCACTTTTATTCATTACACCGATAATCTTGTTCACAAATATCTTTCTCATAGACATGCCATTTTACAACTTTTATATGCATGCTTCCACTTTTATTCATTACACTGATAATCTTGTTCACAAGTAAATATTATGGTATTGTTATTTTCTGTTTCTTCTCTCTTTTAACTTGTATCCAACAATTTTACAAGTCTTAGAATATAAGGATAATGAGTACCATATATACTCGCTTAAAAGCTGATACCAACTGCAAACTGCATAAACCCAGATCTGCCATTGCCTAATGTGCCAGCAGATCTGGGTCTATGCAGTTTGTAAGGACTAATAAGTAGAATAAACAACATAGACTCTGATCAGCTGGCGCATTATGTGACGGCAGATCAGGGTCAATGTTGTTTGCATCTGGACCTGGATTATATGCGAGTATAAAAAATGGTAATATGGTACAGTAAAGTGTGCCATTTCCGAAAAATTTCTTCACGCAGAATCAACCTACTGTTTACCTAATTTTCAATCAGTTGCCATATTGGAGTACTCTACTGCTTGATAAAGTTTACAGAAATCGTCCAATCCAATCTGAAATTGTTCTGTATTAAAAGCACATTTATAAAAAAATGACAAAACAAAGTATTTCACTCACATAGTTCACTGAAGGACTTTGTATGATGTCTAGCAGGTCCTAAATAAAAATGGTGCCCCTTGGACATCCAATATAGACACCATTGTGGCCATCTTGAAAATCTTATCACCACTCCTAAATGGATGGTCATATCTGCATGGGGTTTTCATTAAAAAACTTAGTACATCTATTTGGTACTAAATGAAAAGGGTACCGATCTTATTATAGCAGCTTTTCCTAAATAGATGGTCTATGCAGCATGTTTTTTTTCCCTAAAAGACTTCTTATGATGTTTAGTTGGTCCCGAGTGAAAAAGGTACTAATCTGACATCCAATATGTCTGCTGGTGACCATCTTGAAAATCTTGTTATAGCTGATTCTCTAGAATGGATAGTCATAGTGACGCAAGGTTTTCAATAAAAGGCTTCTAATGATATCTAGTTGGTCCTAAATGAAAAGGGTGCCGAAAATCAGACAGGTATGTTGTGAACATGTTAACTCAGACAAAAGAAAATAGTTTGGTACAAAATTTGGTATGTTGGAGTTTCTCAACAATATCAGAGATGGTTTCAATACTCAGCAGTCAGTTAAAATGAAGAAACAGACTTATCTTGGATTCCTAGAAATTCTTTTGGGCCAGTAGAGTATAAGTCCTTTTGAGAGACTCATTTTCTGTTTGATACCATTGACATTATTAATTTAATAATTAGTAATTACTTAACCAATACTATACATTATGATGCTTTTTAAATTCTATGCAACCATAATGTACATGCAGAAACTTCATCTTTTGAATGCATTTTGGCATTTTTCTTCAACATTAGTCATTTCACAATCATCAACATTTTTTACCTGCAGTAGCATTTTTTGTATTAGTATACCGCCATATAAAAATGTGGCACTTTGACTCACTTGTATGCTTTTTCATTAAATTTGTGTGTATTTTAAACTGCCAATTTTTACAAAGGTTCTAATCTGGGGTTTGGGTGTACAGCCGAAAGAGGGGAAGGAACAGGGCAAAGTTGTTTGTTCTACAACTCTCACAATGTACAGAAAGCTGACATATGCTTACATGTCTTTTACCTACTTGGATTGACATTTAATTTTGATCACTATTAGGAATACTATGTGCTGTCTGAAACAAACAGCTGATGAAAATAACCGGTGTGCTGGGGAAATGAACTTAAAATAGCACAAACTACACTAACTCTGCATGTCCTTGAAATATAGGAAAGAATTTTCACAGTGTAGGCATTACTATTTTCAGAAAGTGCACTTATGTAATTTTGAAATATTAACAACAACAATAAAAAAAGTTATCAGCCCGTTTTTAAAAAATTTACCTCTGAAGTTCAGGAAGTGAAAATAGCCATGTAGAGCTAGCAATCTTCTGAGAGATGCACATCAGAAGTAAGGTCGAGCTGTGTACTCTCAACCCATCATTCAGATATCAAAATAATGAAAACTGTACTTTCTTTAAACCACCCCTATGATAGACACATTTGTTTTTGAATAACAATGACTACCAGTGGGAAAAATCGGGGGAATACCTTTTCTTTAAATTTTGAACCCTGTGCAAAAGTTCAAAACTCAGAAGCAGTGCATGATTGTATTGCGTTATCCAAACAGACCGCATATACCAAGTGAGAAAACTCTTGAGGTTGTGGGAACTATCTTCTCCAGTCTGACTTAAGTCACAGTATGTCAAAATATCTTTTACAACTAAAATAAGGGAAATTGTAATGGTTAAAGAATCTCTTTTACCTGAAATTATTAAAAAAAAATGTATTCTTTAATTTTTCCATGCAACAAGAAGTATGCCAAAAAAGATATATGTGGGAGATTTATTTCCCTTGCAAATTTAACATTAAAAACAGCTCAATTCACAATTGCTAAAAATGTCTTGACTGAATGGATATCTGTGCTCTGAGGCTGAGTGATACTTATAAGTGTGTATGTTCTGATGCGATTTAAGCAAATTGTATACACATATCACTACAATAAAAATCTTACAACTATGTTATATGAAAATTCTCTGATGATAAAAAGGATATCTGTGTCACTGTAATTTGATCACAATAAAACCTTCTTACAACCACAATTCAAGTTTGTTAACTTTACTAAGTTCCTTGGTTCAGTATACTTCAAATTTTTGTAAAAACTTACTTTAAAATCAAAATCACAGACAACGAAAATGACATGATAAAAAAAAAACCTTTTGTCTCAAGTTTTTTCCATATAATAAAAGAATTCTTACAAGTAGCTTTTGGAGCCTGGATAGCATATCATATGTCAGTAATTTTTAATTGTCGACATATTTCAGCAATAAAGCAGTCTCAGAGTGAGATCAAAAAAATCTCTAGATCCACAACTACAAAATTTAACTAGCCAAAATTAAAATTTCTTGTTTTTGAATGAAATCGCCCAATTGTATGTTTGTGAAAAATATCTGCTATACGGTATGGTTAAATACTTGCTTTGCCTCTCTCTAGTCCCAAACTTAGCTACTAGATCTGGCACATGCAAGAGTACAAGGGTCCATCATACAGTGTGTACTGATGAAGGATAGGAAAATCCCTACTGAAGGTCAGAATTTGTTCACAGCAATGGTGCTTTGCCAAGTTCCTGCCAAGAAATTCTAAACCCATGAGTAGGATTTCCCTTATCCCATTCCAACGCATAAAGTTTTATCTCATTTCTAACCTGGTAAGAGATGTGGTAAAAAAGAAGGCAGATCACTGGTATGGATGTAGCCAGAAATTATTAGTTTATTCAAGTTTTAATGTTTTTGGAAAGCATAAAAAGTGTAGTTTCCAACATATTTGTTGTAAACAATTATCATTGTTAATAAGTCAGCAAACTTGGTCTTTCTAATACTGAAACCACAAGAAATATTGCAGACATTCATCATGTCATAACCATAATGGTATCAGTTGAATCACTGAGGGCACTCATATGTGATAGGCAAATCCCACACGGCATTATCACATGGACAAAATGTGTAAAACATACATAGGAATGACAGAATATACAGTTAAAAATTCAGGGATGGTTGGCTCCTTCCACCTCATGGATCACTAGCAGTTATCTAATCTATGGCATGAATACTTTATAAGATGTTATGCCTTTTTGTACAACTGACTCAATGGCTGGGGTCCAAAGAGTGAGAAATCCAAGCAGTTGGTCATTAAACCTATTAGGAATTAGGGACGGTGCTCCAAGCTGGTCAGTAATGGTTGCTTGTGTAATCAATGTAAAGTCTGACCTTACTTCCCTAGCAACCTCAGTTTCCAGGAGCTCACTTAGCAACAGCTCACTTAGTAGAATTTTTGCAGGATTCAACATCAAATGGCAAATACTGGGGTTTTTTTTCAATAACAATTTATTTTGTATAACTTTTTTTATTTACTCATATATTAGGGAAGAGAAAACTGACTGGGGTTGAAGACACAAACTGTAAAGTCAGTAATATTCTTCATGTTCAATCAGGATGACAATGAATGAGGTAAACCTAGTACAAATCTAATTTTAACAATCAGGATGACAATGAATGAGGTAAATCTAGTACAAATCTAATTTTAACTATCTATATCTTTACAAGTATTAATATATTTTTCGAGATATTAGCCATTAATATGTATTACTTTACAGTCTAACACTCTTCATGCCCGTCATTTACTACCATCTGGAAACTGGTGGCATTTGCCCATCTAATGGTCATCTGATATTCATGGAATCAATCCTTGCTAGTAGTTTACCATAGAACCACCCCTTACTAGCAGTAGCTTCTGTTCATACACATCAAACATTTAGACCACCACTAATGTGACTTAAAAAATTCAAATTTCAACTCAAAATGTGGAGAAAACTTATTTAGAACTAATTTACTGAAAACCTGTTATAAGGATTGGTGTCAAATTTTGAGAAACTATTGATATACCATTGGTCTGCAACTATGACAAAATTCACATAAATCTGTAAGAATTATAACTTTTTATCAATTAACTTGGAGCAAATTGCTTCTTGCTGAATATTTGAATTCTGATCATCCCAGAAAATCGGCCATTGGCTATTATTTTTAGTCTGTCTCTGTCATTTAAAATAAATAAAGATGTAACAACAACAAGAACAAAAATTAACTGATTAAACTCCTTTATTTTTATAAAATTAGACATAGAAGGCAGGTAAGAGACACAAGAACAATACCATGCAATGGAATTGAGATGCAATTTATGCTTCATATACTAAACAGCAAAAGAAATGCAAAACCGGGCCAGAAAATTTCGTTTTTAACTCACTAGTCCATGACCAGTAGGACTGCCCAGGTCTGTATAAGCTAGGCATTGGTCCTGCTACCAAGTCTGACGTGCAAACATTTACTACAGTGCCTAAAAAAAATCATAAAATCATAAAAAAAACAGGAAAAATTAAAACACATTAAATGCAAACTAAATAGTCAGACATCCACATCCTTTATTGGTCACCGATTCATAAATTATTTATTTACTATTTTCATTTATCTACCTTTTTATTTATTGATTTATTTATGAAATTACTATAAATATCAGAAAATAATATATTTACACTTACTATGATTCATGATTTTCAGAAATCTGCTTAGCATCCAATTTTTTCTTTCATATTTTATAATGAAAATCTGAACCTCTGCAGCAAAATGTTTCACTTAGAGTAGCCTTACTTTGGCTTTTTCCTACCATTTATAATATTCAGTGATCAAGTAGGAAAGGAAAGCACCCTTCTCACCTCTTTTGACAGGAAAAAACTGACACACAGTCCTCTTTATTTTTATCATAGCTGGTATCCTTTCTGGACCTAGAATGTTTGCTGCCTTGCAGTGCAACAGGTTCGCGGTAGTTGTTGCTTCATTCTGGCCCACCAATAAATCAATACTCATCTAGAACATTCAGTGAGCCCATAAAGTAGATGCTTGGTTTTAGCTGAGGTTGGGGAAAGACAACATTTGATTGACAAAGATCAAGTATGCACTGGTGCTTTGCATACTGGTTGCTAAATCTGCCAATACCTGGTAATGTTATAACACCAGTCTCTTACTTTCGAAAGCTTGACTGCCTCAGTGCACTTGAATGATTCTTTTCTGATGTTTTAAGGATCAAGCAGCACATTGTATTCAATTTATAAGAACAATTAAGCAATATTAAAGTTTCAAAATGCTAATGCTGGTAATATATGACAGTTCCACAACCAAAAATTATCAGTCCCGGAACACGAACCACCAGGCCCTGCAAAAATATTTGTGGCATTTTTTTCTAACTTCTAAATGATGCAGTTACCTTCTTTTGAACAAAGTTTATGCAGAAAACATCTTTGAAGAATGAACTGAACAGCTGCAGTTCATCTAAAATTTAAAAAGGGATTTGATAACAATTTGCATTTCTTGTGATGCAGAGTACAAATATTATTAGTTCATATTTAATATAACACCTCAATAGAAGTAAAATTTCTAAGTGACTGTTGAGAAAAACACAACTATTCAAATCAATCACAGAAATATGCTAGCATAAAATAACATGCCTCAGGGTCCTACATATGAACCTAACTTTCTCGAGTAGAAAATTCATTCATTTATAACTTTGGTCAGGAATACATAAAACTTTTCCAGTGCTAGACTCAGAAGACACATTTGTTCGAAAACATTCTTTAAAGAAATTTTCGGCCTCAAAATTTACACCTGCAAAATTCATTTATTTTTGTGGGCTTTAATTGTATGTGTTTTGCCAAAAATGACATTTTTAGCAGTGCTTAAATATGTGGATTGGGGAATACATGTTAAGAGCAGTGCATACTGACAACAACACATCAATTTCCAAGCAACTGATGAGAAGTACCTCATAAAATTAATCAATTCAGAGTTTCCACAAAAAAGATCATCAATTGCTTTCTCTTTAAATTTGTGATTTATATTAATGATAAAATCCGCAAAAATTGGTACCCCATAAAAAATAGTGAATTCATAGTACTGTTTATACTTGCATATAAGTCGAGTCAACTGCAAACATAGACCCTGATCTATAATGTGCCCACAGATCAGGGTCTATGTTGTTTGTTCTATTGATTACTCCTAACAAACTGCAGAGACCCAGATCTGTTAACGCATTATGTGATGGCTGATCTGGGTCTGTACGGTTTGCAGTTTGACTCGACTTATGAGGAAGTACATACAGTACTTGACAACAGCATAGGAGATTAAAAAATTACACATATTTATCTTTTGGGGATTTTGAGATAACTGTTTTAGATTGATCAAATCATGATTAAACTTTAAAGTTTTATTAATTCATGGCCTGGTAGTAACATAAATTTGCAATGGCAGCTTGAAAACAAAGATCAAAGGCTACAGGTAAATTCAATCTCCAAGTTAAATGTGTAAAAGTGAAGGAAATACAGTTGATTAATTAATTTTCATGTGGTAGTGATTTTTTTGATTTTGTGGTTGCGATAAAGTGTAAATGTAAAGACCCAACGAACATTGATTGTTCTGCAAAAACAACAGAACCCTCACAAAAAAGCAGACATTAAGTACCAATGAAAATGTAATTTTTTTGCAATAGTCATGAAAATAAATGAATTCACAGTTAGTATCTATGATTGCCCTTTAAAAATGGACTTCTTCCAATAATGAGTCTTTAAGACAGAGCGTCTGGGTTTGGTTTTGCTTCTTGCACATGCTGATCAAATGATGACTGAAGAAGTTAACAAAGGATATGCTGATAGTCCATGAACACAAACTTCTAAGCCAGTTGGTGACTCCTGAAAATTTTAATTATACAATCTGCTATTATATTTCATTCATCTAGACTACATGATTTGAGTCTGTATGTATGTCTTTATATTATCACTTCACAGGTTGACCAACAGTACCAACAAAATAAATGTCATTGAATAAATGAGGAATATTATTCTGTCATCACCATTTAATTAATTTGGACACTCTACTACGTCCCTATAATACTCAGAATGCCTTTTTTCAAAGATTTTTTTAATTTTAATTATATTCATGTCAACAAAAATATAGACAATCTCATTCTGCAGTCCAGCTGTTGTTATTTCCTTGTTTAGATGATATCTTCATCTCCATCTTAACATCAATTCGGTTTGGGGTCACATGGCCAAAATTATCCTTTATCACAAATTGAGCCATTTTCCTTCTTCCTGTGTGGAAAAAAAAAGGTAGTTGAAGTATCACAGAAGAACAAGATGCGTATTTTAACTGAAAATGCTGCTGGAGAAAAAAAGTTATCTTATGTTGTGTTAGAAGGTTAGCATCGCGCTCTTTCTTTCCTTTTCCAAACTGCAAATGAAAAGGATGAATATTATGGCATAGCCACATTAAGGGTTAAAATTGTTTTTTCGTTTTTGGAGTTAGTTTTATGAATAAAAATGAAGTGCAAGTATAATTGAAAACAAAAGGTCTGGATAACATTTTCTTAAGTTTTGTAAATAAGGAAATTGCAGGAATTGATGCCCCCAGCTTTTTGTTGGAAGTAGGGTAATGTAGTTTTGTAGAGGAAAGGGCGAGGTGACAATGGTGATAGTGTAAATGAGTCAGGGTAAACAAGAGTCCCTCAAAGGGACTGACGCTCTACTCAGCAAAAAGAATTTCCAGGAATTCAAGATAAGACCATTTCTTTCTTTTAACTGTCAAGTGGTACACATATTGGATGTCAGTTTGGCACCATTTTCATTTAGGTCAAAGTAGACATCATTAGAGGTCTTTTAGTGAAAACCCCATGTCATAATGATCATCCATTCAAGAGGAGTAGTGACAACAAGATTTTTAAGACAGTCGTCATGGTAGCCATATTGGATGTATGACTGGCACCATTTTCATTTAGGACCAACTAGGTATCAATAAGAAGTCTATTGGTGAAAACCCCATCTTGATATAGGTTCCATTTGGAGAGGAGCAGCGATAACAATATTTTCAAGATATGACTTTCCATTCAGGAGTAGCAACAACAAGATTTTCAAGATGGCTGTTGTGGTGGCCATACTGGACATTAGCTCTGCACCATTTTCATTTAAGACCACTGGACATCATAAGAAGTCTTCTGGTGAAAACCCCACATCAAGATGACTTTCTATTCAAATTAAGTGGTGATAACAAGATTTTCATTTAGGACCAACTAGACATCATGAGAAGTTTTTCAGTGAAAACCCGATGTTGATATGACTATCCATTCAGCAGGAGAAGTGATAACAAGATTTTCAAAATGGGCACTGCAGAAGCCATATTGGACATCAGATAGGCGCCATTTTCATTTAGGACCAAATAGACATCATAAGAAGTTTTTTAGCGAAAACCCCATGTTTATATGACCATCCATTGAGGAGGAGTAGTGATAAAAAAGATTTTCAAGATGAAAGCCATTGCGGCCATATTGGACATCAGATCAGCACCATTTGTATTTAGGACCAACTAGACATCATAATAAGTCTTTCAGTGAAAAACCCCATGTTGATATGAGCATCTATTTAGGAGAAGTAGCGATAACAAGATTTTAAAGATGGCTTCCCTGGTGGTCGTATTGGACGTTGGATCGGGAACATTTTCATTTAGGACCAACTAGACATCATAAGAAGTCTTTTAGTGAAAATCCGATGTTGATAAGACCGTCCATTCAGGAGTAGAAGCGATAAAAAGATTTACAAGATGGCCACTGTGGCAGCTATATTGGATGTCTGAGCACCACCATTTTCATTTACAACTGACTAGACCATGGGATGAATGTGTGTAAAGTTTCAAGGCAATCCTGCATGTAGTTTAGGAGGAATAGCCATAACAAACTTGTGCTCAGAGACAGACAGACAGATGACAGACAACAGACCATCCCATAAGCTCTTCTGGTCTATGACCAGTAGAGCTAATAATGACACTACTAATGACAAAGAATACTGATAATGGAACCCATGTAAGGTCTCATCAATATAAGTACCAAATTTTGATGAAATCCAATAATAATTAAGCGAGTTATTGTGTGGAAGCATATGTGGGTGGGTCTGACAATCAGAGGTTATAACTCTGCTCAACGATGATGCAAAATCTGATAATCAAACTCATCCAATGTCTTATCAATATCAAACTGCATACTAAATTTACTTGAAATCCAATGGTAATTAAGCGAGTTATTGTGCAGAAAAGTGGATGAGTGACAATTGGGACTATAACTTGGCTAAACGATGATGTTGAAAACTGACAATCAAAGCAAACAAAGTGTTCATTAATATCAAGCTGCAAACTAAATTTGGATGAAATCCAATAATAATTAACTCTTTAACTTCTAGTGCTACTGTAGTGGCTCACTGCTATGCCTAGCTGCTGGGGTCACTACTGCAGCTGATTTGGGGGCTGACTACCAGAGCCTGATGCTGCTGCAGCCAAATGATAACTTTTTAGCTGATGGTTTGGGGATATGGCCTAATTGTTTTAGTTACTTTCTGTATAATAGACTGATTTAGATACTAAAACCATGCATATATAAAAGCTATAACTACCTTGCATCTGTTTTATTATTTTATCCTGCTGACATCCACAAGATTGGTATAAAATCCATGAATAGAACACAAAACACTATTTGTAAACACTAAAATTTATGTCGGTCTTTTATACAAAGATATTTGTCAAATATATGCATGTAATTACAAAAAAATGTTTAACTAGTCACTATGTTCTACTACTTCTTAAGTTCTGCATGGTATTTATAGAATCAGTTATGCTTTATACACAGACAGACATTGCATTGTTTGTCTATTTCTTTCTTCCCCTCATCTAAACGAAAGTTGGGCCGACACTTTCGGTAAACACTGACTTTTGGAGCACGTGGCTCTCTTGTCCACACTTGGCTGTCTTCTTCATCAGATTCTGTCTCAATTTTGGACTGACTTGACAAAGAAGATAGTTCAATGTCACTACCAACACTTCTTAATTTGATATTGTTAAGTTCGTCCTCGGAAAAACTTGAAAATTCAGATTCTCGATCGCTAACGTAAGCAAAAACCTTTGTTTCCACTGTCAACTACAAACACATGTATTAACTAACACGTGGTACAAAATTGTAAAAAAAAAAAAACGGATTTAGTAAGAACAATCATTTGTTAACTCTATTTTGATTGGTTGAATGTCCTTTTACTTTCAATTATTGACCAATAAGACCGATTGTAACATGAACATACTGTACAGTGCAGATCTATCCATCACCAGTGTACAGGGAGCATAACCAGCAAGCGGATATATCAGTCACTGGGAGTAGTAGTGCTTTGTTTACAAGCGGATTTATCAGTCACTGGGGAGGCAAGGCACATTTATGCAGCGGATATACACGTCAGTCGAAGTTAAAGAGTTAAGGAACTTGTTGTGGAAAAAGAAAAGTGAATGGGTCTGGCAATCAGAGACTATAACTCAGCTAAAAGATGCAGAATGCTGACAATCAAAGTCAACTAAGGTCTTATTAGTATCATGTTGCATACCAAATTAGGTTGAAATCTAACAGTAATCATAATTAAGGGAGTCTTTGTGTGGACACAAAAGTGGGTGGATTTGACAATAAGGGGCTATAACTCTGTTCAAGAATGATGTAGAATGCTGACAATCACTTAGACAAGGTCTCATCAATGTCAAGGTGAACACCAAATTTAGTAGAAATCCAATAATAATTAAGATGTGAATCATGCTGAAATAAAAGTGGAATTCAATTCAATAGCTTATTATCATAAGCATTTACATGCTTATAGATCACATATTACAAATATTGCATGGTTATCAAATGCTATATATACAACATTAAACATGAACTCAAAAAGGTAATTGTCAAGAGCTGTAAAGGAGAGGATGGACAAATATACACCGTCTTTATAATAAATTACTGTAAAAATAATAATCTATCTCTTATTTTAAACGCTTTATAAACAAATTTCGCTAGTGAACATATTATTTTCTTATTACTAGAAGTTAATAGTTCAATGTACTTGTGCATGGATGGTTTATTCCAGAAGTACTTTTGGATTAAGTTTACACACAAGTGATCATACACAGGACATACTAAAAGAAAGTGATATTTGTCTTCAATATCATGGTTGTCACATAGCATACAATATCTTTCACTTCTATAGATTCTATTGCTTCCATATCTCCCAGTTTCAATTCTCAGATTATGGGAAGACACTCGGAGTTCTGTCAAAGCTGATTGATGTTTATGGTTACACAAGAATTTGAAATAAATTTAAAGTCAGTTTTGATATGTTTATATAAAGACAGTTTGTCAGAATGGACAGACAGACAGATGGAGGGACAGGAACAGGTCCAATTTAATATCCCCCATTTTCTATGAAAAGCTGGGGATAACTATGAGCTCAAAGATATACTGCATTCTATATTTTAAATGATACCTTCAATGAGATCTAGGTAAAGCTTGAGGAAATACATCTGTGCTGGTAGAGGTGTGCCTATGTACTTGGAACTCTGAAATGGAAGACAAGACATGTATATACATCTGTGCTGGTAGAGGTGTGCCTATGTACTTGGAACTTTGAAATGGAAGACAAGACATGTATATACATCTGTGCTGGTAGAGGTGTGCCTATGTACTTGGAACACAGAAATGGGAGACAAGACATGTATATACAAAGTTTGCATACAGACAGCGATGACAGTTAAGTAATGACAATTTAACTTCCATTTATCTGACTATCACTTCTAAGATTTTATGAATGGGCAAGATTCATTTCAAGTCATTTAAATTTAAATCTTTATATGACAATTGCTTTATTACATATATTTAATGGCAAAAGTGTTTTGGATTAATGTAACTAATTAATGTAATGAAACTAATGCAACAATATATAGATCATACATGGTCTGCTATATGTTTGTATGTATGTATGTATGTATGTATGTATGTATGTATGTATGTATGTATGTATGTATCTGTGTGTGTGTGTATGTATGTATGTATGTATGTATGTATGTATGTATGTATGTATGTATGTATGTATGTATGTATGTATGTATGTATGTATGAATTTATGGCACTACCTCACTATAAGGCCCTCCATTATAACAGTTCCTGTTATAAGACTGATATGGTCATGGATCCCATTTCATTAGGTGGTAGTAAAATTATATGTACCATGTACTTCATTATAAGGTAGTCTCACTATAAAGCAGTATACTCTATGACTCCCATGGACAGTGTTATAATGAGGGAATATGTATGTATGATGGCATATCAGTACAATACTGGCTATATAGTGCCAATTAAAAGTTTAGTTCTAAAAATGTAAAGATAAAACATTGAGAAAAAAAATTAGGAAAATAAACCCTTCCAAGTAAACATAAACATGTAGTATTACAAGACAAAAGGTAAAGATGTTAAAATTCTTTAAAAGTTATTTAAAATAAAAGATAAAGGTAAAAACTAGGGTGAAGCCAGAGGTTTCCAAGTTATTCCCAAATGTTTCAGCAAACATTGCACACAGCAAAATGTGTATTATTGCTATTCTTATTAAGTACATAAATTACGTGCTCAGTACCAAAGGAAAGGAGTTTTTCAAACATGAAGAAGCCTGTCCCCAAGTAGCATGTGCAATTTTGATGTTTAAGTATGTCTGGCATAAAAAAATTGTACACATCAAACCAGCAAAAAAGTCTAACTCTGTTAAGAATTCCTGGTCCTGATTAATTCCTGATTGAACTTCAAATAATTAGGTAACTAGTTCTATAGTGTGACAACAATCTAACCTAATGAATCTTTCACAGTCCTGTCCTATTCACATCACTTTTACTGAAACCCTGAAAGTGATGCTGTGGAAGATATGTCAAAGATAATGTATTTAATTTGTATGAAAACCCAACGAAAAAATCAATGCGAGTTATTAATGATGGGTGTACTCAATTTGGCCCTGCTTGGTACAATTTGCTCTGCAGGGTCTTAAACAGAGGAACTTTATGGAAACAAAAAAGAGTGTGTCCAACAATAATTGGCTATGACTCTACAAAAATGATGATATAAAATGCTGGAAATCAAATTTATGCAAGAGTTCAAAATTTTTAAGTGCACATACAATTTGCTTGAAATCCTGGATGATTCAGGTACAAAAACCAAACTTGGAATTTTTTTACAATAATCCACTAATTAATGATATTGTTCCCCTACAATAAATCTCAAGATGAAGAAGAATTCTTAAAATTAAAATCGTCTGAGATCTCATCAATATAATGTTATGGCATTACTCAAAAAATATGGACCTATAGGGTGAGAGTTCTTTTTTCAAAACAATGCTGCATATGTCAGCATATTTTTCTCTCAATCTTCTACCAAGTATAAATGTCAAAATCAAGACAATGAAGTAACAGTTATGTTTTACAAATATAACAAACATAAAAAGCTTCTAGAGCAAGGTGATATCAGGTTCAGGTTGTCAAGTGCACTCTTCTGTCACAGGAAAATTGGTTAAAACAACATGTATAGGGACAGGGCTGATCAAATTTTTATTTTCACCCACTTGTCCAATGCAAGTGGTTTCAGAAAATTCACTTAACATAATTACTGTATTTCTTCAAAGGGCTTAATTTTTTAGTTTTTTACTGTTAAGATATCTTGTATACACTATTTCTTGCTCCGATATGGTAGCATCAATACTTCCATCAGCAAGAACGGAAAAGAATTTACTGGAATTCAAACTTTCCTTAATTTCTTCTCTCAAGACTTGATCAACTGACAAAACAAACTTTCTTGCCCGGAGTCTGTTCTTACAATTAGCATAAAGTTTAACTCCATTCTTCTCCTGGAGCGCACACAGCATTTCCATATCAGAAAATGGTTTTCCATATTGGGCTAGGGTGTAGGCTATATTAAAAAGAGCTCTCATTTTATTTTTTTTTCATTTCATTCTCATTTAGTTTTAAAATAGCCTTTCTAGTGGAGTGTTAGCAACTCTAACTTCAGGTATTTTCTGCACATGCTGGCTAGTGTCATGCATATACTGTGGTGCACAAACTTTATGAGGTCCAAAACTGTCATGAGACTTGCTTGATTAAATCCTGAATTTGTCAGTTCCATTGACAAATACACTGGCTGAATTTCCAACCCATGCCAGTTTGGGATATTGTTTGCAATAACTGCAAAACATCTCTCCTTTAGAGTCAATAAATTCAAGCCATGGATAATTATCAACCCAATGTGGCTGAAAATGTCTTTGTCTCTTATCTGTGTCATATTTGACATTTTTTGCTGTCACACAATGTGGCTTTTGTCTCTTTGGAGAAACAGTTACCTCAGACTCGGTGGCAGCCTTGTTTTATCCCTCCAATTTCACTTGAATTTTCCTTCTCTGAATCATCCTTATAACCTTCCTTGCGAAAATAATTTTGTAAACTCAATTACTTCTACTTAAGTGATTGTAACATACATTTTGTCATTTAAATGCAAACACAGACTGCTCCTTTAGTGTAATTGTTTTGCTTCAACCGCAATATTGCACAATGAAGTTGATCCTCTGTATAATCAATTAAAAAATTAAAAACTCATTACTATGATTGAATCAGTTCATAAAGGAAATGGACACATGTTGGTAAAGAACCTTTCATTAATTTCACTGCATTGGCTAACTGGACTGAAATCAAAGGGCAATCCGCCCGTGATTATCTGGGTTGAGCAAACACAATATAACAAGGTCATTTAAAACAATGCCAATTACTAATACTGGATTTGTTTTGTCTGAAGTGTTTTGACTGGCTGATAATTTGGTCACTTAGCCCAATATACAGTGAAGCAATAACAGAACTTGCACACATGCGACAGTTATAAATGACCACTTATCGTAGTATCATAGGATGTGAATGAATAAATGGAGGTAGATTCAAGTATTCAGTATGCCTGATGGGCATGAATGGCCAGATGAAGGTAGATAAAGTGTCTAAAATATGAAAATTAGCACTTGCCCAACTTGTTTTAAAATACTGTAGTATCACAAATTTTCGTGGGATACCAATTTTCATGCATTTTGTTGTTGCCCTGAACAACGAATTTAAAGACCCAATGAAAAATTATCCAAATATTATAAAGAACACCCCACCCTTTATTTTTTTTTCTTCTGTGTTTCATTCTGAAGTCAAGAAAATCAACCTCATTTCTGTAATCTGGCACAAAATATTAGCTTTTACACATGTTTATTTAAACCCTTTAAAAAAGAATTATAAAGCATTTTATATGTTTCAATGCACTCGTATATATATATATATATATATATATATATATATATATATATATATATATATATATATATATATATACAGTATCCAGTAGCTGTAATTTCCACTCACTGCCATAAATCGATATGTTGTGAGATAAATAAGGACAGAGAGAAACAAGAAAAAGGATAAGGTATTCAAACAGTTATTACTGAAAATGAAAGAAAGAAAAAGAAATGATACCGTAAATGAAAATTAGATTTAATACTTATTCAAATCGATTCTTCATTCAAGTGAAACTGTTGTCAAAAAATGTAAATCCTTGTGAAAGCATGTCTCATTTTATCCATGCAAGCTTAATCCCAATGAACAACATGACTGTAAAATACTGAAACAATTGCTTGAAGTATAATTACTAATGAAACACTGTATATACACTATCTACCACAGAGTACTGAAATCACACTTCACTGATTTTCTGACAAAACCACTGAATCAACATCGTGTCAACCAAGTCGGCTGGTACACACAAATGTCTGTCGGGTAAATAATCATGAAATTGTTGAATTAAACAAGTCCAGCATTCTCAAAGCCATGGATAATTAGGTCTGATCTTTCACATATTTTTATGTGAGCCGCAATTATCCATTCAGCATGAATCGGCTTGATTGACGAGGTTTTAAGTAAAGTCTAGTGGTCGAAGTTGGTTTGTACATGAGGCAGGCTCAAACAAAAAAGTGATTCCATTGCTTTTAAATTTAGTTAGCATCTTCATACTTTGATGGTCTCTAAACACATCAACTGTTGACACTGTTTGCTATTTGCATTGAGCAAAGGGGTGGCTGGTTACGTGTTTGGTTCATATGTGGAATGACGATATTATCCAAACTGACAGGGATCTAAGCTGAATTTACAACTCTTCAGCCACTGTGTTAACGCCAGAAAATAACTGATGGTGCAACTTTATGGACAGTGTTTTAAGGAAGAAATCATACACATATACTTTAATAACCGATTAGCTTAGTGTTATTGGCTGTGTCTGCTCCCTTTGATGTCGAGTGTAAGTGATTTATCTTGACAGGTGTTTGATTCGTGCTCATACAGGTGGTAGTACTGTTTTAACCATTGAAGTGGCCATAGTTTGTTGTCATCATAGTTTTGTTTTTTTTGTATTCTTTATTTAGGGTATTTGTAGAGGTTAATTCACAAAATTAAATAGCAACAAATATGCAAACTCTGACAGGCAAAACCACAAATTTAAGTACCCACAAAAATTTCATTTTTCACAAAACCAAGAAAAATTGAGACCTACGAAAATAAATAATACTACAGTAGGAAAAAAGCACTTGTCCCAGACTAGCGCCTTCGAAAATGTTACTTCAAAAATTATTAGTCCGGGACCTCAGGCTATGGGATTTTTTATCAGCCCAAGGGATGTCAAGTTCAAGTTGTCAAATGTACTCTTCTGTCATAGGCAAACTGGTTAAAACATGTATAGGGATGAGAGAGAGTAACAAGGGGAGCAGTTATTTCCATTTTTTTTCTCTCCTAAATTTTCTTTTTAAAAGGTTATGTTGGATTGAGCAAATTAGGTTGTTTTATAATTTTTGTCAACTTACTTCCACAAGATTGACCCCCGCTTTGTCATACTCCCCTCTGATGGCATGAGCTGTGGCCAGGTTGTACTGCATGATTGCCTTGGCTCTGGTCAAATCACGTGGAGACCATGGGTAGTAGGCACCTGATAGAAACATAGAGCATCTGAAAGTACTGTATACACTCGCGTATAAACTGAGTTCAAATGCAAACAACATAGATCCTGATCTGCTGTCGCGTAATGTGCCAACAAACCAGGGTTGATGTTGTTTGTTCTACTGATTAGTCCCTACAAACTGCATAGACCCAGATCTTCCGGCGCATTATGCGACGGCAGATCTGGGTCTATGTAGTTTGCAGTTGGTATTGGCTTTTACGCGAGTATATACAGTAACTATTGACTGGTAAAACAAATTCTTTGAAAATACTTACCTCATCCAAATATGTTTAGATAACTTCCACTACTACATAACGAAATCAGCCATCTCATAAGTAAAAGACGTCATAAACGCCTTTTCTAATGTTTCTCTACCTACAGGTGATTGACACTTGATATAGTCATTGGCATAGCTAGGCATATGCACAGACACACATGTAAAACATCGAAAGATCATGTTTACATTTCTAGGATCCCCACACAGTCACATGATGGTGCTTACAGCAGAAAACTGCCTAGCTATGTCTCTGTTCCTCTGATAGCCAACTGTGAATGGATGCAAATCATATACTATAATGCATATACATTATGGAGTTACCATCTCAAATGAATCTGTGAGAGTTCCCATTTTTAGTTTTCAAATTTTCTCATGCAAACAACTTATACTTCTTTCTAATACAAATCTGTTAAGTTTATTTTTATACCTTCCACTTATCTGGGAATTATTCTCTCTATTTATACTTCCTTGATACATGATGAAGAAGGACTGTGCACAGTACCAAAATATGTTCTAAATGGCTAGAGAATTTATAATCTTGATCCATTCAACTGTGACTTTTATGTTTCTTTGATGACTGATCTATAAGCTTGACCCTGTATGCTGATATTTATCCCTGTAACTTACTTTGAACAAGCTGACTTCTTGTAGCATCTGAATAGACTTTTCAAGATGTTCTGAAGATAAGCAAACTAGATCTGAGTTTGTAAAAAATGAACGTCCAAGTTGAAAAAGTTAAAACAAATTGAAAAATTTGACAAATTGCTTCTGGCATGAAAATACAATCAGGTCATCTACATTATACATACAAACATGTATAATAAATTTTATTTGTCTACCTCAAGTTGTTTTGGCCTAATTGTGCTAACAAGGTTATTGTCCCAAAAAAGTCCAAGTCCCCAAAAGCTAAAAAAACATGTAAAAAATTGATAAATTGCTATGATGGCCTGAAAATTTAATCGGGTCTTCTACATATGGATACAAATATACTAGTACAATTTAATTCATCTACACCGAGTGGTTTTTGTGCAATGTTGCTAATATAATTAATCTACATTGAGTGGTTTTTGTGTAATCTTGCTTACAAGCTTCTCTGGATGTATGCATAGGCAGATGAACATATAGATGGACATGTCCAAATCAAAATGTCCTCAGCACAAAAATTATTTGTGAGAGTGAAACACACTGTGACCTTGCAACAGGATTGTATTCTAAAGTGATAAGAATGATTGACTTTGTGTGCATCACTATTTAAAGGATATATTTTGAAGTACATGTATTTAAACAAATATTGCTCACTTTTGCAGTAAATTTGTGTCTAAACACATATTAAGACATTTGAGTAGATTTTTACATACCTTTTGCAAATTTTCATCGACTTTTTATGCTTAACTCATTAAATGATATATGGTATGGTCCCAGTTAAAATGTGAGTATGAACATGGATCCCATTTCATAAAGTGGCAGTAAAATTATATGTATCATGTAGTTCCTTTTATGGCTGTCTTACTATAAGAAGGTATACTCTATGGCTCCAGTAAGGCTGTCTTAGTGTAAGGAGGTATACTCTATGGCTCCAGTAAGACTGTCTTACTATAAGGAGGTATACTCTATAGCTCCAGTAAGGCTGTCTTAGTGTAAGGAGGTATACTCTATGGCTCCAGTAAGACTGTCTCAGAGTAAGGAGGTATACTCTATGGCTTTAGCAAGGCTGTCTTACTATAAGGAGGTATACTCTATGGCTCCAGTCAGGCTGTCTTAGTGTAAGGAGGTATACTCTATGGCTCCAGTAAGGCTGTCTTACTATAAGGAGGTATACTCTAGGGCTCCAGTAAGGCTGTCTTACTATAAGGAGGTATACTCTATGGCTCCAGTAAGGCTGTCTTACTATAAGGAGGTATACTCTATGGCTCTAGTAATATATATCATGTAGTTCCTTTTAAGGCTGTCTTACTATGAGGAGGTATACTCTAGGGCTCCAGTAAGGCTGTCTTACCATAAGGAGGTATACTCTATGGCAGGTGTCTTAGTGTAAGGAGGTATACTCTAGGGCTCCAGTAAGGCTGTCTTACCATAAAGAGGTATACTCTATGGCTCCAGTAAGACTGTCTTACTATAAGGAGGTATACTCTATGGCTCCAGTAAGACTGTCTCACAGTAAGGAGGTATACTTTATGGCTCCAGTAAGACTGTCTCACAGTAAGGAGGTATACTCTATGGCTCCAGTAAGGCTGTCTTACTGTAAGGAGGTATACTCTATGGCTCCAGTAAGGCTGTCTCACAGTAAGGAGGTATACTTTATGGCTCCAGTAAGACTGTCTCACAGTAAGGAGGTATACTCTATGGCTCCAGTAAGACTGTCTCACAGTAAGGAGGTATACTCTATGGCTCCAGTAAGACTGTCTCACAGTAAGGAGGTATACTCTATGACTCCAGTAAGGCTGTCTCACAGTAAGGAGGTATACTCTATGGCTCCAGCAAGGCTGTCTTACTATAAGGAGGTATACTCTATGGCTCCAATAAGGCTGTCTTAGTGTAAGGAGGTATACTCTATGGCTCCAGTAAGACTGTCTCACAGTAAGGAGGTATACTCTATGGCTCCAGTAAGACTGTCTCACAGTAAGGAGGTATACTTTATAGCTCCAGTAAGGCTGGTTTACTATAAGGAGGTATACTCTATGGCTCCAGTAAGGCTGTCTTACTATAAGGAGGTATACTCTATGGCTCCAGTAAGACTGTCTCACAGTAAGGAGGTATACTTCATGGCTCCAGTAAGACTGTCTCAGAGTAAGGAGGTATACTCTATGGTTCCAGTAAGACTGTATCACAGTAATGAGGTATACTCTATGGCTCCAGTAAGACTGTCTCAGAGTAAGGAGGTATACTCTATGGCTCCAGTAAGGCTGTCTTACTATAAGGAGGTATACTCTATGGCTCCAGTAAGACTGTCTCAGAGTAAGGAGGTATACTCTATGGCTCCAGTAAGGCTGTCTTACTATAAGGAGGTATACTCAATGGCTCCAGTAAGACTGTCTCACAGTAAGAAGGTATACTCTATGGCTCCCATGGACTCCTGGTATTATAATGAGGTAGTACTGTATCAATACAGTTTTATAATATTTTTCAAATTTTCATAAGGCAGGAACAGCACATGAGATATCAAGATGATATTAATTAATGAGGAATTTACATTGCTGTGTCTAACCCAACATAAATACTTAACAGTCTAAATAAATGCATACCTTTATTTTCTACTGTCTCCAGATCTTTATCTTTTTCTACCTTCTCACCTTTGTCCACTGCAAATAGATTAAAACATTTTTCATTCTTTCACTTAAAACCTGAAATAATTTTATGACCATGAGAATATATATATATATGGTGATAATCTACATATCTGGTAGAATGGTTTTAACTTTCATACACAATAACTTAATTTGATAATGATGCCAAATCCTGTAAGCACTATTTGAAGTTTCTCTGACAGACCTACCTGGCTTTTCTGGTCTTAGATTCTCATGGTATACCCATCAACACACATTCAGTTGAACTCATCTTTAAGGTAAAAAGTGATTGTTTCCTCATCAACACAACTTTTTTTTTGCCAAATCCATGACATGTATGGGTTTGTACCCTGACAAGGTATGTAAAGATATTTTGTGTGGTTAAAATGGCACTTTTACCATATTATTGGCTTCATCATGCTAAGGAAATGGGAGCTAACCTCCTCTCCTAAGAGCAGCCCAAGGCGGCTGGCCTGGGTGGGCATTGTACCCGCAACATTTGTATAGTCCACCGCTCTACCAACTGAGTTGCTGCAGCTAACAGGTATGTAAAGATCTGCAACAGCTGGTGAGACACAAAGTTTTATGACTCGGAGCTGGATTATATAAACAAAAATGGAAATAACTGCACGAAAACCAGTTTAAACTATGGTAAAATGTCTTCAAGGAAACTCCAGCCTTCAAACTGGTTATCATTCTATCATTCTATTAAATGTCATCTAATTCTTAGCTATTTTACCAATTTTCAAAGTAGTGGCCAATCAGATAATCTAGATATAGGTCAAAAATTAATTTTCACAGGGCCACACCATGTGGGCTCTATCCAAGTACTCTGAAGCGAACTGAATTCCCTTTCTTTGCAGGTGAGATCACAATAGCACATCATCCTGCTGGTGATAATGGTTGGAATGAACATATTTTTATATACATTTATCAGACTGCATCACAACTTTTGTATTTACTACATTTTTGCACACTATATTTATTAAAATGAATAATAATTAAAACAAAATTTAACATTTTTATCAGCAGTGAACAAAATCTTCTCACACAATTTATATAAAATCCATACAAGATCCACTTTGATCAATCAAAACTTGTAAATGTTGGCAACTGATTATAAAAAATATTAGAAATTTATAAGTTCATTTTACATGAAAAATATACAAATACTATTAATGTTATGTTTCTTTTATATATTCTATCGGTGAGAGTAGACTTATGATTTAAGATGTTGAATCACATCTCACAAATATAGTCAACATATTGATCAAAGGATAGAACACGTCATCTGACATGGATAAATTGTCTCATCCTATGTCCTTTACAGCATGCGACAGATATTATTTTTAAATGATCATAGGCATTATGAATTAGATGAAATTTGTGGATAACAGTTGCTCATTATTTATATTGTGTTTGTTATTTTATAAAACCAGGTATCAGATAATTTGGAACTGAATATGCAGCAAGCTCACTTACTCATACTTGCAATACTAGCAAATACATCTGCTCTCTCTCACTATGCACACACAAATGGTGATCAGATCAAAAAAACTTGCAGCACTAACTCTGCAATAACAGGAAGTACCTGTTACATGACACAAACGCAGTGCCCTCTGAGAAAATGGACTGCCTGTGTCCAAAAATAGAAAATTAAAGGCCGATTTCTCCTAAATTGGGGGTTGATTGCACTGATATACATATGTAGTAAATAGAATGAAGTCTATCAAGTGAGTATATACCCCTTAGCCTGGGTTTTCCCTTTAATCAAAACAAATGCCTGCATTTCTCCATTAACTCTATTACATAATCAAAGTACTGAGAATACTGATGGCTTTGTGGGTTGAAGTTATACAAATTTACATAAAAACAGAAGTCAAGATATGTAACTATTTTATTTCATGGTCATTTTACAAACATAAACACACTGTTTTAGTTAATCTTTACAATATTTTATCAATTTTCTTTTCTTTTTTTGTCATATGAGAATTGATATTATCATCTGAAACATCACTTAAGGAATTATTATGGTGATTTGGGATTAAGAACATTTTCTACTATTGTTTCAAGTACTACAATCAGTGGAAAAATATCAAAGGGAGATAATTACTATCAGGTCTAATCATTTACCTAAATTTGAATGTCCTCTCTAGGCATATAAAACTGACCCGAAAGGCCAGTGGATCTGCACAATGTTACTAATTTCAGTAAGACCGTAAGATCTTTTACTAATATTAGTAATACAAACTATATTTGGTAAAATAGAATGGATACTATACCATAAGTAAGGAGGGACTGAAATCCTCCAAGTCAAAATCTAACCTAAGAGATTGCTGTATGCATGTCCCCATGTATACATGTGGACACCGATGCGGAATCTGAAAACAGTATACTCCACCTGCTTTACAAATGGCAGCATGTAAATAAAGCCACAAAGTTGTGGAAAATGTATGGATGAACAGTATTCCCACCCTGTTCTGATTTGTGTTCTGGAGGTGTGGTAGATATGTCTGTGACTAGGTCTGAGTTGAGATGCTGAATTCCATCTGCTATCCTGTCCAGGGCAACCAGAGATTCTCCCATGTACAGGTGAGCCAGATATCTGCAAAATATGGTGGTTCTTAATGTTAGTGAAATTGGCTGTTAAAATACCAACAGATATAAAACATCCATTTAGGAACTCGGAGGACAAATGCAATGTATTTTCTATAGCAGGTGATTCTGGCATAAAGAATTGGCTGTGAAATGAGTACGATTAAGATACAATTTGAAATTCTCTTTTATTGACAAGTTAACTTGTCCTTGGCCTCCATAACAACTTTCTGTTGGAGAAACCCCAAACAGAAAATGTGTAATTAACAATAAAATTCTTGTCTCACACAATACTATTAGCTCTCATGTTCATCCTTTGATGACCACCCTTCACCCCTTACCTTTGTGCCCCTGAGCATCTTGGCTGTTTGAGTAGTATCTCTGCATACTGCAAGGACAGGGTGTAGTCATTCAGGCTAAGGGCTACATAGGCACTTGCTGCTAGGACCGAACACCTAAAATGCAGAAGAGACAAGTCTTAAAATCCTCTTAATATTTACATATTGCAGAGGTAAAAATTCATATTGTGAAAAGAAATTTTCATTGAAAATTATGTTTTTCAGAGAATATGTATCCGATCACATTAATGTTAGGAATTACTACTTCTACCTCTCAAATCCAGCCCTCTAGGAAAGAAGAAAATCATGTCAATATAAACAACATCTATGGTGCAAGAATCTTCCAAGATACCATTATAATTAGGTCCCCTTGCCAATTCTAGGTGGTCACATATATACCAGATGTTCCTTGGTTTAAGCTTGAGTAAAATATCATAGAAGATGCTCACATTTGCAGGAAGGTATGGCTGGGCTTCGTCGTAATGCGATAGGGTAAATATTCTCAGAAAAACATAATTTATAATAACAAATTTAATTTTTGTTGAATACATTACCCAATCACATTATTGTTATGAAAATAGGTAACAGGTGGAGGAAATGCATGAGCATCCAACCTCTACCATGGTTACCCTTCGGAGTAATTAAGACCGGTGAAAGAAATGTTTTATCTTTGTTGAGGCTGAAATCCAATTAGTTAAGTGACTGGAAAAGGGGCACCACTGGGTAACCTGCAGCAGATACATGAAGAGGTGGTCAAGGTGGAGCAGGTCTCATGGTTCATACAGGCTCAAAAAAGAGTTGTTTTTCAAGCAGTTTTAAAGGAGTTTTCAAGTATTTCCAATAGTATTTTTTCTTAATGAAACTAAACTTTTCCACATGTTATTTTGTTTATATCTGCATAAATAGGTACAAAAGCAGAAGAAGAAAAAAAACATGTAACTAATTGATTGCCCAACAGCAAAGGGAATGCTACTCCATATGGTGACTACCCTTGTCACATGTCATTTGATTCACCCAATTTTATCCCATTTTATTTTTTATTTTTTATTTATTCATTATTTCTGGAAAATAAGTAAATAATGCAAATTCTGAATTTGTAAAATGATATGCATGGCTCTCAACAGAGTTTTAGGATGAGGAGTCCTGGACTTTTCACTCATGGAACTCAGAAGTCCCCAGCCTATTTCTACGAGTCCCTGGCATAAACTCGGGAGTCTCTCACTTTCAAAAGGATGAAAAAGTATATGATCATCATTTATTTACATATCTGGATTAAATTCTTAGCCATTTATGATATCACACTAAAAAGAAAATATTTTTCAGTAAATGGAATGTTAAGTTTAAACATTATACATGTAAATTTATCATTTTTAGCCCTATAACATTAAATCAAAAAATAAATCACAACAATAAGATCATCAACAATTAGTTTAAATCCCAAGAATGATCATTTAGAATGCTGTGTGATTTTCTCTGCAAGTAAAATAGCATCTCCATTCACACCAAAGAAACTTACATGTGTAAACACATGGCATTACCATGTACCGTATAAATGAACCAGAGAAGGAATGAAAAAATATACCAAGCAGCATATGTGCAAAAACTAATTCAAAATAAATATGTTCATTAGTAAACAGTGTTAAATGCCATAAGAGTTGGCCCTAAGGAATAAAGGTGGGATATAATGCGGGCTGTATAGAAAAGATACATTAATCTTGGTACATGTATGGTACCTAAATAGCTTGAGACTGCAAATGTGAACTGTTGCCAAGATGAATTCACACAAACTTTAGGTACTGATACTCAAATATCACCGGTCAAATGGAACTTTTGCCTATTTTTTGCCTTTTGTTGGCATTAGTGTCATTTTTATCACAAGTCTGTTTCCCTAAAAATGAAAACAGATTTTGTTGACTCATTTTTATGAGTCAACATACTTTTCTGCACTCTTTTAAAAATTCACTACTGATACTGTAGTCGGACAAGTAAAATATTCCAAGTCGCTAGTCCTGGACAAGTGCTTTTTTCCCATTTTAAAAAAGTCGGGGAAGTCCTTATTTTCATGCTTTAATCACTATATCTACCTTTATTTGGCCATTCATGCCCTCCGAGCGTACTGAATACTTGATTCTACCCCTCTCCATGTATACATTTACATCCTGTATAACACCTACAGGTGGTGAGTGATAACTATCGCATAGGTGCACGTTCTGTTACCACTTGACTGCATATCGGGCTAAGCGACCAAATTATCAGCAAATCAAAACACATCAAACAAAGCAAAGTCGGTATGATTAATTAGCAGTGTTTTAAGCGGCTTTGTTGCACTGTGTTTACTCAAACTCAAACCAGATCCTCATGAGAGGCTCACTCGGATTTTAATCCAGCGAGTTAGCGTAATTAAATTAATGAAAGGTACTTTACTGACATCAGTGTTGGTTTCCTTTATGAACTAATTAAATGACAGTAATGATTCTTTAATTTTTAATTGATTATACAGACGATCAAAATTTTACATGTGATATTGCATTTGAAGCGAAATAATTACGCTAATTAATTAGCTGTCTCTGTTCGTATTTAAAAGAGAAAATGTTTGTTACGATCACTTTAGAAGTAGTTGTCAAGCAAGCTGATATTTACTATGTGGATAAAATGAAATTGCTAAATTATTTTTGCAAGGAGGTAATAAGGACGATACGAAGAAGGAAAATTCTTGTGAAAGTGGAGGGATAAAACATAAGACTGCTACTGAGTGTGAGAATTCCTTAAACCAAGAGAGTTTAAAAATTCTAATGAACATTTCACACCAAATGGACCAGAGCTTGAGGACTTTAACCCAGACACAGCTATCAACTGCTGGCTTAGTGCTGGTGCAGGTGGCAGACATGTACATGGACATTTTTTCAAATCCAGCAGCTAAAACATATATACATGTACCTGAAGTAGCCAAATGTATATCAACCAATGTTTTAGAAAAATTAAATTCTTTTAAGAAATAATTACCGGTATGTTGTATATTATTTCATTTGTTCTTTCTATGGATTAAGTACATACATCTCATAAAATCTCGGCAAGTGATTACCATTTTGGGACAGGTGAAAAGTAAGGTTGGACAAGTGAAAAATAAGGTGGGACAAGTGGATTTTCTGAAACTTGTCCTGGACAAGTGGATGCTCAGCTCTGTATGGCATCGTTTATTTGCTGAACAAATGCAGGTGCTTACATACACACACTCAACAGAACATCGGTTTCTTTGAAGTCACCCCAGAATAGCCTTCAGAGGGGCAGTCTTTTTCACAAGATAATTACAGAGATAAGGATTAACTGTTAATTAGTCACACTGGCGTCATGCCTGTTTACTTAAGTCTAGCCTTTAACTATTCCACAGATTGGCCATGGCTGACCAAAATATAAAAAAAGAAAGCATCCCGGGGGAAAATGAGGCGCGTCACGGGGATGCATTATTGAGAGAAAGGGTGCATCCTTTGAGAATTTCATGCGTATTTAATCAGAAGCTCTGGTCCCTGAGAGCCCTGATATTTCATACTCAGTTTTATCTTTCTGTATTTTCATTAGATTAATTCAATGAGTTTGGGGATAAAACCAACTTGTTCAGAATTCATGGACTTTTCAAGGTAACCCTCAAATTCAAGGATTTTTTCAAAGTTGTGCAAACCATGAGTCTACTGCTGCATTGAGTAAACTGAGAAGTTGCAAAAATGCACAGAAATCCACTCCCTGCTGGAAATCAGCTTGGAGGCTTAATGATCCATGCATCACACCTGGGAGGGAGGCTAACAATGATGAGATAAGCAAAAAAATCAACACCAAGATGGACAAAATTGCTGGGAGGGAGATCTGTCTTATTCCTGTTGACAAGAAAACCCAGCCAAGTCATATTCTGAATTAGAATTAAACCTACCATGTTTCTGAATGATGTTGTCCAGATATGCTGTAGTCACTGTGGAACAGATCTACCTGAACAGGGTGATGATACAATCAACAGTCTTCAAGAAGGTCCAAGGGCTGAGAATCCAAATGAGAGTGTGTGAAACTGGTAGACAGTTACTTGAAATATCAAACGAACTTGAGCGAAGGTAGATGATAGGGATACAAAAGTAGGCAACAGTCAAATCGAAATGGATTGAGAACTTGTCCCTCTTCATGGAAGGTCTTACTGACCATGCTGTCTCCATTCTAAACCTTGGCATAGCTATGTATTTGCTGAGCCGGTTTAGGTCTATAACCAGGCCGAGCTTTCAGTTGTTTTTTGACACCATGAAGTCTGGAGTAAAAACCCGGAGAGTTCGGTCTGCAAACTATCTATACCAACCAATTGGTGATCAAAGTGCAGATGACCTTCTGTAAAATCTCCACCTTCTCTGGATCCATCATGGAATGGAAGGACAAAAGGAGAGGAGACTGGGCAAATGAAATTGAAAGCTCTCAAAAACGACTTGGATCACCCACTCATTTTCCAAAAAAAGTCAACCTACATTATAAAGCCTGGCACTTACAGGCAGAGTAATGGCAGGAAGCTGGGATATATAGTTATTGACAGTGATTGGAGGCTTGGAGGAGGAGAAACTGGGCTTCCTATCCCTTTATTAGGCTGTTTGCAAAACTGAGGGCCTGTTGGCACCTAAAGTTCAACTGTGGGAGAAACGACTTTTTCTGAGGTTTGTCTTCTCCTCCTTCTGCCTACGATCATCTCTCTATTGAGGCTGAAACTGATGAGGGAGAAAAACCAGGAAGAGGAGGCAATGTGAGCTGAAGAGGCAGTTCTTCTGCAGCCTGCTCTGAATATTCTTGATGTGACTGACAAACAGCAAGGAAGAACCAAAAAGTAACTAATAAAGTGCCACAGACTAATATGCCTTAAGTGAGGATGAGCAAAGGAAGGTATCTCATCACACTAAGTCAAAGTTGCATGATGCTGTCAGAGTGTTGGCCATGGTGTGGTGTGCTGCTCTGTTGATCACCTTGTCAATGATGCAAGTTGAGTTCCTGGGGTCTCAGATCTTATCCAACAGATAATTTAAAATCTATTTAAATTCGCTGAATATGGGATCAAATGGAAGGATGTTCATCTTCATCATCCATGTGAACTGAGGCCATGACCATGTAGGCCTGATACACCAATGGCAGTGGATGGCACTCGGCCGGTGACAAAATATGGTAAATTTCCTCTATAGCCACCGTGAAACTCTATTATCCTTTCTATTATGGGATCAGTGTGCAAGCTGGTCATGGTTTTCCCTGCACTCACTCTGTCCTCTTTTGGGAAATGTTCCATGTCTGCATATGGCACACCTAGCAGGAGAGACGAAAAAGTGGTCAATGTATCATGGTATGTGCCCATAGGGTATACTATGATTATTGGAACCATTGACTGAACCGTCGAATGGACAAGCGACACAGTTTGCTTCACTAGGCTGGCTGGCTTAGTGGGCTGCTGGTTAGCTATGTAGATGAACCAGCTGCATGGGTTCCCACAACACTGTATAAGACAGAACAGTCAGTTGGTTTGTGGCTTGGCTCATCGAAACAACCAACTGGGCTGCCAAAAAGTGGAAGTAAACTCTCCTGTTGTATCTAAGTCTGTAGTAGTGAGACAAGTAGAGCTCAGATATCAGGCTATGCTAGCCAGCACTTGCAACATTATTTCCTGAATCATGAGTCTCATCCATGGCATTCCACTCTTCCACCTTGAGCTGATCACCGATGGTAAAGTCTCAGGAATCTTGCCTGGGTATGGGCCATCATGGCATCCTCCACAAAGCTGGTTACTGATGCCATCTTGAGTTGAAAGCTCAGGACAGCACTATCCTTTGATTTTGTTTTTATATGTCTCTCTTTGCTCTTCAAACTCTTGCATAAGACAGTGTACCAAGTCCTCTCTCACCATTCACTGCATGGAGTAGACAAAGTGGACATTGTGCAGTCAAGGTATGAATCAAGTGTGTTCTCTGTGACCTTGAACTTTTTGCATTTTGCACATGTAATCATCGTTTACCTGAAATGACAATGACAAAATGACTAAGTAACAAGAAGTAACAGCCAGAAGGAGCAAACTATGTAAAGAAATCATCAAAATAAACCATATGCATAAATAAAAGCAGTGTCTGTTACATGTACATGTATAAAACTGAATATTGACAATACCGTGTGTAACAACAAGAGAAAAAAAGAAGCAAAAATATCACTGAAAATTCAAAATAAGTTGCCAATCCTTGATGAAACCTCAAATTTACAATACTATACTGATTTTACAGGCATATGGATGAAAATAAAGGGGAAATCTGACAGATATTAGGCAATGGCAACTGGTATCTTGGAAAAGTTTCTTTCCATAAATGTTATTTACATAAACAGCATACTAGACTGGAAAGACAAAACTGTCTATCTTTCCAGGAGGGCTTGATTCAAGAGGTATGGAAGTAATTCCTAACATTAGTGTCATCAGGTGATGTTTTCAACCGAGAAACAAATGTTTCATAATTCTAACTGAAAAACAAGAGACCTAAGAGGTCCTGATATTGCTCATCTGGCTCACATAACTTTACAGGAAAGTCCATTAAAATGTTCACTCTTTATTATTTGACAGATATTAACTTCATAAATATGACAAATGTAAATGAAGTTCTGAAAAACTCCTACGTATGGAAATATTTTTGTTCAAACTTTTGAAAATCTAGCATATCTACTGTGTGTTTGGCACCACCATATTGCAGAGGAAAAGTGTATGAATGATATGAAAGCATCAGCGCATCTCCAAATGGTTCAATGCATCACGAGGTCAGTTTGTGTTCATTGCAGTCCTATATACACTACAGTTACAAATGTTGGTAGAGTTAAATATTTTCAGAAATTAAACATTTCACCACAATAACCGTTGGGTTCTGTTTGTATTTAGTTCTACTGTATCTCTTTAGGCCAAAGAGAATTTAAGTTTGTTATGATTACCAACCCAAGTGAAAGTAAAAAAACGTTGCTGTTATCACTTGAAAATGGATAAATCATGCTTTGTCTAGGCCAAAAACAAAAAGCATCAGTTTATGTTAGCTTCAACATCAGAAATGTCTTACTAGGATGTTCAGCATGGAAGTACTGTAATCATGAGTTTCAACTGCACAGTACATGTAGCTACTGTAAACAAATTGACCTTGTGACATCAAGGACAGTCTCAAATAGAAGTAGTACATGTAGCTACTGTAAACGAATTGACCTTGTGACATCAAGGACAGTCTCAAATGGCAGCAGTACATGTAGCTACTGTAAACAAATTGACCTTTTGACATCAAGGACAGTCTCAAATGGTAGCAATACATGTAGCTACTGTGAACAAACTGACCTTGTGACATCAATGACAGTCTCAAATGACCTTGTGACATCAAGGACAGTCTCAATTGCCCTTGTGACATCAAGGACAGTCTCAAATGGTGGCAGAAATGTGAGAGTTATAATATGTACTTTCAAGTGATTTATCTCATATAAATACAAAAAATTCATTCTGCTGTGATGATCATATAAAACATGTCTCCTACATATTATAGAAGTAAATAAAATGCAATAAGGACTTTCCATTTAACACATTACCATTATACTAAGCAGGCTTATGTAGTATTGTAAGAACACAACCTAGGTAAACTATCTTACAAACTTTATAACATGCTGACTTTACCTATTTACAATCCTGTGATAAAAAGTCTTTTCAAAGATAACGGTAGAATAAATATCCCAAGTCTCTTACTCGTAATCAAACTCATCCAAGATCATGATGATATAAACCTAGTTACCAATTTCTATTGAAATTGGATGAGGTAGCCTATAGATCCAGCAAGGGAACAAACTCAGCCAAGCTGATGTGCAGATCTCACTTATTATAGAACCTGTTTAAGACAATAATGATATATGACCAAGCTGGAGCAAAATCTGATAGCAATATGGTCTCCAGAGTGGTAACAAGGCCAGTCAAACAGATACAAGATAACTTCATAAAATATGCATAGATCTTGCTCATAATCAAATTCAACCTATTTAACAAGTCTGACCAAAATCTGATCAGACATATAATTGTGCAAGGGTTGACAAGCTCAGCCAAAGACATGCAAGATCACATCATTGACATGCATGGTTATTGCTTATGAATCATTTTCAACTGAGAGCTGGATGATATAAGCCTATTTACCAAGTTTGATCAAAATCCTATCAAAAATAGTCTCTAGAGTGGAAAAAACTCTGCCAATCAGATACAAGATCACCTCATAAATATGCATGGATCTCACTCATAATTAAACTCATCAAACATCTGATGATATTAGTCTATGTACTGAGTTTGATAAAAAGTGGGTCAGAAATACCATCTTCAAGTGGTAAGAAACTCAACCAATCAGATGCAAGATTATCTCATTAATATGCAGAGATCTTACTCCTAATAAAACTCATTGGATATCTTGATGATACAAGCCTTTTTACCATATCTGTTTCAAATCTGATCAGAAATATGGTCACTAAAGTATTGACAAGCTCAACCAATCAGATGCAAGATCCATCTAACTTTCTACACAGTGGTTGGGGGTTTCTCAGACTTATTTGGGGGGGGATTGTGGTTGCAAGGGGGAAGTGGGGGTCATCGCAAGTGGCCTGGATAAGAGACATGTCATAATGAATAAAAATTATCTAATTAAAATATTATTTAGCTCTGGTAACCTCTTTATTTTGCATCACTTTAAAATATAGGGATAAATAAAAAGAGAAATATTAATAACTGATTGATACACTGAATGAAACTGTTCTGGCATTTACTTAATTAGTGATATCTCCAGGATTTTCAAACAGAGGGGGAATGCCTCTGAGGCATTTTCATAAGAAAGATTTTAAATTTTAAGGGGACAGTTTTCATGAGAAGACCATCTACGAATACACCCCTTATAGTATATTTCAACAAATGTGTTATAAATAACTTTTAATGAATAATGCTAAAATTTACAGCTGTTTATCTTCATCATTGGCACAGAGGCTGTGATCATGTATTATGCCAATAGCACTATGCTGTATGCATTAGAACTGCATATAATAGCATTACAACTGCATATAATAGCATTACAACTGAATATCAGAAACTGCATATCTAACCTAGTACAACTTCACCAGTGCAGTTGGCTTTTAATAATTAGATAGTCAATGAAAGTGTTTCATTGCATAAAGTCACTAAGTAACTTCAAGGCAATCGCTAAGTGAGTTGTCCATTGTCCTAGCAAAGTACCATGCATCCCAGACGGAAGCATCTAAGCAGCTGGAACCACAGAAAAATATTTTGACAGGCTGTCTAGGGCCATTCAATGTTGATCTTTGATGGCATGGAGGTGAAATGGAACTGTTGAGGTGCCTGGCCTACTTGGCTCCCTAAATGGTATGGATCAGTTCAAGTCACTTGGTCAAGCTGATTCCATCATATTGACTGGCTTCTGTGGCACTAAATTGGTCATAGAGTGAGCACTAAAATGGGTGGGCTGATGTGGGCTGATCCCTATGTGCGCTGATGTTCTGATGCTGAGATGGAATACAATACTTGATCAATGTAAGCAGTCCCATCATTCAACATTATAGGCAAGATCAGCTTCGGTGTGACCTCATGTGATTTTAATCTGATGGCAGATTCTGATCCTGACAGAACAGGGCCATCTTTTCCTCCCTATCAGTGCTAGACTCATGATGCTGGGATGGGTTATGGGATATTGGATAAACAAAACTGGTCCCCCCTGCATCAGATGAGACAGTGCCTGAGCTGGATTCCCCTGCTGTCAATCTGCCTCGTGTATCATCGGAGGAGTAGACTGGCTGTTGTACCTTTGTGGCATAAGTCCTTTTGGTACTGCCGAAAGCATCTTTTCTGATTAAGGAGGTGAAGATGGAGCTGGTGCTGTATGTGTATCCATATCTGAAAAGGTTCACCTGATTTTCTTATTCACTGGTGAACCCTCTTCCTTACAAGTCTCCTCCATAATAAATTTTTTGCTGATGACATCTTTGTCTTTAATATTGCACTTATTTCCCTTGCCTTCTGTTCTTGATTGTCAGACCAGGACTGCTGCCCACCGATTCTCCATTCCTCATGCACCTACTTCACATATATGGCCCAAGTGGCATCCCACACAATCCAGGCATGCACTATGATTATTACCCAAGTGGCATCCCACACATTCCAGGCATGCATTATGATTATTGCCCAAGTGGCATCCCACACATTCCAGAAATGCACTACGATTATTGCCCAAGTGGCATCCCACACATTCCAGGCATACATTATGATTATTGCCCAAGTGGCATCCCACACATTCCAGGCATGCACTATGATTATTGTCCCCAGTTTTAGGCATTTGCACTGATTGCACTTTGTACTGCCCATTGTATAGACACCTGTAAATAAATGATAACTATACAGGTGAAGCCAGTCAAGCATCGGTTTATAACTAATGAAGTGGACACTACTGAACAATTACACTGTCTATTGAAATCTTACCTGTATACATAGAGAGTGATAGCTTATACAGGAGAAGTCCCTGAAGTGTCACTTATAACCTTACTGATAGTGGATGCCACTGAACAGTTAAATTTTTTCTATAGAAAATTACCTGCATGACCTAATGGTCTGTAATTTATATGGTCACTGATTGATGAATACAAAAGGTCAAGTACACATTACTAAATGCATGTACTAAAAACCAGGGCAGGTAACACAAAATTGCACTGACATGTATAATGCATGACAAAGTTGTTGTTCTAATAAAGTGTTACGGAATCATACCTCTTTTCCTTTTTATAATGATTTAATTTATTAGTTTATGATCTCTGTTCTTAGTCTAAACTGCAGTTACCATATGAGTATACATACGACAACCTTTCGATCGATAAATGGTCACATGACTAATTGCGCGCGAAAAAGATGTCGACCTAGTTCCTGTACCTTTAGAAATTAACATTGCAAGGTCACATTCCCATTCTGAATCAACATGATGTTTACTGGTTAAGAGTTAAAGAGCGTGAGAACGTAAACATTATGACGCATAACCTAGTTCCTGATTGGTTCGTAGAGGGTTGTATTATTTTGTAATACCATGTTATTAAAGACAGAGAAAGGGTTTTTCAATTTGATTCTGCGCACTTAGTACAGTATATATAGGAAATAATCCTGTAATTATCATTCTGTTACAGTTACATAGAGAAGAGAGGTCATATTTGAATTTGTAGTTCAGTGTGGGATATATCTATATTTATTTGGAGATTCATGTATTATCTATACATTACATTTAGGAATAAGTACTGTCTTCATCTGAATTATCATACAGTTCCATGGAATTATCTGGAACATTTCTAATACTTGTGAGATTCCAGACTTACAAGGATTATTTTGGATTTACTCAGAACTTATTAACTTCAGCACAGTGCAGACTTTTCATTCAGAATACTACATCCGGATTACTTGGATTAACATCCGGAAGTGAACTTTAAAACAATTTAGGACTTTTTAGGATATTCTATACTGCAAGTTATTTTTAATTTTTACACTTTGATTGTTTGTTGAACTATTTTAATTCTTTTAATACTTTAGGAAATTAAAGATTTGCATTTTAATCTTGAAAGCTTGTTTGTCTCTTTTATCTTGTTACATTACCCCTAGAGTCGTAACAAAAGTTATAAAAACTTTGCCTCAGACAGAAAAGATCAAGAAATAGTTTGAAATATATATGTATACTTCCCTTACATGAAAAACTCATCTACTCTCTTTGGTGCTAATCACTATATCTGAGGGGGAGATCACTCTATCTGATTCCCACCTATGTTGGTAGACAACTTTTCACTTTTATAGCTAAACTTTTAGCTTGGGAGGGCTGGATTGGTTAGGTTGTGGACATACTCCTAAGGTATTATGATTGGGTAACATATTTGAAGAAGAAATTAGGAATTAGATAAATATTTGTACAAGAAAAATATGCAAATGTTATAAATGCAACATTTCTGTGTAAATTGTATTTGCTTTATTAGCATGAATAAGCCTATGACCTACAATGCTGAATCAAATTTCACAAACCCAGACAACTCATTGAAAAAGGGAAAAATGTGTCATTTGACATGATTAACTTGTCTTGCCATATGACCTTCCCATCATGTTATACACTTTATTTTTTAAGATTGCAGGCATAATGAATTTGATGAAACATGTGGAAAACAGTTGCTCAATCTTTGCACCGTGTTTATTATTTAAAGAAAACCCCAAAAAAACACATATCCAAAAATTTACTACTTGAAATGCATCAAGCTCATTTACAATCACTTGCAATACTAGTATGCATGTTTTGTCTCTCCAGATTTCTCAAACACATGATGATTGGGCTGAATTCAATACAACCAAACAGCAATAACTGAAAGTGCCAGTTATAAGTAACAAACACAGCACTATCTATGAGAAAATGGTGGATACCCTGTGTTCGAAAATCTATAACTTTAGGTCTGGTTTCTCCTAAACTGGTAGATCAATGATGCTCTAATTTGACAGATGTAATAAACAAATGTTCTCTGGAAACTAGTAGACCAATGATGCTCTAATTTGACAGATGCAATAAACAAATGTTCCCTGCTCTAATTTGACATGTAATAAACAAGTTTTCCATGGAACCCAGTGTCTCACCTGCATCTATATGCTTGTCAGTATAAACCCTGTTTCTACCTTTCATAAACATTCCCAAAAAACATTAGCACTGTTGACCATAATGCTTAAGTAAGCAAGACATGTGAGAGCGGAACTCCTAGCATATCAACATACAAACTTTGGACCCATATTATTTATATCCTAAAGTTTCAGTTGATACAGAAAATGTGATTTTCAAAACTTGGACATTTTTCAGCATGATGCTTAAGCAAGTTTGACAGGCAAGACAGGAACTCCTAGCATATCACAGACAGGTGAGAAAGGCAAGACAGGAACTCCTAGCATGTCACAGACAGGTGAGACAGGCAAGACAGGAACTCCTAGCATATCACAGACAGGTGAGACATGCAAGACAGGAACTCCTAGCATATCACAGACAGGTGAGACAGGCAAGACAGGAACTCCTAGCATGTCACAGACAGGTGAGACAGGCAAGACAGGAACTCCTAGCATGTCATGGCATAAACTTTAGATTTATAGTGATATTATCGAAGTGTTTCACTTCAATGCAGCAACTGATGTAGAAAATATGAGACTGAAAAACTTGAACATTGTTGATGATGGCAACAACGCCATTGCCAGAAGAGCAACTAATGTATGTCATCAAGCAGGTGAGACCATGAAGTGAACTCCCTCAACTGTGTGTATCTTAGCATGTATTTTCTCTTTAAATGTCCTTTTCATACAGGTTCAAATGAATATAATTGAAATCTTCGATTTCCACGATAACAAAGTGACAATCCAGTACTTCTGGCAAAAGTTTCATGACAACATTCTGAGCATCTAAAACTCCCCTTGAAATGCTCAAAAGAAATTTTTGTCTTCATTATAAATGTGGTTCCCTTTCCTACAATTGTATTCACCATTTAACTTATTCCTCATTTTCCAAACATCTATTCCAAACTTTTCATCAATATTACAAATCCTGTAGGAACGAAGGTAAAAAAATAATTACTTGATTCTCAGGTCCATCACTTTTCCCTAAAGACTGCCACATCTCCAATTCTCCCCAAACTCAATCCATAAACTATGCAATACGCATTTCCATCTATGTTTCCATTTCCATGTTCTGCACATGGGCTTTAAACTTGCTGTCTCCATATGTCCTGGTTTTAGCCTTGCCCGGTCAGTCTTACTCTTTTAGTCTCTTATGGTAGGGTATTCAAGTTAAGAGGATTCAAAACATAGATTTGTCTTTGCATGTGGTCCATGAAAACATGCCAAATAACAGCTGGATCCATTGTTCTCCAGCTGTGTGATATTAATCAAGGGATACAGTAGCGTATACACACTTTCTGAATCGTTCATGGCAATCGATGGTGGTACACCAATGTCTGACATAGAGAAACTCCTAGATAAGTATCAAAACTACTCCATGGGTGCTTCTAACGGCTGCTCAATAAGACTCTTTCAACAAAATCAGGATGAGCATGGGTGTGTCTGAGTGAGCCTCTCTTGTTTTAGAAAACATATCTGATTTAAAAACAAATAAAAAAAACTGCCTACTTTAGAAAATGTGGTCTGAAAACCTCATATATTTTTATATGGCCTATAAACAACAATCGATTATGTGTAGTGTTAACTGTGCAATCTATTTGGATCTCCAAGTGCCATGTTAAACTTAAAATAAAAGAATCATTAGGTGCTATTCTCTAACCTCAGGTTGGCTACTTCTGTTGGTTTCATGGGATTCCCAGGGGGTGCCTGCACCAAATGACACTCTGATGAACTTTTCCTAAAATAAGACAGCATGTAAAGTCCAAGTAATTAAAAATGAATTACTTATTATACTGCAAATAATTGAAAGACAGTGATAGCAACTGTAAATTCTGTACAAATAAAATTTGACATGCAACAAAAAGAATGTAGAATTGCAAAGAATGGATCTGATGATAGCAATATAGAACCTGACAAATTCTTTTTTAAAATTTTCATTTAACTTAAATGTAATTGCTGTTTCATCAGAAAAATTTGTATTTTATAATTTCATCCACATTCAGAATCATTAGCAGATTACCCTCTGATAAATTGCTTTCTACACTTCTTTTTCTGCTTCAATCCTATGACGAAAAATGATGTAATTTTTGGCAATCGGACTAATTTTGGATGGCATCAGGAAAGTTAAGTAAAGACACTTCAATGCTATGTACCTTACCATATTTTGTTTTAAATTATTGGACACAATGCCAAACTAATGAGTAATTTTGTAAAAACACAATTCTAAACTTATCTCAATAAAGATGCAACCTAACAATGTTAGATTTTACATTCTTAGTCAAACTGATTCCAAAGAAATGCTGAAAAAAAAGCCTTGATAATTTCATACTTACTCTTGATCATCAATGCTAACAGATTCTGTGCTGATGGGATCATCAGGCAAGAGTGTCAGAGCATTCCTCAAGCAAAGGGAGGCAAACTCAATCGTGGAGGCAGGGATAGCAGGAGTACCAGCACTACATTGAACAAAAATGTACAAAATGAAGTTGAATATTTAGCAACTTCATGTTTCTGATTACCTCTTTCCAAAATGAGAATTTTTCTTCTGATGTTTAAAAATGACCCTTTTACAAGGAAACTAAAAAAGTGTTAATGAGATTTTCCACTGCCAAGTTTTCTTGCAACTTAAAAGTCCAAGAATAGATTTTCATAAGAATACAGCATGATAACAGTAATTTAAAAAGCAGAATCTTGATTATTTAAACTCACTCAGGTGAAAATGGTCTGGATAATTGGTAGCTCTGATAACTGGATAATTGGTAGCTCTGATAACTGGATAATTGGTAGCTCTGATAACTGGATAATTGGTAGCTCTGATAACTGGATAATTGGTAGCTCTGATAACTGGATAATTGGTAGCTCTGATAACTGAGTCTGGAAATGTTTTTGGACATCATGTTAGTTTAGAAGAGCCAAAACTTCTGATAATATAATAGTACAGTTCATAAACAAACCTGTTTTTATCTTGCTGAACCCCTGGTCCCAAGATAAGCTTTCTGTGAACTCCACTACCTACAGAACCCTGTATCACCTCCAGTCTTTTCTCCAGCTTCCTATCATCATCATTGGACTAAAAATGGGACATGTACATTTTACATGAAATAAATTTGAAGTTGACAAAAAAATTACATGATAAGTACATTCTACGTACCTGTAAGGTTTGTAAAATATGTGACAAGATTTCAATGTAGGTGCAGAGAAGGTTCCTACAACTGAGTGTCTTTGACAATTGCAACAGAGTACATAATGACCACTGTTAAATTGTTTAACCTGGAGAAACCAATTTCTGAAGTAAAATGTTTCTTCAAAAAATACTTACCTAATCATAATATGTTAGGAGTATATCCACTACCTCACAAACCCAGCCCTCCCAAGATATAAAAAGGTATTCACTGCTCTTTTGGTTTGTTTTAGCAACAGAAGTGTTAAAAGTTCATGTGCTTTCCTAGGCATTAAACAGACTAGAATGGGTGCCCCTTGGATACAGGGATTGATGCCTAGGCATTAAACAGACTAGAATGGTCACCCCTTGGAGAGAGGGATTGATGCCAATCCTGTCAATCATCAGTTACTACTTAAGTGGATGTGCATGGTCTTCTAAAGATGTAACTGCAGGAAGGACTTGGAGAATGTGCCGTTATTATAATTGGGTAAGTATTATTAAAGAAACATATTTTACTCTAAGAATTAGTTTCTTCTTCAAAAATGTTACCTAATCATACTACATTAGGTGGAGGGAGCTACACCCCCTTACCCTGAAGATGGTCCTGTCTCCGGTCATCTAATGTATGTGAAGCAGCTTCCATTCCCATGTGAGATACAGGTCATGGTTAGCACATGGTCTTATGCATGGACATGTTTTTGGTAAAAACGTTTTTACTCCTGCAAATCCAGTGCAACTAGAGTAACAAGCATCAGTATGAAGCTGCTGAGTGACCTGGGAAGGTAGCCTATTGTACTTCTGATATAGGTCAAACCAGGTCAAAATGAGCCCATTGAGATGAGAGGTCTCTGAGATAAAAGCTTGAGAATGTCATCTGTTACCTCTATTCCATGTGTTGGATGATATCAGTTAGGGATCAGTTGTGCCTAAATGCTATGCTAGTGGCAGCTACCCTAACCTCGTGAGCCAATATGGGTAAGAAATTCATCTGGTCTTGGGTAAGTTCCTTGTAGGCCAAGCACATAACCCATCGTATCCAGGACAACAGAGCCAGAGCAGAAATATCATCCCTTCTTTCTTTGAGTGGTAAGAACAAGCAAGTTCAACCTCTTCTAATCAGCTCAGTTCACTTAAGGTACCACTCCAGAGCCCTGACTGGATCCTGTACACACCTCTGGGACATGGTGTCCAAAGAAGACTGCAGTTTCAAGATTAATGACGGATTCCATTTAAGTGGGTGTTTGTTCTTGACAATGAAAGCTGGGGCCATTATAATTCCCTCACTTTCTGCTAGACTTTGGGAATCAGTGGGATTGGGGGAAGGTATTTGCATTGAGAATGTTCCAAGTCATGGAAAGAACATTGGCTGCCCAGAGTTTCAGATCTGGTACTGGCAAGATGAAGATCCAGAGCTTGGCATTCCACCTCATTGCAAACAGGTCCACAAGAGGTCTACCCCAACTGGTACAGATTCAACTGAAGACCTAGGAGTGAATGGACCATTTGATAAGAGAGCTTAGATCTATGACTGGATGAAGCTTGCAATGGACTCTGTAACTAGGAAAAAACAGAAGTAAAATCCAAGTGAGCTGGTGTTGTGAACAATCTCCACCATGTGTTTCTCAAGGAGAGTGTTTATTTCTTGCTGCAAAATGTCACCTTTGTATGGTTCTCTTTGGATATCTGTAGCAAAGGGAGCCCTTGACAACAGGGAAGGAGCACTGAACATGATCTGGAGGTTTTCCCAGATGATCTGCAAAACCCATGGGCCATCAAGGCAAAGTTCCTCCATTCCATGGCAAAGTGCTTAAGTCCCCCCCCCCTCCGAATGTCAGATAAGGGCAGCATGCGCATGGCATCATATTCTATGGGAAGGTAGAAGAGAGAGAAGCTGGGAAACTGGGTTAAAAAGCAGTCCTTATGTCCCCTTGTTTTGTTGTCAATGGCTCTTTAAAACTAGGCCCTCATTGATGAAAAGGGTTTAGAGAAAAGTTTCTCCATTTGATGTCTTAGAGGGGACTTCCTGTTTCTCTGATCTCTCTCAAGAAAAGAGGACTGGACTCTGGCTTATTGAGTCTGCAAGAGGTTTGTTCCTGATCCCCTTGACATAGTTCCTGATCCCCTTGACATAGTTCCTGATCCCCTTGACATAGTCATGAACTAGAAGCTTAGAAGACAGAGGTTGCAAACTAAGAATAACATTTGGATGACCTTTAATAAGTGCAGATGTGGTTAGGCATGCATTTCTGTCCACAAGTTGTAGGTTAACAGATGCAGCAACTGTATTCGGAAGTTAGTATTGAGCAGGGATGTTAAGTACATGAGCCATACAAGAGACTGACTCCCATGCATAACTGACAGCAGGGTTCTCAATGGAAGGGTCTAAGCTGTGTTTGCACTGCTGGAATATAGCCATGGGATCTAAGTCAAGCATGTATCCTATTGCCACAACATTTTGAACCAGTTAATGCATGTCATGGAAGGGTTTCCAGTCCAAAAGCAGAGAGGAAGGTTTAGACATTTGAAGACCCATGATGCCTCTGTTGACAGCTGGGATTTTCATGTGTCTCATAAAAAGTCAGATTAAGTTGAGTCACCATCTTGAAAAGAATCACCTGTTGACACTTGGGTCTTGGAGCTGCCTTTCAAAGTAATGTAGGATATCTGCAACTTGACCAGACTGTGAAAGTTGCTTGAAAGAATGCTGGTCTTTCTTGGCTAAGAAATTAATGGATGCAGGAATTCTGTAGGAGGCCATTGAAAGAGCAGGAGGACAGAACTCAGGTGGCAGAAGCCAGCCAGAGACTTCATCAATCAATGCATGGAAAGTTAAGTTTTCTCTAGACATTGTCATAATGAGGATGGAAGATGGCACATGTGAGCATGTCTTTTAACTCATCAGAGTGGGTGACAGTGAAGCTTCCTGTAAGGGATGTGACAAATGAGCTGCAAAGCACATCACGGATACTGAATGAAGATGAGATTCTATCCATGCTATGATATGTTATCTCCAAGTGTTTATCCTGCGTGTCATCAAACATCCAGGACTTGTACAGGCTGTCCGGAAATGGGAATTCACTGTAGTCATGAAAGGGAGCCAGGGCCAGTGATAGATCTGTCTGGTTTCAGCCCGTGACACTTCTGTGGGTCTGGTATTGGATACTATGGAATGGTTTACTGAATCCAATGCCGGTTATGCTGGGTGTCCAGGTCAGAAACACAGCTGGAACTAGTGTGACCTGGTGTCAGATGCTATCTGCATCATGGGGCTGGGATTGGATACACCAGGAAAATAGATCATCATACCCAATCCTGGTAGCTGAAGGCATAGGTCAAGGCTATACCAAAGCTGGAGTAGACATGGTCCGTGGCCAGCTGATGTCTGGTGTCAATTTCTGGTACTGGCTATCCCAGGAAAGATCACCGCAGCCAGTACTGGGGTCTGTTTGTGATGATGGAATGTCCATGATTTGGTCAAGTTGGGTGACCATACCATGAGAGTATTGGCCTAATAGGTTGTGATATGATGCCATGTTCTGGCTGTAGTAGCGGAGGTGACAGCAGGGCTGTAATGTGTGAAGAGCCTCTGAAGGCAAAGATCACTGGGTTTTCTTCTAGATGGGAGTATTTTCCAACTGCAAAGATTCAGTTATCAGAAAACCAGAAAACTGGTGACATTGGCAGCAGTGATAATAATTGCATCCACATCCTTTTGTGTATGGTTCTCTCATTAACCCAGGTTGATGGCTTGGTTTTTACCCACTGATCTTCCGACCAGCAAGAGCACATGTTGCATGTATGGTTCAAATTGCACCCTGTACAATTAATAAAAGTGGGGTGATTGTGTTCAGCTAATTTGAAATGCCAGCACCCCACACTCTAAATTCAGCCCATTTTAGTTGATACCTATAGACAGAAAAAAGCAAGATAATGGCATATGCAGGTGAGATCAGTTAAGCATTGTGCTGAACTTAATGTGAAGTAAATGCAATGAATGAAAAAAATACCACAGGAAATGACAGAAATGATTTTATTACATGAAATAACAGATCCTTTACTTGACATTTACTGTTTAACTAACAAAAGGGTTTAGTACTGAGCTGAACTGTAAGTACTACAGACGATCCATTAGTCAAATAAGATGATGCCAATAAGCTTACCGTATGACAAAGTTTGAAGAGAAAAATATTCATCTATAATTAAGAAACAGATTTAGACAGACCAATAGATGCAGTATGATTCCTGAGAAAACTCAAAGAAATCACTCAACTAATAAAAAGGTACAAAGTAGATCGGTATTTGCAAGGTATTGTAAAGAGCATGCTGACCAGGTATGAGTAGAAGTATTAACTGACAAATGATGTGCTATACAAAGGGAAAATACTCATTTCAGACTTCCACCTAGGCAAGCAGATGACTTTTTAACACTTCTGTTGTTAAAACCAGCCAAAAGTCATGGTGAGAGACCTTTTTCTAGCTTGGGAGGGCTGGATTAGTGAGACAGTGGTCATACTCCTAATATATTATGATTGGGTAACATATCTGAAGAAATAACTGCATGCTTACAAAGGTCATCAAAAAGTAATGTTACCAGATCTCAACCTTTTGTGTTGAAATATGCAATGAATAAATTGAAACTAATGTGCCTGTACCCACATATAAAACAACAACATGATGAGAAGTTTACTTGATAAAATATGGTACAGTCACAAATGGGACCTATACTGAAGCAATTTTAACAAAGGATATGAGATAATTATCAAGAACTATGTTTCAGTTAAATATGAATAAAATATAAACTTTTTAATGGCAAATGAATTCATACTGAGTAGTAGCAAAACATATGCCATGATTATGGAGCGAAGATGTTCAAAATAAAGCTGACAACTGCTGTAGTCCTATATCATGGCTGCAGTAACTTAAAAACATTCCCTCAAAGGAACCGACATTCAAATGGGTGAAAATAATTTCCAGGAATTCAAGATAAGACCATTTCTTCCTTTTAACTGTCGAGTGTTGAAACCATCTCTGATATTCTTCAGTAAGAACCAAATTAGCTGCTGTGGTGCATGTGTTGGATGTCAGCTTGACACCATTTTCATTTAGGACAAAGTGGACATCATTACAAGTCTTTTGGTGAAAACCCCATGTCATAATGATCATCCATTCAGGGGGAGTAGTAACAAGATTTTTAAGACAGTCATCATGGCATCCATACTGGATGTATGACTGGCACCATTTTCATTTAGGACCAACTAGGTATCATAAGAAGTTTACTGGTGAAAACACCATGTTGATATAGCCATCCATTTGGAAAGGAGTAGAGATAACAATATTTTCAAGATATGACTTTCCATTCAGGAGTAGCAATAACAAGATTTTCAAGAGGGCTACTGTGGCGGCCATACTGGATGTCAGATTGGCACCATTTTCACTTATGTCCAACTGGACATTATAAAAAGTCTTCTGGTGAAAACCCCACGTCAATATAACTTTCATTTGTGATAAGAAGATTTTTAAGATGGCTGCCATGGTGGCCATATTGGATGTCAGATTGGCACCATTTTTATTTAGGACCAGCTAGACATCATGCGAAGTCTTTTAATGAAAACCCCATGCTGATACAACATTCTATTCAGGAGGAGTAGCAAAAACAAGATTTTCACGATGGCTGCCATGGTGGTCATATTAGACATCAGATTTTTGCACCATTTTCATTAATACCAACTAGACATCATAAGAAGTCTTTTAGTGAAAAACCCATTTTGATAAGACCATCCAATAAGAAAAAGTAGCAATAACAAGATTTTCGAGATGGCCACTGTGGCAGCCATATTGGATGTCAGATCAGCACCACTTTCATTTAGGATCAACTACACTTCATAAGAAGTCTTTTAGTGAAAACCTCAGGAGGAGTAGTAAAAATAAGATTTTCAAGATGGCCACTGTGGTGGCCATATTAGATGTCAGATCAGCATCATTTTCATTTATTACGAACTAGACATCATAACAAGTTTTTAGTGAAAATCCCATGTTGATATGACCATCCATTTATAAGGAGTAGCAATAACAATATTTTCAAGATGGCTGCCCTAGCAGCCATATTGGATGTCAGATCAGCACCACTTTCATTTAGGATCAACTACACTTCATAAGCAGTCTTTTAGTGAAAAGCCCCTGTTGATATGACCATCCATTTAGGAGGAGTAGCAAAAACAAGATTTTCAAGATGGCCACTGTGGCAGACATATTAGATGTCAGATCAGCACCATTTTTATTTAGGATCAACTAGACATCATAAGAAGTCTTTAAGTGAAAACCATGTGTTGATATGACCAACCATTCAGGAGGAGTACCGAAAAGATTTTCAAGATGGCTGCCATGGCAGCCATATTGGATGTCAGATCAGCACCATTTTCATTTAGGACCAACTAGACATCATAAGAAGTCTTCTAGCGAAAAGCCAGTGTTGATATGACCATCAATTCAGGAGGAGTGGCAATAACAAGATTTGTAAGATGGCTACTATGACAGCCATATTGAATACCAGATTGGCACCATTTTCATTTCGGAGCAACTAGACATCATCATAAGTCTTTTAGTGAAAATCCCCTGTGTCTGAGCAGCACCATTTTCATTTAAGACCAGTTAATGGGATGAATGTGTATGTAAAGTTTCAAGGCAATCCTCTAAGTAGTTTAGGAGGAGTAGCAATAATAAACTTGTGCTAACAAACGGACGGACATGGGACAACAGGCGACAGATGACAGACGATGGACAACAGACCATCCCATAAGCTCTTATGGTCTAAGACCAGAATAGCTAATAATATCATTCTTACATCTCTCACGGCCATAATGCAGCATTCTGCAAGTCTCAGCCACAATCGAGGATTAATCTGGTAAACCTGAACAGCTTCAATAAGGCAGTCAAATGATGGTAGAGCTTTCCCACAATGCAACAGCTGGACCCCCATGTTGTACATCAATTCAAAATGGCGGCTCATACCTAGACAGTGTAGTGGCCTGCCAGATAAAGACTTTCCACCTGTAAATTTATAAATGTTTAATTAGCATGTGTAAGCCAATGAGCAAAACACTGTATGTCATGATTGCTTATGGTATATAATCTATTCCTATTAATATTACATAGCACTGATTTGTATTTTGCCATTACAGTGCAATACTTTCATTTTGGTTTTAAAAAGGCTCAGCCTGTTTTTGTTTTTGGACAACAAAAACCAAACCTTTGAATACTCTTTTTCTCTAATTGGCAAAAGAATTACAACCTTCTGGGCACTATTAGAAAAAAATAAATGCAAGCTGTTTCATAGAATTTGAATTTAAAAAAATTGAAGTGGGGTTGCACTAAAATATTAGTGTGTCTCTGCCTTTGTTACACTTTCTGCTACCTGGTACAAATGGCTACAAACACAAAGCAAAAGAGAGGAAGGCCTACAATGTGTACAGCTTGTGAAAAGAAAAAATGAAAGTAGGAGTCAGATAGAAAGAGCAATGTGCAGAATCAGTTTAGACAATGAATTTGGGAGTCATTTAAGCACAAGCCCAAATCACACAGTATAGCTGCAACATACTTGACCAACCTGTAAGTGTTTACACTATTGCCAACCTGTAAGTGTTTACACAATTACACTGCTATAGACATTTTAAACGTCATAATGAACACAAAGAATAAATTTTTGTGTCTTTTTTATGCTGTCTTCATTCATCTAAACAATCATACTGCTATATAAGAACAAATGGATTGCAAATATACAGGTACCATATACCTTGTACAATCTATCAGAAATTCATAAAATATAGTTTGCATCTAAAAGCAACTTCCACATTAACACATATTTTACAAGAGGTCCAAGTGGGCCTGATATCGCTCAGCTGGCTTACAGAACTTAACAGTTGACCATTTCACTAAACAAGCTTATGTAGTAGTGTAAGAACACATCCTATGTAAACTATCTCCCAAACATTGTATCATGTTGATTTGACCTATTTTACTATATCGTGATAAAAATTGTTTTTAAAGATAAGGGCATAATTAATTTGCACAGTTTCTAGCTCATAATGGAAGTCACCCAAGATCTTGATGATATAAACCCATCAAGTTGTATAGAAATTGACTAATCAAAGTCATCCAAGATCTTGATGATATAAAGCCATTTATCAAGTTGTATAGAAATTGACTAATCAAAGTCATCCAAGATCTTGATGATATAAACCTATTTATCAAGTTTGATAGAAACAGGATATGAAATATTGTCTCTAAATCAAGACAGGTTACATGCTCAGCCAATTCGGTGCTGGGTATCTCATTAATATGCACAGATCTCACTTATTATAGAACCTGTTTATGACAATGATAATATAAGCTTCAAGTGGAGCAAATTCTGATTGGAATTGAGTCTCCAGAATGGTAACAAGCTCAGCTAATCAAATACAAAATTACCTCATTAACATGCATAGATCTTGCTCATAATCAAACTCGTTCAACATCTTGATGATATAAGACTATTTAACAAGCTCAATCAAAATCTGATCAGAAATATAGTTGCCACAGTGTTAACAAGGTCAGCCAATCAAACACAAAGACACATCATTAATATGCATTAATTTCAATCATAATCATACTCAACAAAGAGCTTGATGACATGCGCATATTTACCAAGTTTCATTGAAAATACAGTCTCCAGAGTGGTAAAAAAGTCTCTGTATCAGATGCAAGATCACCTCATAAATATGCATAGATCTTGTTCATAATGAAAGTCATCAAACATCTTGATGATATTAGCCTATTTACCAAGTCTTATTAAACTCGGGTCAGAAATACAGTCTCTGAAGTGGAAAGAAGCTCAGTCAATCATATGCAAGATCACCTCATATTATGTGCAGATCTTGCACAAAATAAAAAACATTATACCTCTTGACGATATAAACCTATTTACCAAGTTTGATAAAATATGATCAGAAATAGTATTGATAAGCTCAGACAGTAAGATGCAAAGTCAACTCATTAATATGCATAGATCTTGCTCATAATTGTACTCATCCAAGATCTTATTGATTTCAGCCAATTAACCTAGTTTGATCAAAACTGGATCAGGAATACAGTTTCTAGAGTGGTAACAAGCCCAGCCAATCACATGCAAGATCACCTCTTCAATATACGTGGATCCTGCTCTCTATCTAAATTATTTAAGATCTTGATGATATAAGCCCATGGATCAGAATTATGACTTCCAGAATGGTTATAAGCTCAGCCAATATGATTCAAGATCACTTCATTAATATGCATGGATCTTGCTCATTATCAAAATTGTCCATTATCTTCAAGATATAAGCATATATTCCAAGTCTGATCAAAATGGAGTCACAAGTATGGCTTCAAGAATGGTAACAAGCTCAGCCAATCAGATGCAAAATTACATCATTAACATACATGGATTTTTGCTCATTATTTAACCCATCCAAGATCTTCATGGTATCAGCCCACATTTCACGTATGATAAAAATCGGGTCCGAAAAATATGGCTTCCAGAGTTGCAACAAACTCAGCCAATCAGATGCATGATCACCTCATTAATATGCATGCATCTTGTTCATTATCAAACTTGTCCAAGATCTTGATAATATAAGCATTAATTCCAAATCTGATCAATTGGATCAGATATAAAACCTCCAGAGTGGCAACAAGGTAAGCCAATAAAATGTAAGATCACCTCATTAGTATGCATGGATCTTGCTCATTATCTAATTCATCCGAGAGCTTGATGATATAAATATATATTCAAAGTTTGCACAAAATTGGATCAGAAATCTGGACTCCAACAAGGTTAGCCAATCAGATGCATGATTACCTCATTAATATGCATGGATCTCACACATTAATGAAAACATCCAATATCTTGATGATATAAGCCCATATTTTAAATTTGATCGAAATCGGGATCAGAAATATGACTTCCAGAGGGGTAACAAGCAAAGTGAATCATATGCAAGATCACCTCATTAGTATGTAAAGATCTTGTTCATGATGGAACTTGTACAAGATGTTAATGATATGAGCATATATTCCAAGTTTCATTAAACTGGATTAGAAATATGGCCTCCAGAGTGGTAACAAGGTTAGCCAATCATATGCAGGATCACCTTATTAATATGCATGGCTTTCACTCATTTATGAACTTGTCCAAGATTTTGATAATGTAAACCTATATGCCTAATTTGTTTGAAATTGGATCAGAAATACAAACTCCTTAGTGTTAACAAGCAATTGTTGATGGAAGGACAATGTACAACAGATGACATGGACAATGTACAACAGATGACAAGGACAATGTACAACAGATGACAAGGACAATGTACAACAGATGACAAGGACAAATGTACAACAGATGACAAGGAAAATGTACAACATATGACAAGGAAAATGTACAACAGATGACAAGGAAAATGTACAACAGATGACAAGGACAATGTACAACAGATGACAAGGAAAATGTACAACAGATGACAAGGACAATGTACAACAGATGACAAGGACAATGTACAACAGTTGACAAGGACAATGTACAACAGATGACAGACACAAGACCATACCATAAATTCGCTTGGCCTTACAGCCAGTTGAGCTAATAACACATTTTGAATTTTATGGAAAGCATTCTATGTGTAATTACAAGTCTTTAATAAAATTTACTTTATATACTGACACGAGTAATGAAAAAGCTTAATAACAAATTGGGAACAATCTTTAAAACATAATATGTCCGTAAATTCTTATTATTTTGTATATTTACCACACATTCCTGAATACAAATAATTATAGTTTGTATTTTCAGTCATAACAGTTATGATTACAGTAGCCTTTTTGAGGATATATTGTCTTGGCTCAGATCACTCCATCCATCTGTCCATGTGTCCATGCAGCCACAAGTCCATTCATTGTTCATGCTGTTCACCTTGTAACATTAACTTCACTTATACCAACTGAGAGGGTGTGTGTGTGTGATAATATTTGGTATGATGTTTCATGAGAATGATTATTTATCTAGAAATTCATATCTTACTCTGGTCAGGGGTGTGTGTGTGGTAATATTTGGTACAGTGTTTCATGAGAATGATTATTTGTCTAGAAATTCATATCTTACTCTGGTCAGATCCTCTTTTCATATCTTTCACAATGTTCTCATTTTCCTGTATTGCTTTGCGGAAGTAAAATGCACCCAGATTGTGTTTCCGGAGCTGGAAGTAAATACAGCCCAGATTGTTGTAGTGCATGACTGTCAGACACTCTCCCTTCTCCGTATACACCTGTGGACTCGATCCAAGCATCTTCATGGCTTTTCGCAAATTTCCACGCAGGTACTCAAAGTTACTCTTCAGGAACAACATGGACATGTTCTGGAACAAAATGTTACTGTATTAAACAATTGTGACAGGGTTTGAAATTAGCAGTAGCAAGAAGCAAATTGGAAATCCAAGTTGCTATTAACATTTGTCACAACAAACATTTTACAGTTTGATCAAAGACTTGTGATGGATGGCTGAATGGTGGTTAACAAATAATAAGTATGAAGCCCAAAGTCTTCGTCATATGATCAGAAATAGGAAACATTTGCCAACATATTGCAAGGAGGGTGGTTGGTATCTCAAAGACATTTCTTATGGAAAGTACCTTCTAAGCGATTCGCTACCATTTAGTTTTTGTTTGTTTTCACTGCTACCAGCCAAATTGGGTAATTTTTGAACCCTGGTACAAAGTAACAATAGGACTTTAATGCCGTACAATCAAATCAGATTATGCAGAGGGCTGCCAACTTTGTCAGACATGAAATTTACAACTCCATATGACACTCACACTTGCTGAGTATAACATGTTTCAAAGACAGAAAGAGTTTCAAAGCCCATGACTGATCATAACAAGGGACAAATGGCTGGTGCCCATAAGAGCATAACTGGCAAATCTGCAGGTATATATTTATTGGCTGCTGCTGCTAAACTAGTGCTTCATGTGAGAAGACGGTCTAATCCACAGAATGATTCTGACTGAAATAAGCATTAGTAGTAGACATCCTTGCACTAGGAGGCAACTCAATGCAGTTTATTTATCTTAATGAGTTTAGAAAAAAAATTTAGTTAATGTACACGCTGTCAATACTGTAGGAAGGTAGCATGTTTTGCTCCGAGACAAATGCTACAGTCAATCCAATTGGTTGGTACATGTATTTCTGACATACCAGAATTTAATATTGCATCTCTCACAAATATCATATCTGTAACTTCTATCTTAAACATACATTTTGGTCATATATCAGTAATATATAAAATGCAATAATTTGAAAACAAATGGAGGAGATGAAAGAGCAAGTTCACATATGCATGGTCTATGACCTGTTTTCTGTTTGAACTGTATGGAGGAGATGAAAGAGCAAGTTCACATATGCATGGTCTATGACCTGTTTTCTGTTTGAACTGTATTGCTTATAGTTCTAAGATTCTAAATATGCATACTTTTTTACATTTTTGTTTTGTTTGGTCTAGGTTCAAAACATCTCTACAGCAGAATAAGTTTTTGTGTTGGCAAAAAGATCTTGTAATTCATTGAACAATGCAGCTGTAAATCTCAAGGACACCCAATAAACATTTTTTTCTTTACCTCTACAGAGTGACCCCCAAAACAAATCTGAATATAACACAGTTGTGTCATGGCTCCCAATTTTTTGTCTTAGATGTCTCTTTTTCCCTGACTCTACTGAAAACATCAAGCCAAGCTGACAAATGGATACAAATAATTCAGTTAAGTTTCAGAAACCTGTAGTTTACATATCTCTTACACAGCAATGAAAAATTTTCATTAGGGATGAGGATATCTCAATCCCAACTGTTATATGAACTGGCTGGTAGTAAAATTATTACTATACGTTTGACTGGCATTTTGTTTACCCCTCCCCCCTCCGACACTCATACATGCATTCATAGAATTTTCAATAATTCTCGCAATACTGCAGTTTGGTATATAACATGGTCAGCTGTTATGGATCCCAACTACCTCTGTTAGTGGGGTTTTGCTGTACATACTTCCAACCTTCACATACATGTTAGCATTGGTGTGTGTACAAATTAGTGTCTAAAATTATATACACTGAATTGAGTGTTCATCAGGGACTTGATCTCTCTCTTGCATGACTTCATAGATTTCATCATCAACAAGCATCTTGTCTTGAACTACAATGAGATTATGATACAGATGTAATTCAACAACTCAAATACTTGTGGTAAATAGGCATGTATTTAATAGAAAACAGTCTAGACTCACAAATCTGACTCCCATCTGTCTAACAATCTTCTAATAACTTTAATTAGTCATATATCTATTCCTTTCTATGGGTAATGGTTTTAAATTGGTACACTTTTTACTTTAATAAAGGGTTTGTTATATGAGGTAGTTTCTTTATAATGCTTAATGTTTCTTGTATATTCAGAAATCCATGTTACATAGCAAAAAGATGTTAATATTTAATCCTGAAATCAAAACTCTTTGAGTTTATATCATCAAAAGTTTTAAAATAAATTTAAAAAAACAGAGTGTGAACCTGAACATACACAGTTATAGATATGAAATTCATTACTGTCAAGTATGAAACAGTATAAAATACATAGTTATAGATATGAAATTTGTTACTGTCAAGTATGACACAGTATAAAATACATTTCAACTGAAACCTATTTTACACAAAATATTTTTAGATCAAAACAGCTGCACTATACTTACAATACTGAACCTTGCTTTCCATATATCTGCAGAAGTATCAGTTGTTTGTTCTTCTTTGACCTCCTTTTCTCCACTTGTACTTCGGCCACTGAACACATTTTTTTCCATATAAGCTAATGTACCCATTGCCTTCTCTGGCTGAAATTTTATCAAGAAGAAATTTAACAAAATATCCAAAGAGTATGTAATAATAGTGCTTGTCATCACACGTAGCAAAGCCACCATACTTGCAGAATTTTTTCCACAAATTTGGGAATTTCTGTCTCTTTGCTGACTTGTGATGCAAGTAGTATTTTTGAAGATTACCCAGAAAATTTTAATGTGACCACATTTGTACTCTGCTACTTTTTCATTTGCACTAAAATATTTTATTCAACAGGCCATGCTTTGTTTCAGACAAGACATAATTAAGATATAATGACTTCAAAAGATATGTTTATTTCAATTTTTATATACATGTACCTGTTTCTAATGTTTGACATTTTTGGAAATAATCCCCAAGTGGTGTAGCACTCAGGGTTTATTTTTAAAATTGAAGCATTACTGATGTTGTTGTGATGTCATATCACAATGAGCATTACTGATGTTGTGATGTCACATCACAATGAGCATTACTGATGTTGTGATGTCATATCACAATGAGCATTACTGATGTTGTGATGTCACATCACAATGAGTATTACTGATGTTTTGATGTCACATCACAATTAGCATTACTGCTGGTGACATGCACCAATAAAAGAAGCATCTATTGTGCAAGATAAATACCTCTTTATGCTCTGTGTAAAGGGAAATGGGTTCATGTTAAATTGATATTCAAAAGTTCAATTTTGTGCAAATTGGAGCTGAAAATGTCTCAGTAAATTTCTCAACAGGAAGCTGCTTACCTGTAAAATGTTCAATCTACTCATTAGTTTATTGATTTCATTCAAATTGCTGAACTGTAGAAAATTTAGGGTTGAGATGAGGGTGGAGCAATCAACTGCTATTTTTGTTTCTGGAATCAGCCAATTAACAACTGTTTTGCAATGCAGATATGATAAAATCAAAATATCTATTAGATCAATGGGCAAATACATTCAATGTACATGTATTCTTTTTATAGGAAGTTTACAATCAAAAGTTTGCATGAACAATGTTACTTAATGAGCGACCGACCTTCTTAATGAGTTGCAACACTTACATAGGTATGTATGTATCGGGTTTAATGGCACATCAGCACAATCCTGGCTATATAATGCCGATTAAAAGTTAAGTCCAGAAATAAAAAAGTAAAAAAGAAATTGCAGAAACTTTAGGATGATAAACCCCGACATAACATCAAAGCTACCTGGACCCACTTTGACCTGAGGTGTGTTCTGACTAAATTGAAAAAAATCATGACCAAATCCTAAGATTATAAGAAGCACTCCCACTCAGACTCAAACTCCAATCTCTGATTGGTTGGTCAGTGATTCAATTCCAGACAACAGAATTTTTAGTTGAGTTTGACTGAGTGGAAATTGTTTGCAATCTTTGGAGCCTGGTCTTACACCTCTTGATATGCAAATTTGTTATTACAGGGTTGCTGTGGTAAATTTAGGTCACATTTAGCATCAACGAGAATATGACAAACTTACTGAGGTAATTGTGACCTTTACATCTGTAAGTGAACATTTTAAAAACTTCAAAGGTAGTTAGCTCACATGAAATGGAAGACACTGGATTTTCGACAACAAATCTCAAGAGAAACCCATCAAAGCAAAGATCTTTTTTTGCACAAACAGCATACCTGCTATGCCTTCCAGACAGTGCCATTTGATTTTTGTTTTACTCAAAAAGGGGTTAAGTGTGCATACATATGAATCTACCAAAGGTAGGACAGAAATACCATTTCTAAGGCCATCTACCGCACATACTGTTTATCATTGTAATCTACTGCTTTAGAATATTTAAAGATGTTTTTCTTTATAAATTTAAAAACAAACTGGTATTTTTACATGCTCTATTCGCACATTACAGAAACCAGTCACAACCAGTCTACTGTGAACCAGAACTGTTCCACCAGTGCAACAACCAGTGCAATTATGCATGCTGAGTATCCGATTGAGAATTGTTTACAATACCGAAGACATGTGTACATAACAAACTGTACATAGATTACCTTATTGTTGCAATTTGGAGAGTTTAAGGCCAAAGATGGGATATTTATTAACAAGTTGTAAGTAATAAAGGGATTAAAGGTGGTTCAATTGAACTTCGGTGGCAGTGGGAAATAAGCATTTTAAATTTTTGTCTTGTTTAATTGTTACTGTGTTTTTCAAGATGTTTTAGCAGGAGTATTTAAGTGAAGCTCTTATAATTTTTTTGTCAATCTACGCTGAAATGTGCACTTTCTTCCAATGATAAAAAACTATTGGCTAAAAATATGAAAAGTTCAACAATGCTTGGAAATCAGAGTTTAAGTCAGTGCAGGAGAGTAGCAAAGGTCCTGTGTTTGCATCATGTCTTTCATGCAAAGTTAATTTGAAGACAGTATATGGGGGAAGAAAGCACATTTTTCAGTAAATCATGTTTCTCTCAGAATACTTACCCAGTCACATTAACGTTAGGAAAATAAGCTTGCAACCTCCCGAATCCAGCCATTCCAAAATGATGAAATTCATCTTTTCCTTCTATATCATATAGACATAGGGCAGTAACTCTTGACCATTACCTCCCAATGACTCCAACAGGTGTTGCTACTTTTAAGCTGACATTGGGAGGGTTTTAAAGTAATGTGATTGGGTAAGTAATCGTGGAGAAACATAATTTACTGAAAAATTTGCTTTTTCCTTCAAATATGTTCCCTGATCAAAATAACATAAGGAGAATAGATAATAGGAGGGATTGCTGAGCATCATACCTATACCCCATGCATCCTTTGAGGGAAGAAAGGCTGGATTCACTATATAAAAGATAACCCTCTCTCCTAACTTTCAAGCAGCACAGCTGACAGTCACATGATCTGTGACAACTATAACCAGCTAAGAAGAGAATTATTGAACTCTTCTTATCGACAAACTTTTTACAGGCGAATCCAGTGAAAGCACTAAACCATGCCTGTGACGAGGCTGTGCTGACATCAGCTAGGTCTGATGGTCATCTGGGCAGCAGCCACTGAACCCACCAGATTCAAATCTTGTCTCTTTCAAGCTAATTTCGAGAGATAAAAACTCAAGAAGGTTGACTGTGCATGCCAGCCAACAGCTTCTATTATGTCTTGGATCAAAGTGTTATGTTTAAAAGGCTCACTGAGATTGCTCTAATTTCATGAGCTGAAATCTTCATGAGGCAACTCTGATCTTTTGAGACTTCAGAGTTCGCTGAGAGTATAACCCACCTCAACCACCGTGATAGGGCTTGAGGGGTGATATCCTCCTTCCCAACATTCACCAGGAGAGTCATTTTCTTGTTCCCAAATTTTTTCTGTGCACTTCATGTAATGCTTGAGGGCACAGACAGGTTCTTGCATGGTCGCTTCTCTCCACATGTCTATCAAAGAAAGGGACCATATAACGACTCTCTGATGGCAGCCTATTCTTGGCTACAAATCCTGGTTGCGTCATTACGACCATGGACCATACAATCTGAGCTGAACATAGTTCAGGTCCACTTAAAGGGCATGTAACTCACTCACCCTGCATGCCAAAGCAAAAGCTATCACGAAATATGTTTTGTATGATAGTTGCTTCAGTGAGGTTCTGGCTAAAAGCTCAAACTGACCTGAATTGAGCCATCTCAAAACACATGAAAGATTCCATTTTGGAAACAGGGCGAGGTATTTTGGTCTTTTCAAGTCAAACTTGGCTAGTAGGTTTGATAGATTTTTATCATGACGAATATCCCCTCTGCCATGATGCCTGAAAGTGTTGGATATCATGAAGTGGTAGCACAGAGGTGGTCATTCTAGAAATGAAAGGCAATAATTATAGCCTTAATTTCCAGAAGGTTGATGTGAAGAGGCATTTCCTCCAGCCCACACTTGCCACTGACAGTATAGAAGGCTGGCAACAGGTGGGCTCCCCAACCATAACTACCAGCATCCGTTCCTTGTAACTTCTGGTTGGGGCTTTGCCGGAGGAATTCCTGTCATAAGCCAACTATGATTGTGCCACTGACGCAGGAATGATACTACCTTTTGATCGAGTGGACTGGAAAAGGGGCGCCATTGAGACAGCACATGAAAAGACAGCCCAGTAAAATCAGATCACTGCCACATTGAATAATCTGAGTTGCAAGAACTCTCTCGCTGTAACCCACTTCCTGTTGGAAATGGCCTCTGCAAGTTCAACAATCCATACCATACGAATGTGATGAAGTTGCATGAGTTTGAGATTGGTGATAAACTCCATACCCAGATGGAAAACAAAATGGGATGGATGAAGGTCAGACTTTTCTGACTTCACCAGAAAACTGAGATGACTCAAAAAGGACAGGAAATCATTCCTGCTCTTGACAAGAATAAAACTTACTATATGTTTGTGAAGGATGTCGTCTAAATATGCCACATCACTGTGGATGAAGTTGACTGGAACAGGGTGACAATACAGTTCATCATCTTTGTAAATGCATGGAAGAGTTCAAATCTGGTCAATATTCCCTCAGTATGAAAATCGGAGGAATTTCTGTGATGCCGGTTGGATAGGGATGTGAAAGTATGCATTGATCAGATCGAGAATGATGGCAAACTTGTCCCTTCTGATTGACAGTCAAATTGATCGTGATGTCTCTTTCTTGAATTTTGGCAGAACTATGTATTGGCTGAGGCGGCTTAGGTCAATGATTGGCCCGAGCTTGCTGTCGACCTTATGTACAAGGAAGAGCCTGGTATAAAACCCGAGAGATTGCAATTTTCAAAAACAATCGCCACTGCCCACTTATCAATTAATGACCAGATCTCCTGCTGCATAATTTCATCCTTCTTCAAATCTGATGGTACATCCATCATGAGCAGAGAGGACTAATGAGGAGGGGGTTGGATAAATTAAATCCAAAGCCCTTCCAAAACAGCTTGGATTGCCCACTCATTTTGTGGAAATAGAGGAATCATATGATAGTTGAAATGCAGGAGTCTGGCACCCACTGGTAGGCTGTCTGTGGGCGGTTGAAGTGGCAAGTCAATGGCAAGAGTTAGGATGCCTGGGGGACGAAAAACCCAGTTTCTTTGCCCCCTCTATAAGGCTGCCTCCTAAACTGAGTGGGTTGTTGCCTCTTGACATTTGATTAGGATTGAGACTGGTTCTGTGATTGGACAGTAAATGATCCCTTATCTCTATGTCTCCGATCATCTTTCCTTTGGGCTTATATGATTGTGGAGGCTGAATGGCAAGTTGTAGGGGCAGTTCCTCAGCTGCCTGTCTCCTCACTTCCTTAGTTTTGCCTCAAAACAGCAATGGTGACCCAAAAGGTGTCATCCTTAATACCAAGGCATGATACAGCTTAAGTGATGTTGAACACAGACATGCATCTTGTCACACCAAGTCCAAGTTAGCACAGGCAGTCAAAGCAATCGCCATCAAATGATGTGTTGCTCTGTTGATGACTTTTGCAATTTGGGTTGTTAACTCCAGGCATGCTTGTTACCTGATTTTTTGGCAAGCTGGAAAATCACTAACAATGCTAAGTCCAACATCGATAATGTGGCTACAATATTACATACCAGTTTCAATGTAGCCTGAAAAACATTTTTGTCAACTTTATAGAAAATAGAAGCTGCAGTCATAGTTACAGCAACAAAATTCTTGTCTAAGGCTGGAAGCTCAGTCTGAAAGGCGTCTGAGTGAGTTTTGTACCAGTGAGATGAAAAAGTCAATGGTAACTGACTTTCTGAAAGAAAGCCTTGGAATTGCCCAGATTACATATTTTGTTGGACAGATGGTCTGCAATTTCTTTAATTTTTGATGACTGCCAAAGAAGATGGAAGGAAGGAGTCTCCTCCTCATCTAAGTCTACCAAAACCTTGACTTTATAGTCCAGTAGGGGGTGGAGGACATTCCAAAGCCGGCAACACCTGGTCAATTTCTTCCACCGTAGTCTTAAAACTGAACTCACTTCTCTCCATTGTTGAATCTGAGTATGTAAGATCTTCAGGCTTATCCTCACATTCACTGTGTGGGTCATCCTCACACTCACTGTGTGGGTTATCCTCACACTCACTGTGTGGGTTATCCTCACACCCACTGTGTGGATCATCCTCACACCCACTGTGTGGATCATCCTCACACTCACTGTGTGGGTTATCCTCACACTCACTGTGTGGGTCATCCTCACACTCACTGTGTGGGTTATCCTCCTATTCACTGTGTGGGTCATCCTCACACTCACTGTGTGGGTCATCCTCACACTCACTGTGTGGGTTATCCTCACACTCACTGTGTGGGTCATCCTCACACTCACTGTGTGGGTTATCCTCACACTGTGTGGGTTATCCTCACATTGTCTGTGTGGGTTATCCTCACACTCACTGTGTGGCTTATCCTCACACTCACTGTGTGGGTTATCCTGGTCCAGCCCTACTTTCATGTCTATACAGAACATGCCCTGCAGCATGGAAGAGGCATTTCTGTTGTTGCTTATGATTCATGTTACCACCCCAGTAGTTACACCACGAACATATGGCTAGCCAGATCCATAGGACAAATTTGATTTACTGGTGTGGACAGCTGATTTGACGGTAGAATGGTCAGAACAGGCATTGACTGTGCAGACGTTGGTATGGACGGATCCGGTACTGGCCATGCCGCAGGCAAGGTGAATCAGATAGAGCAGTAAGATTTATGTAAGCATCCACATTCAACAGCTCCATAGACCTGTATGTGGTTAGGGTTGCTGACATGACCGATCTACGGTCACTGGATATGAGGTATGGATGATGGGACAGCTGGATGGGCTGGTTGGCAGCCGGAATGGCATTGTACAGTATTACAGTATTATAGGATGGATCATTAAGATCCAGTAAAAACCCCATTCACCTAGACATACAGGCCTGAAGGCCATACTCAGATATGCAGGGGGACTTACACCCACTGGGTTGCCTAAAAATGGGGGGACACTCCCCCATAGTGAAAAATATCTATTGAGGTGTGAGATGAACATACTGGCAGAAACTGCTCCAAATTTAGTAACTGTGCTGTTGCCTCCTGCACCAGGTGACACATATGTAGCTCTAACAATGCTGTAAAGGACTATGAAGAAGGCAAAACTGCATCACTTTGCTCCTCCAATTCTGCTGATGTAATGGTAGCAGATGGTGTGTCTCATTTTTGGTGGTGGGGGGACTCAACCAACATCCCCAACTAAACTCGCAATAGATTCCGTGTTGGGGTGGATACTCAAACCATCTGATTGCTCAGTGCAAGATATGACCCTTTTCTCTTTGTTTTTCATGCTCTTCTGCAGAACAGTTGACCAAATATCCTCTGACCAGATAGCACATATACTACATGTCCCAGATGATGCACATTCTGTGCAGGTGAGGCATGTGTCATGCGTTTCCTCACCGGCCTTGAACTTCTTACATTGGGACACTTCATCATCATTGTTTAACTGAAACGACAAGAACGAAAAATTAATAAATTAACAACTCAAACGTGTTTATAAGTGGCAAAAACAACACCTGTTACTAACTGAGTGAGCAAAAAACATACAGTGAGCACAAAAACATGAACCACAACACGCATCAACGATACTGTGTTGGAGCATAAGGTCAGAATGAATGAAGTCCACATATGTGAAAAATTCACAAACAAATTGGTCAAAATAAAACATAATGTATACCACCTGTACTAGATTTCACAGGATTTTCGGGAGGTCAACAGTATGATGTTGCCTGTACTAAAGCAAAAGCTTAAAACTAGCAACACCTGTGGTGGCAAGGGGAGGTAATGCAAGAGTTAATGCCCTTTGTGTATATGATATAGACGGAAAAGATGATTTTCATCTTTGAAGGAGGGTTGGATTCAGGAGGTAGCAACCTTATTTTCCTAACATTAATGTGATCTAGGAATGTATTTGAAGGAGAAATTATATCGCCTGATATATGCAGACACCATCGCATAAGGGAAATCTGGACCAGAAAATTATTACTGAGAGCCTGTAATAATGTGCAAAACTTAATGAGCACAAAGAATGTCATCAGTGGGCACTTGGCAGTCAACTTGTGAAGAAAACTAAAGATGCTTGTGGATTTTATTAAAAATCTTTGCAATGAACTATGAGATATAAAACTTCCTTTTTCATTTAATTGACAATTACCTGGTTCATATTAATTAATTATTATTGTTGTCACGGAATTGTATAAATCCCTTTTATTAAATACATGTACTCGGGTTTCGTTTTCAGCATAACAACGATACCCGAGAGTGAGCTATGTATATTGTGCCATATTTCGAAACAGTGAGTTCGGTTCACCCCATGCCGCACGTGCGAAGTGTTTTCGATGGGAAAAACCGAATGCATCGTCTGTGTATAAATGCCTCACCGTAAGATTAAATCTTTACATTACGGAACGTCTTGTCAGTGAGCAGTCTACTTAAGGACTTGCACGCCTTCAGCTGTAAAGGTATGTACATTATTTATTAATTTATGGTGTATGTAGCTTCGGCTTGCGTAGTACAATGCAAATATTCTCTATTCTTGTTTGTATATTCTCTATTCTTGTTTGTATATTTTCTATTCTTAATAAGACCTTTATATCAGCAATGTAAAGTGGCATTTTTAGGAAACGTTTAGTACCATAAGATTCTTATCAGACACGTGTAGGTTCACTTTTGAACTTGTTCATTGCTTTGTAATGTCGTGCCGATAATGTAATTTGTATAACTTACCGTATATGACGTCATTACGTGTTATCGTATATGCCCGTGTCAATCATACTACACGGTGTTAGATTTATTTTCAGCTGTAGAGCTGTAGTAATCGGAGTCGACGAGGTCCCAGCTATAGAGGGGACAGTAGAAGTCGACTATAGCAGCGGTAAAGGCTAACCACAGCAGCCGTGGAGCTGAATGAACAGTGGGGTGCTTGGATACCAGGTGATCGGGCATTGTTGACCCATTGGTGGGCGTGGATCGCTTGATTGACCAGTGCGACTAGCAGCCAAGTATGCTAGTGATGGAGTGTTTGTGAGTCGCTCCATATATGTAATCTCTTAGCCGTGGGCTAATTTTGGGTTTTTTGTGATACCCAGTGGTTTGGGAGTGCAAGATATTTGGCAGGATATCTATCCCATTTGTTCGCGCTACATTTTATTATTTGAATAAAGTGCCTCATGTTTCATTGTTTGAGGTTGTACATTTTTGCTATATGAGTAAAAATACATCATTTTACTATCTGAGTAAAACATATCATTCTTTTGTCGTATGAGATGAATCATTAGCCTTTTTCATTGCATTGTGTATTTATTTATTTGTATTCATATTTGGGTTACCGTATTAGGTTCGTGCTGATTATGTTAATTAGTCCAATATTTGGACCCAATACACGCACGTATTAATCATAACCTTTCTTCCCATTCAAGTCATTCATCAATAAATATTGCATTTTTATCACCATCAACAGTGTTCTGTTATAAATCCGAAATCCAACCCGGTTATCTTGTTACAATTGTCACATTGCCATCAAAATTGGACTCATATTCAAAACTTGGTGTTTTTTTATAATAAGAAGAGAATACATATTATGCCAAAAATTGCCCATTTTCTTGTTTTCAATCACCTTAAAAAGCGTAAAATGTCTGCTGATAAGAAATCCTACTGATTTAGAAGTCAATCCACCGATCAAAATTTTGAAATCTACTGATCTGATGATATCCCAGTTCATCACATGTATGAGTGTGCATGACACAAGTAAGCTGTGTTGTACAATTGAGAATAAGGTATCAAGTCATACAAGTCTATACAAAGTGACTGCAAATTCAAATAATAATAAAATCAAATGAAATACCTGTTTCTTTGAAGCATTTAATACACTTCAAACAATCTAGCTGGTAGACAAAGCATTTGCATATAATCACCACACACACACACACACACACACGCATGCATGCATGTGTGCATACACACACACATACAAATGAAGACACACAAACACAATCACAACCAGACAGTAAGTAAAAGTTGAAAGAACATTTTTTTTAAAAATTATGTTTCTTCAAGATAACTTACCCAATCGCAATAATGTTGGAAAATAAACTCTGCTACCTCCCAGCAATTCCAGAAAGCCAAAAATTCAGTCTTTTCCATCTATATAAGACATAGATGAACGGGGGAAAAAAAAGCTACTCTTTACCTCCACCAGCCACAGCTAGGCATCTTCCCCACTGGCCAGATGTTTACCAGTTTAAGCTAAGCGATACATCAATAAGGATTTGTGGGGATGGGTGGGAAGGTTTAATAGTAATGTGATCGAGTAAATATTCTCGATGAAAAATAATAATTTCATAAAAATGTACTTTCTCTGTGCAATACATTACCTCATGACATTAAAATTAGTAGAACAGGTAACAGGAGGAAGAAATGCATGAGCATCCTACCTTTACAATGGCCACCCTTCATGGAAAGAATGGCTGGATTCCCTTTATGAAGAATAAACCGCTCTCCTAAAATCATAGCCACATAATCCATGATGACAGTATCCAAAGGGAAAAGAGTGACTTTATAGAGCAAAAAATATCCACAATTATTCAATGAAAGTGCTGAACTCACGCTTTTGCGAAGGTCTTGCTGACATCAAACTGGTCTGGTGGTTGTCTGGGCCGCAGCCACCAGACACACCAGCTTCAATTTTTATCTCTGCGAAGCTAGATCATGTAAATAAAAGCTCGAGAAGGTTGCCTTGCATGCCAGTCAATGGCTTCTTTTTTATCTTGAATCAAAACATTACGTTTGAACGCAAGGCTTTCAGAGATTATTCTAATCCTATGTGCTGTAATCTTCATGAGGCATATCATATCTTTTCAGATCTGAGAGTAAGCTGAGCATATTACTCATTTAAGCCATGATGCTAGGGCTTGTGGGTTATATCATCTTTCCTGGCCTTCACTGGAAGAAAAAGACGTTTTCAGGCCGACCAACACTTCTCTATGTGCTTCAAGTAGTGTCTGGATTGGGTCTTGCATTGCTGCCTACTTGAGGAGAGGGAATGCCTCCTTGAGGAGAGGAAATGGATGACCACTCTTTGATTGCCCACTGACAGCAACTTATTCTTAGTTAAGAAGCCCAGTTACATCATTAGAACCATGGAACCATCTGAACTGCAATAGTTTGAGTCAACTGAAAGGGTACACAACTCACTCACCCTGCATGCTAAAGCTAGGGCTATAAAAAAAAACATTGTATGATAGCAGCTACAGCAAGGTCCTTTCTAAAGGCCTGAACTGATCTGAATTGAGTTAGGTCAGAACGCAGAACAGATTCCATTTAGGAACAGTGTGAGAGATTTTGGTCTATTCAGGTAAAAATTTGATGGCAGGTCTGATAGATCCTTAACATGCTCAATATCCCCTCTAACATGATGCCTGAACATGTCAGAGATCAGGGTGCAGTAATAGGGGCTAACCTATTCTCCTCAAAAGGCTAGAGAAAATAGTTAGCCAGTTGCAGTATTGAGGCACTCAATGGGACAATGCTGAAAAACTTCCACAATAGAAAGTTGAAATTCCTTTCAATGCAAGGTTCTCCCGACAAGAGCCTGGCATGAAGGAGAAGCGTGTACAGGCAGGGATGAAACACCCCTGACCATGGCTGTTTGAGCAAGTTGGGCTTCATTAACCCCACATTTACTGTGGGTGTTGTCCTCTTCTGGTAATGTGTCCATGTCCCCATAAACTATACCCAGCAGCATGGATGAGGTTGTGTCATTGTCCCTTTGATTAGAAATGTATCTTCCCAATGTGTACGCCATTAAAACTTGACCTGCCAGTTGGATTGGCGAATGGGCAAGTGCCATGCCTTGTCTTGCCAGCATGGATGGCCAAGGATTGTGATCGACAGATGACTGGATGATCAGTTTGATGGCCGGATGGTTGGCCAGCTGCACAGTCAGCATGGTGGCAGGCTGGACAGTTGTCTTGGACACCACCTGGGAACATGCACTGAAACAGACAGATAGGCTAGTCAGATCTCCATATAACTCTGCATTCCATGGAATGGCCAGTCAGTATGTGGTACGACTCACCAAATTGATGGACATCTGGTCATTCATGACCCAATAAAGCTGGTCGAATGACTGGATGGACTGTTTGACAGCTGAAGCGGCAGCATATGGTGATTATGGATGGTCACACATATCATTAAAATCTGACATATACCCCAAGTGCCTGGACTTAGAGGAAAATGCTCAGACATGCAGGGGAACTTATGCCCACTGGACTGCTTAAAAGAGGGAGGACACTCTCCTGTTATCTCCAAGCCATCATTGGAGTCATGCGATGGATGGAGGGACAAAAAAATGACCCAAGGCGAGCAACTACATCATCTCTTCCTGAATAATTTACATGTCTGGGAAAAAAGCAGTGTCAGTATCTCTGCCACCCCTTGCTCCTCCATTTCTAGCTGCTCTGATGTTACAGTTGCCATTGGCATTGTCTGCATGATCTTAGATGGGGGGGGACCATTATGGCATCCCCCACTACACTCGCAAGTGATATCCCAATTGTTCAACTCTGAAAGATAAAAAGGACAAAAAATATTAGAAAAACCCAAAATTATTGACCTGTACAAAAAATCAACACTTGTTACTTAAACAAGCAAAAGATACAAGCAGCGAGTGCAAATAACAACCAACATTGAACACAAATAATACAGTGTTGGAGCACATGGTCAGAATACTGAAATCCACAACTGTGAATAAAATCACAAAATTATTGTCCAAATTCACAAAATAATAATTGCAACATGCAGCAAATATCTTTTTACACAATACTCTACTGACTTTGTCAATGGATGGTTGAAAATCAAAGATAATCTTGGATTATGGAAGGCTGAACGGTATAATGTGGATCATACGGAATGAAAGCTTACACTGGTAAACATCTGGCTGATAGGTAGCTGCCTAGAGGTGGCAAGGGGAGGTAATGAGTATGGGTGTTTTCCCTTCATCTATATATTATACAGACAGGAAAGACAGAATTTTTGCCCAGAGGTGTTAGGGGAGGTAATGAGTAAGGGTTTCTTCCCTTCATCTATATCTTATTGAGACAGTAAAGATGGAATTTTCATCTTTCCAGGATTGCTGGATGCAGAAGGTAGCAGAGTTTATTTCATAATGTTAATGTGATCGAGGAATGTATTAGATGGAGAAATATGTTAAGGGAACACGAATGCTCCACGACATTGCCTGAAATAACCTACATGCTAAACTTAACCAATGTGTAACAGATGACCTAAATACAAAACTTAACCAATGTGTGACAGATGACCTAAATACAAAACTTAACCAATGTGTGACACAAACATTTATAATGGCGCAAGTACAAAACAGTTTCCCAATGATTTGAGCTAAACAAGCTCTTCATCAGGGGAAGACAAAACTTACATCCACAAAACAAACACTAAACACAAATGAGAAATTCTTGACTACTACATGTCTGAAATAAAAGAGGAAATCTACAAACTCAAGATAAAAAACAGAAGAAAGATGAAAAAAATTGAAAAACAGTCTTAAAATGGGTAAACTACAGGTCCATTTTTCGCTGCTGTCAGTTCAACAAAGTTGTCTAACAAAAAATAAAGAAGGAATTATCATGCCTATCGCACAGAGAACCAAACTGTTTTGGCCCAATTCCAGGCTTTGCACTCATTAAAGACTTTATGGTACTGCTGTTCAAACTTCCCTGAATATCATGATAAAATTTTCTGAACACTGAAAATGATCTTTCTGCATCTGCATTGCTATGAAGAGTGTCACATATGCAATGACTACACTAATTATCATGTAAAATCTTGACATTCCTGATGGTAATGACATCTGGATTGATGGTAATGACAACTGCATTTCAACAGATTGTCTTCAAAACGGAATCACACTGCAAAACTCCTCCTAACTTTACCATTCCAACAACCAAAATACCGGTAATCACACTCCACCTTTTCATGATTACATGTATAGAGTAAAATCCAATTTCAAAGAAACTCTGCCTGTGGTCACAAATTATTCATTAATCTTTATTATTATTGTTTTTTAAAGATGACTTCAACAGTCTCATGCAAGGCAATGAAGTGTAATAGCTATTGTTTCTTCATCATGCATCTCTGATTTACCTAAATCCAAAGATTTGGGTCGTTCCACTTTGTGTACTTTACCTATGCAAATTAGTTTAATGTGCTCTCCCATGGAAATGTGGAAATGACAAGCAATACAAATCACCCTAGCTATTGTCAATGAATTAAGTAATCTGTGGAATGGTGGTTGTTTATCTCCGACTTCCTTTACCTTTACTTGCCTCCATGACAATCAACTGTACAGACTGCCCAGGGCTATGACAATTAACTGTACAGATTGCCCTAGGACATGACAATTAACTGTACAGACTGCCCAGGGGTGATAGTATTTAATAAGCATCAAGTAAAAAGCTATGCTAATCACTATTATTTCCTTTCAAGCAAAAGATTTTTTTTTAATAATTATAAACCTGATTGTGTCCCTGGGTTTGGGAATTGAAAATCATGTTTTTGTGTGACATCTTGACATGGCAGGTATGAAATAGTGTAAGGATTAGGTATATACTTACTTGGTATGTACATAGATATACTTACTTGGTATGTACATAGATATACTTACTTGGTATGTACATAGATATACTTACTTGGTATGTACATAGATATACTTACTTGGTATGTACATAGATATACTTACTTGGTATGTACATAGATATACTTACTTGGTATGTACATAGATATACTTACTTGGTATGTACATAGATAAAGCTCCACAAGAAGAAGCAAGACCTTTCTTCCCAGTGACTCATCTACAAGGTAAGAAAAGTCATATTAAATTGAACTATAACTAGAACTATAGACCTGACACACCATGTCAATTCCCATGCTATTTATTACATACCCACCCCCCAATGGACTTTTTATTTACCCTTTAATTTTGTATACACCCTAAAAATCTTAATTATTTTTTGTACATATGTTTTTCAAACAGAGAAGTTGGTTTCGTTATTAAAAGTTTTAACTTTTTCACACAAGTCTCAAATCAGAAATGTTCGAGAACACATTAAATATATATATTGAATATTGCACAAACAATGGCAGAAAGAAAGATAATGTGTTCATTGACAATTTGTTTTATCCTTTGCTTTTTTTAAGCCTGATATTGAATGCATACCTACCTCACCCATTTACTATGTGTTCATTGACAATTTGTTTTATCCTTTGCTTTTTTTAAGCCTGATATTGAATGCATACCTACCTCACCCATTTACTAAGGATAAAAAATCAGGCAGTCACTGCTGTTTACCAATTAGAATAATTATTGTGTATTGTTTCCTTTTACATGTGCTGCTCAATAAATTTGGTATCTTTCTTTCTATTTTATTTTAATGAGGTGATACTATGATTATGTATACAACAGGTACCAGTAAGCCTATGTATGCCATATGACACTCAAATAAACTTCATAACAAACCTTTACAGACAAGTGACACCTTTGTACTTGCCAACAAGAAGTTTTAAATCCTTGGAGTTAATGACTAAAGTTTGGCCTGAGCAGAGATGAGAGATCCAAAGCCACTAAATGAGGGCTAAAGGAGATAAACATTGTAAGTCATGAGAAAGCGTATTGGTCATCCTTCTTTGGTGGGAAGCAGACATCATTTCAAATGCTGAGAAAACAACACAATGTTGAATGTAAATGACTAATTTTGCAGTATATATGAGCCTTCTTAATTTGTGACTCAAACTTAACAGAATACATAAGGATACAAATATTGTTAATATTTATATCTGAAATATATTTCTTTGAAACTGCATGAATACAGTATGCATTTGTTATTTTCCCTAATTTATTACTGCTTTCTCTTTGACAAAAGCTTAATTTAAATGGCAACATTTAAAAGTAAAGCATATTGACCAAAATGCTATGAAATAAGACTGGAATTGACCCCCCCACCCCTCTCTCCCTCCATTTTACAAAAGTGCCCAAACGACATTCACTCATTTAAAATCTTAGCATGTCACTATTTGAATCACATTGTGTTGGAATAAAGGTATGATGATTCTATACCATTGACCATGTTGTAATTATTACCGTATATACTCATGTATAACCCGATACCAACTGCAAACTGCACAGACCCAAATCTGTCATCACAATATGCGCCGGCAGATCTTGGGTCTATGCAGTTTGTAAGGACTAATCAGTAGAACAAACAACATAGACCCTGATCTGCTGGTGCATTATGCGACAAACATATCAGGGTCTATGTTGTTTGCATTTGGACCTGGTTTATACGCGAGTATATACAGTAGTTGAAACTTAGCGTTCTTGAAAGGTGTTGAAATACAATAAAAACAAGGTATTTATCTTCAGTTACTCAAAATGTGTTTTCTAATGCAAGATACACGTGTAAGCAATTTCTAATGCAAGATACACATGTGTAAGCATTTTCTAATGCAAGATACACATGTGTAAGCAATTTCTAATGCAAGATACACATGTCTAAGCATTTTCTAATGCAAGATACACATGTGTAAGCATTTTCTAATGCAAGATACACATGTGTAAGCATTTTCTAATGCAAGATACACATGTCTAAGCATTTTCTAATGCAAGATACACATGTGTAAGCAATTTCAGATAACATATTATATTAGATACACATGTGTAAGCAATTTCAGACAACATATTATATTAGATACACATGTGTAAGCAATTTCAGACAACATATTATATGAGAATATGATGCTTTTAGCACAATTTGGTCAGAGTCATGCGAAATCAGGATGGATGATCATCAAGATCTTCTCCAGTCCTCATCAATGTAGGGTTCCTTATTTTTTTGTACACGGTCACTACCCAAAAATGAAAATAATTTCTTTTTACACGTTGTATTTTGTACCTTTTATTTTAAAATAAAAAATTACATAATTTAGGGTAAATATTACACCATCACCCCTGCCACACCTTTCCCACCCACCCCCACCTACATGGGGCTGTGATCCAGGGGTCATAACCGAAAATATGTTATGTCTTCCTGCTATGGTTATAAGGATAAAGCTTGGTCAAAAAATATTTGTAAAAGTCGTTGCAAATTATATTTCTGTACAAATGAGTTTGGCTTGCTTTGGCTTGGCTGTTTTATGGTACAGAAACACAAGCAGGTTATTTACAGCTGAGGCAATTGAAGCAAAGTGCCTTGCACAATGACAAACCACAGTAGCCAACCAGGGCTAATGTGATGGTAGGATTTGAAACTGCATCCTTCTGATCAAAAGTCTGCACACTAACCACCGAGTCACTGTGACTCCAACATAGGAACCCCAATGCTGGGTGCCAAAAATTCATACCAATATAAACAACAGAAGAAAGAAAGATGAAAAAATTGAAAAACGATCTTAAAATGGGTAAACTACAGGTCCATTTTTTGCTGCTGGTTACCATAATGGACAAATAACTAAAAAGTTTTGTACATTTCGCCCAAGCAATTTTGTATGTGGCAGCAGACAGATGGACTGATGAAGGGTATAATAATTTCCACTCATTTGATACTAAAACCTGGAAACAATAAAAAAAAGGTCATTCTGTTATTATATGGTCATATACAGCACTCCCTCACTATAAGTCCATCATTATAACATGGGAACCTTTATAAGATGTGTATGGTCATGGATCCCATTTCATTAAGTGATAGAAAAATTATGTCATTTCATTATAAGGTGGTCTCACTATAAGATGGTATACACTATCACTCCCATCTGACAGCATTTTAATTAGGGAGTACTATATCTTCCCATTTGACAGCATTTTAATGAGGGAGTACTATATCTTCCCAAACTGAAACATGAAATATTCACGGACCATGCTTCATAATTCTAAACCTTAATACTCATCTATAAACATTATCCTATAATAAAGCTTCTGTGTCATTTGTAAGAGCAAACTAGATTTTTTACCTTGAAGACAATTTCAATAAAATGAATGATCCCCTAGGCTGAAGTAGTAATACAGTACAGTAAAACCTGTCATGAGAGACTGCCCCTTCTGCCAGCAAAAAGTGGTCTCTCAAGACAGGTGGTCTCTCATAACAGGTTTGCACAAAAAGACCAGTTTCCAAGGTCGAAATTCAGCACTATTTAAGAGGGAAAAATAAGCACAATCATGTACATTTATTGTATTCTTTGTTCATAGTTCTTGTTAAAATATTGCAGGCATTAATCTGAAAATAATTTTAAATA